>LZPO01027374.1:562747-586128 GCA_001675575.1 Neotoma lepida
AAAAAAGAAAAGAAAATTTTGAAAAACAAGAATACTGCTATAAATCATCTCTGAAAGAGCAATCTTGACTGATCTTGTTTGTTTTTTCTTATTTTCAGTTACAGCAACCCCAGCAGACCATTTTAACACAGGTTAGTTTGGTGTTAATTTCTTTCTTTTGAGCATCTGAGTTAAGTTTTATTTCTGTTACAGGTTTTCAATAGGAGTTTAAAGATTCTTGTAGATTTATGTGATAACATTGCAGTATTTATTTATTGTTAGATAAAGATGCAAAGTGTGTGTTTTGTGTTGAGAATAGTGTATTGTGTATTATATGCTTCCAATTATTTTAATGGAAAGAGTAAAATAGGTTTTGTTTTTATGTACAGATATAGATAAAACTCCAAGTAATAGCCAGTAGGAGGTAGCTTCTTCAGTAGGAAACTGGGTATCTGAAGCTGCTTGGATAGCATAGAAGCTTTTTACCTTGTAATTCCTTGTGCGGTTTTGAGTTGTGAATATGTCACTTTGTTTTGTGTTCTTGAGATAGGTCTCTTGTATTCCAGGCTAGCCTCAACTGGCTATGTAGTCAAGGATGACCTTGAATTTCTTGTCTTCCTGCTTCTAACTGCCTGGTGCTAAGATTACAGGCATGTTCCACTATATTTATAAAGTGCTGGAAATTTGTGTCAATAAAGTGGAGAACACAAAGAAATACATCTCCTGTCTTATTCTGGCCTCCATGTTTATACACGTGTGTACACTGGCACATTCTCATGTACATAATATATATGTAACACACACACACACACACAAACATACTCCCCCCATCACACATGTTTGGCAAGCACTCTAGCAGCCAAGTTACATCCCCAGACTCTTTTTTTTTTTTTTTAAACAAAATAGGGCTAGAGAAATGGCTGAGCATGCAATTAAGAGCAGCTCTTCCTGGGACTGACTTCTAGTTTCTAGTACTCATGTCTCACAGCTGCCTGTAGCTAACTACTTCCAGGTACTCTGATGCCCTCTTTTGACCTCATTGGGCAGCACCACTTGCACACATGTGCACATACAGATACATACTCATACACATAAATAAAAATCTTAAAATGTAGGGGTATGCTTTCAATCCCAGCATTAGGGAGACAAGTAGGTCTCTGAGTTTAAGGCCAACCTAGTCCTCATAGTGAGTTTCAGGCTAGCCTGAGCTACAGTGTGAGATCCTATCTAAAACAAAGAGGAAAAATCCACTAGTAACACTTCAATTGAGAAATTTTCTTCCTTACATAAAGAATTAAAATTGGTTCCAGCTTGGTGATACAGACCTGTAGTTCTGGCACCCAGGCAAGGGATCCAGATTAGAGAGCAATTTGGACTACATAGTAAGGTCCTATGTTTATAAATCAAACAAAAACTAAATTAGCTCTGGGGTACTCATTCAGTGTATATGAGGCCTGGTCAGGACACAAACACACACACATACACACACACACACACACACACACACACACACACACACACACACACACACACACAATACACATCTAGATGTGTATAAGAGACAGCACACACACACACACACACACACTTGAACATACACCACAAACTAAAATGAACAAATATCTAATTCATTTTCTTTAAAAAAAAAGTTATTTACTTAAGTATGTAGTGTTGTGTGTTTGGATACAAGTTGAGATCAGAGGATAATTTTCAGGGTTCTGAGGCTTGAATTCAGGTCATCAGGCTGAGCCCTGTCTCTGACTCCTAGCTCATATTTTCAGTCCGTAACAAAACTCTTTCTTCAATTAAGCTGGGCGGTGGTGGTGCATGACTTTAATCCCAGCACTTGGGAGGCAGAGGCAGGCAGATCTCTGTGAGTTCAGGGCCAGTCTGCTCTACAAAGTGGGTCCAGGACAGTGAGGGCTGTTATACAGAGAAACCCTGTTTCAAAACAAAACAAAACAAAACAAAACCTCTCCAATTAACTGGAAAGCTAGAGAAGTTTCTCTCCTTAGAATAAATATCTCCCAGACTATGTGCCTGAAAGTATTGGCATGCTGGGAAGTTAAAGACATTTGCTGAGATGGTAACTTTGGTCAAATTGAAGAAATGCTGAGTTCATTTACTATATTTAGGACTTTGCTAAGCCTTTAACAGAAGCATTGGTTTAGTTGCTTGCTCTTTTGAGTCAGGATATCACAGTAGTTGCCCTTGCTTAAGCTTGTGGCAGTTGAGTGGATTTTTGTTTTACTCTTTTACTCTTTGAGAGCCCACCACCCAGCTCCCAAATAATCACATGGAGGCTTATTCTTACTTATAAATGCCTGGCCTTAGTTTGGCCTGTTTCTTGCCAGCTTTTCTTAAATTATCCCATCTACNTTTTGCCTCTGGGCTTTTACCTTTCTCTATTTCTGTATATCTTTCTTTACTTTTTTTCATTGTGGCTTTGTGACTGGCCCCTGATGTCCTTCTCTCCTTTTTCTCTGCTCTTTGACCTTTTCTTCCTCTTATTTATTCTCTCTTCCTACCAGTCCTGTCTATTTCTCTTTCTGCCCAGCTATCGGCCGTTCAGCTCTTTATTAGACCATCAGGTGTTTTAGACAGGCAAAATAACACAGCTTCACAGAGTGAAACAAATGCAACATAAAAGAATGCAACATATCTTTGTATCATTAAACAAACGTTCCACAGCATAAACAAATGTACCACATCTTAAAATAATATTCTATAACAGTTGAGCCTCATGCCTCAGCTTCCTATATGCTGGGATTATGGATATGATCCTCCATACTCAGGGGTTTGGGATGTGTGTGCACACACATACATGCATACATATACTGGTTGTGTTTGAGGTGAGCAAGTGACAACCTCAGGTGTCATTCCTTGGGTGTCATNTACTGTTTTATTTTCTTTGAGACAAGATCTCTCACTGCCTTGGAACTCACACTGCAGGCTAGACAGTCTGGTCAGTGAGCTGGAGTAGCTTCCTGCTTCCAGCTCTCCAGATTATAAGCAGTCAGCAACATGCCTAGTATTTTTTTTTTTTCTTTTCTTTTCTCTGTTTGGGGAATGGAGCTATTTCTTTACTAGTACAATTCCTGAATTTACAGTCATTTTTACTCTTTATTTTAGACAATTACTAACTAGTCTTAATGTGATGTTGCTTTTGTTCAATAGCCAGCTGTTGCATTGCCCACAAGCCTTAGCCTGTCTACTCCTCAACCTGCGGCACAGATTACTGTATCATATCCAACACCAAGGTCCAGTCAGCAGCAAACTCAACCTCAGAAGCAGCGTGTTTTCACAGGAGTGGTTACAAAGCTACATGATACATTTGGATTTGTGGATGAAGATGTATTCTTTCAGCTTGGGTAAAAGCTTCATTAGATGTTGATAGACAATACATGTAGTAACACTTTCTCAATCATGGAAAAAATTATAGTTTATAATTTTATTTTTTTTTAATTTTTTTAATTTTTTATTTTTTTTGGTTTTTCGAGACAGGATTTCTCTGTGTAGCTTTGCGCCTTTCCTGGAACTCACTCGGTAGCCCAGGCTGGCCTGGAACTCACAGAGATCCGCCTGCCTCTGCCTCCCGAGTGCTGGGATTAAAGGAGTGCGCCACCACCGCCCGGCTATAATTTTATTTTTAAATCATTATGTTCGTATATTTATACTTATGCCCTTTTAAAATAAACTTACATTTATTTATTTATGCTTGGAGGTGGAAGGCTTACACATTCTCGGAAGTTAGAGGTGGGAGTTGGTTCTCTCCTGTCATGTGGGTTCCAGGGATCAGGTTCAGTCCTGAAGCTTGGTAATAGTGCTCATTGATCCCTTTTTAATTCTTTATAAATGTTTTGTCAGTTAGGTGACAGTTCTAGTAACATTCAGGTCCAGGCTCAGAATAAAATTAGAGATTGAGGCAGGTGTGGTGGCACACATCTTAAATCTCATCACTTGAATGGCAGAAGTAGATGGAGCTCTGTGACTTCCAGGCCAGTCTGTTCTNCATAGTGATTTTCAGAACAGCAGGGACTTTGTAGAAAGACTTTTGCCTCTAAACAAACAAAATAAGATGGAGGTTGAAATAGTCTTTTAAAATCTAATCTTGTTCTATTTTTTTACATATTTAATACTGACTAAAATTATTTTCTCAATTGTATGTGTGTATATTTGTGTATAAGCACATATGTGCTTTGAAGGAAAGATGTACTCACCTGAGCATGTATTTGTGTAGGCCAGAGGTTGGCTTTGTTGTTCTTTTTTTATATGTAATTTATTTAAATTTATTTTATATGCATCGGTGTAAAGGTGTCAGATAACCTAAAACTGGAGTTACAGACAGTTATGAGCCACCATGTGGTTGCTGGGAATTGAACCTGGGTCCTCTGGAAGAGCAGCCAGTGCTCTTAACCACTGAGCCATCTCTCCAGCCCCGGCTTTGTTATTCTTTATTGTTCTCCATCACATCTTTATTTTACTACAAGGTATCACACTTAACTTGGAACTCACCATCTCTGCTAGACTGGCTGGTCTTCAAGTCCCTGGGATCTATCTGTTGCTGCCCTCCAATCCTGTGGTTATGGGTGTGTACCACCATGCCCAGTTTTCATGTGGATTCTTGGGATCCAGACTTGAGTCTTCATGCTTGTACAGCAAGCATTTTACCCAATGAGTCATNTCTCCTACCCCTAAAAATTAGGGTGGTGGTTGTTTTGAGATAGGATCTCATTGTGTAGCCCTAGCTGGCTTGGAATTCACTGTATGACTGGGCTCACAGTGAACTCACAGAAATCCATCTACGTCTTCCTCCTGAGGGTTGAGATTAAAGGTGTTTGCCACCATATCTGACCAAAGAGTATTACGATTTTTTTTGTGGTTTTGTTTGGTTGGTTTTTTGATACAGGGTTTTACTATGTAGACTTGGCAGACCTAGAACTTGCTATGTAGACCAGAGTGGCCTTGAACTCTTAGACGTCCACCTGTCTCTGCCTTCTGAGTGCTAGGATTAAAGGTGTGCACCACCCTGTCTGTCAAACATTTTCAATTGAACAAAACAGTTTCCCCCTCCAAAAATAAACTGTATCAAGTTTTTAGTGTTCTTTGTTTTGTTTTGTTTTGAGGACAGTTTCTCTGTGTAGCTTTGGAGCCTGTCCTGGAACTCGCTCTGTATATCAGGCTAGCTTGGAACTCAGAGATCTGCCTGCCTCTGCCTCCTGAGTGCTGGGATTAAAGATGTGCCACCAATCCTAGCCCTGCCTTATTCCTTTGAAATAGGGTTTATCACTGAACCTGGAGCTAGGCTAATAGTCAGCAAAATCCAGTGGTCCTTTGTCTCTGCTCTTCACAACACTGTGGTTAACAGGTGTATGGAACCATGCCTGACTTCTCATGTGGATTTTACTATTTGAACTCAGGTCCTTATGCTTGCACAGCAAGGGCTGTTGCCCACTTAGCTTATNTTATTTTAATGAACTTCCTGAGGAGTAAGTGCTATGTTAGGGAAACTAATTATTGTTCAAGATTTTTGTGTTGTTGGACCTCCTTTTTTTCTATCTTCTCTAAAATCTTACCCTTAGGCTATTGTAGTGACAGTTTTGTACATAAAGGAGCATGGAGAAAAGAGAAGGGCCAATTGTTCCTGTACCTGAAACCTTCTTGTTTACCTATAGCGGAAGGTGAAATGTAATCAGCTTATAAAGGAGTCTAGGATTGGAGAGATGACTCTGCAATTAAGGGCACTCCATGATCCTGCAAAAGACAATTCTTTAATTCCCAGCATCCATGTCAAATGGCTTACAGCTGCCTGTAACTCCAGCTCCAGTGGAATTTGATACCTCTAACTTCTGGGGTACCAATTCATCTAAGCATAACCACAACAAAACCATAACAAAAATACCAATAAATCTTTAAGGGCNGTAGAGATGGCTGAGTAGTTTAAAACACTTGGTATTCTTAGAGAAGCCCTGTGTCTGGTTCCCATCACCTGCAATTCTAGTTCCAGGGATCAGACATCCTCTTCTGAGCTCTGTGGGCCCTGCCATGCACGTGGTCTACTTTTTTATGTGCAGGCAAAGTATTTATACAATTAAATAAGTCTAAAAACATCTTTAAAAGATAAATAAACAAACATGAGTGTACTATCCAGGCTTCCATTTTAGTTGTAATATACTTTAAAATCACTATAGCCTTGGAAAGGCAGAATCAGATCTCTGTGAAGCCAGCCTGGTGTACCTAGTGAATTCTAGGCATGCCAAGGCTCCATAAAAGAGACCCTGTCTCCTAAAGAAAAGAAAAGAAGGAAAACAAACAAAAAGTGTATAAATCTTTTTTGTGTGGGAAGATCTATTCAATTGTACATAAATCAATTTGGAAGAATCATTTTTGTTTATATTTACCTTTTTTTTCCAGTGCTGTTAAAGGGAAAACACCCCAAGTTGGTGATAGAGTATTGGTCGAAGCAACTTATAATCCTAATATGCCTTTTAAATGGAATGCACAAAGAATTCAAACACTACCAAATCAGGTACATATTTACTGAGTTTGGTAGTATAGAAACTGATACTTGACTTTGCTGGTTTACAATGTAATTTCTTTTTAAAGAAAATTTCTATTTATTTATTTTGGCTTGTTTTTAGAATCAGTCCCAAACCCAACCTTTATTGAAGACTCCTGCTGCTGTTATTCAGCCGATTGTGCCACAGACAACATTTGGTGTTCAGGCACAACCCCAGCCCCAGTCGTTACTGCAGGCCCAGATTTCAGCTGCTTCTATTACACCACTCCTGCAGACGCAGCCACAGCCCTTGTTACAACAGCCACAGCAGAAAGGTATTAAATGTAATGTATCACTGCTTCTTGTTTCTAATACATGTGTAAATGTTTAAACTGTAAATAGTAAGAACATACTGCTGATACAGGATATCATGGACTTTGAGAAAACGTGAAAGGAAGCTTAAGTATCATGAATAGAACATTTTCTACTTTATGGTTTTCTAGGACAGGGTTTCTCTGTGTAGCCCTGGCTCTCCTGGAACTNGATTTTAGACCAGGCTGGCCTCGAACTCGGAGAGATCTGCCTGCCTCTGCCTCCTAAGTGGCTGGAAAAACGTCTTTTTAGTTGTGTTTTGTTTGTTTCCTTTTGTTTTAAAATATATTCTAAAGTCTTNGTAAAATTCTGGAATGTTGAAATGACGATGAGAATTTATATTTCACATTACCTAGAACACCTTCTGACACCAGCCACAGATGTGGTACACATATGTACATACAGGGAAGAAGTGCAGTGCTTGTTTCCTATAGAGAAGGCCTGGGTTTGGTTCCCAGCACCACACAAAAAAATAAAAACTAGTTGTAATGACATAAGACCAGCCAGCCATGAAAAAAAAAATCTGTTCTTTTGGTCTGCTTCCCCTTTCTGCTGATTGATTACAGTCAAAATTGATGGTTCTAAATTTGAGGAGCAAAAGGCAGTTTTGTTATCAATAGAATTTCATTAGAATTCTGCTGGGTCTTTGTTTGTTTTTGATACAGGGTCTCACCATGTAGCCCTGGCTGTCCTATGATTTGTTACATAGACCAGGCTGGATTCAAACTCAAAAAGATCTACTGCTTCTGTCTCCCACATGTGCAGGGATTCAAGGTGTGAACCCATCACATGTGGCAAAGAAGAACTTTGATACACAGTCTACTTTTTTTCTTTTTTTCCTGGACAGGGTTTCTCTGTGGAGCCCTGGTTCTGGAATTTGCTCTGTAGACCAGGCTGGCCTTGAACTCAAAGAAATCTGCCTGCCTTTGCCTCCTGAGTGCTGGAATTAAAGGTGTGCACGACTACCACCTAGCTACATTATACTTTTTAACATTGATTTATCCCTATTTTGCTTCCATTGTACCAAAGAAGTTGACTTTTATTGTCTTATGTAGAAAAATAGATAACTGTGTTATTTTAAAAAGAAAATTTTTAGTTTTTGGCACCAGGGAGAAATCACCAAGCAGTACCTTTCTTTAGAAATAACTATGTATTTTGTTGACTTGGGAAACAGACCACTTTGGTGGACCCTACCACGTATCTATCTTACTTAGCCTTGTTGTGTATTCTGAGCCTTGTTTAATGAAGTGTTTTATTTTTCTTCTCTGTCGTGTGAAGCTGGCTTATTGCAGCCTCCTGTCCGCATAGTGTCGCAGCCTCAGCCAGCTCGGAGATTAGATCCGCCATCTAGATTTTCAGGAAGGAACGACAGAGGGGATCCAGTACCTAACAGGAAAGATGACCGAAGGTATGTTTGACAGTAACGTTGTGGGCTGGAGGCACAGCTTCAAGGTAAGAGCACTGTCTGCTCTGCCGAGGACCCAGGGCTGGTTCCCAGCATCCATGTGGTGGCAGCTTTGGGGCTTCTGATTCTCTCTTCTGCCTTTCTCAGGCATGCATGTGGTGCTCACACATACATGCAGACGAAACACTTGTAGACAGAAAATAAAAAATAAATTAGAAGTTGCTCTAAATTCAAAGCCTGAAGCCATCCTGGACAACATAGTACCAAGCCAGCCTGGTTTATATAATAAGACTCTGTCAAAAATTAACAAATGAAAGCAAGAAAGAAAAAAAAATTAAAAGAACTGTTTATTTTTATCTAACTATACAGCCTTGGGTGGCCTGGAACTTCTAGATTCACTTGCCTCTGCCTTCTGAGTGCTGGCATTAAAGGTGTACACCACCATGCCTGGCAAGAACTACTTCATAATACCAGTAACTATTAGTGATTCTATTTTTACTACATTAATTTAATTTGTATCTGTTCCCATGCTATGGATATATGTAAAGTTCAGAGGAATACTTGGAGGGGTGTGTCCTCTTCTACCATGTGGGTTCTGGGAATGAAACTCAGGTTCTCAGGCCTGATAGCAGAGCCTGCACCTGCTGAGCCATCCTGTTGGCCCCAAGGTGATTTTAGACATCCTTGCTTTAAGTCGTGAAAGGGACAGAGAAAGGCGCAGATCCAGAGAAAGGTCACCTCAGAGGAAACGTTCCCGGGAGAGGTCACCCCGGAGAGAAAGAGAGCGATCCCCTCGGAGAGTCCGTCGTGTTGTCCCACGCTACACAGTGCAGTTTTCAAAGTTTTCTTTGGATTGGTAAGTTTTCCCTTCTGTGTTTGTTTGATTTCATTATTAGTGTCTTAGTTTTGTATAGTTTGGTATAGAATGGAATGGTGGATGTATGTTCTTATAAAATGTATTNAGTAACATTTTGTATGTTTATATGAGGGTAGGAATGCAGTTTGAATTTGGAATGTAGTTCTGTATAAAGAGAATTGGTTTTGGATACACGTTTAGGTAGCAACTATGGTTTGGGGATATACCCCAGGACCAGAGAGCTTGCCTAATGTTGGAGGCTCTGGATTCGGACCCAGTACCAAAACCAACCAACCAATGAGTAAGCAAGCTTCTAGAGAACATTTCTTTGAATGAAATTGTTCATTAAGGTTAGAATCATTTAGGATCAGGATTTACTGATAAATTCTAATTTGCAAATAATCCATTCTGTGATGAAGACATAATAAAATTGTTAAATCAGTTGTTTTAAGATTAAATGTGGCAGGGTACTGTAATATAGAAACGTTGACTATTATATACATACACAAACTTNTGTAATTTACATGCTTGTATCTTTAATGGATTAACCCTTACACTCTGAAGTCAGAAGGAGGTTACTAAATTTCTCAGCTCATCTACAAAATCTCAACATAATACAAACTTAGAGACAAACTTAGGGAGTTAATCAAAATACAAACTTCAAGAGTTATCATGAAATTGAGTTAAATATCCATAGCACTTAAGCTCATGTTTAACAGTTTCAAATCCTCTGTAATTCATGATACACTTAGATCATGGGTTAACAGGTGGGAAAAATAGATGAACAGATGGATGTGGTAGCACATGCCTTTAATAATAGCATTTGGGAGCAGAGACAGCTGGATCTCTGTGAGTTGGAGACCAGCTGAGTCTACATATAAGTTNCAGAACAACCAGGACTACATAGAGACGCTGTCTTAAAAATCAAAATGAAGAATGAAAAAATTCCAGCCGTGCAGTGGTGGTTCACACCGTTAATCCCAGCACTCAGGAGGCAGAGGCAGGCAGATCTCTGAATTTGAGGTTAGCCTAGTCTACAAAATGAGTTCCAGGACAGCCAAGGCTACACAGAGAAACGCTACCTTTGAAAAACAAACAAAAAAATAAAAAAACCTCCTATTCACAGTAAAATTAGAAAAATAATGTTTAAAGCTATTTAGCATTGGTACAAGCAGCTATGTCTGTTTCTGTGACCTGAGACTATTTCTATCTTTCAAAAAAGGATAACATGGACATTCATGATACTAGCCTNTCAAAGGTTAACATTTCTGTATATTAAGTTCTAGATTAGAAAACTAGTATTTGTTATTTAATGCCCAGAAAATTTTACCTTGTGATATTGTTATTTAGTTGGGGTAAAATCAGCAAGTATTCTTACATTATAGTCGTGTTTTTTCTATCTGTGTTTAGTCTTACATAGTTGGAATATCTCAGAAAAACCCAAAGGGAACCAAAAACACTTCCCCAGCCTCCAAAATACTGTGACATGGAGAAACCTTTTCTTCTACCTGTTGTCAGCATTCAGTGTTTTTCTCTGAAAAGTTGCTGATAGAATATGGGTTGTTCTGTTTTGTGTTTTGAGACAGAGTTCTCTGTGTAGTTTTGGTGCCTGTCCTGGAACTCATTCTGTAGACCAGGCTGACCTCAAACTCACAGAGATCCTCCTGCCTCTGCCTCTGGAGTGCTGGGATTAACGGTGTGCGCCACCACCGCCCTATGAAATACAATAGCCATCTAGTTCTTTGCAGTTAGACTTCCACAATTTCATTTCCTTTATGTAAATTTCCACAACATTAGATGAACCATTTGCAAATAAAAGTTTTAAAGCTCTTCATTTGTAGTTGTAGAACTCATAATTTCCTTACACTAACATGGCTATGAGATAGTGGGAAAGGAAATGAATTGTTTGTACTTAACCTCTCTGTTTCATTATAGATGTTACCCCTTTGGGGCAAAATATACCTTGTTAATTTTAGAGTTGGAAAATTCGGACATGATTCTCTTCCTTAAAAATAAAACTGAAGGAAGTGGCCTGAAGAAATGTCTCGGCAGTTAAGAGTGTAGTGCCCTTGCAGGGAACGGGAGCTCGGTCTCCNGCACCACTTCTGCAGCTCCCAGCTCCCTGTGCACATGCCCACAAACAGGCCTGCACATAACATACAAGTCAANGTGATAACACATCTCTGAATAAAAATAAATTGAAGGGACTGGAGAAATGGTTCAGCAGTTAAGAGTACTTGATGTTCTTTTAGAGAAACTGGACTCAGTTCTCAGCACCCACATGGAGTTTCTCCTAACTCCTGTTTGAGGGGGTCCTACACCCTTGTCTGGTACCTGAGTGCACATGGTGCACACACATAAACACAGACATACAGATATACACGTAAAATTAAATAAATCTGAAAAATAAAGCCTTGTGGTATTTTTCCACGTTTCTGTTATTCTGACACTAGACTCTTAACAGCAGCGATATTATATTGGCAGCCATAAATGGTTTACCTGTACAGACCTGCTGTTCCTATTTTGGAAGGGAAGAAAGTGTTGATATTTTACATCCCATGGACCTTTTGGGTGTTCCACAAGCATTTTCCTACTGAGTTACATTCACAGACAATCTGTATTTCTTAATTTAGACTTCAAATAAAGACAATTTTTTATATATTGGATTTCTTATTTTAAGTTTCAAATAATGACAATTTTACATATAGATTAGTTGGTATTTTTGCCTATTTTTTTATTTTTATTTTTACTCTTCTAGATTTTTTTTTGAATCAGGATCTTACTGTGTAAGACTTGCTTTGTAGACCTACTGACCTCAACTTTNAACAGTCCTCCTGTTTCTACCTCCCAGATTCTGGGATTACAGGCCTATGCCGCTAGGCTTCCCTGTCCACTTTAATTCTTTATGTTTTTAGCAGATATCTTGATCCTTTTACCAGATTGACTTATTTCTGAGTTTTCTTTTTCTTTTTTTTCCCCCAATGTCCTACTAAAGAAAATGAAATATTATTTAAAATAATTGTCAGAGAGCTGGAGAGATGGCTCAGTGTTTAAGAATACTGGCTGCTCTTCCAAACTTGATTCCCATTACTTACATGACAACTGTCTTAGTGTTTTTTCCTTTTGCTGTAAAGAGACATCTTGACAAGGCAACTTAGAAAAGAAAGCATTTCATTTGGGGCTTCTGGTTCCAGAGGGTAGTAGATTCCATGACCATCATGGCAGATAGTATGGCAGCAGGCAGGCATGGCTCTGTAGAAGTAGCTTATTCATAAGCACAAGGCAGAGATAGAGGTAACTGGGAACCTCATGGGCTTTTGGAACCTCAAAGCCCACCCCCAGTGACAAATTTGTGAACTCACAGACTTCTGCCTGCCTCTGCCTCTTAAGTGCTAGGACTAAAGGTGTATACCTACGTCATGTGAATTTTTCAATTTAAGTATGATCGATCTGGGCACTTACTATATAATAAAAATTGTAATTTTCTACTTATCCTAGAAGTGACTGAAAGGCATTCAAATATTAACTTGGTGCCTCTCATTACTTCTTTCTATACATTGTTGTATGAACTATAATTTTTTCAAGTATGCATAATTCCAACTGAAGAACTCTTTTTGTTCAGATGTTCTCTGGAATTGGGGTTGTAGTTATTTTAAAGGGTTTTCTCTAAGGAATTATAAGTTACACCCAAGAAATAGAGAAGTAGAAGTAACATTTAGATATCATTTATTCAGCAGTGTACTTATGCAGATTTGAATCTGTCCATTTTAACTGTCAGATTTTATATAGCTTCAGAAGTAAGTGAATATATGCATAACCTTCCATCTTAAGGCTGTTTATTCAATATTTGTATCTATTTTTCAGTCCCAGTTGTGACATGATGGAACTAAGGCGCCGTTATCAGAATTTATATATTCCTAGTGACTTTTTTGATGCTCAGTTTACATGGGTGGATGCCTTCCCTCTGTCAAGACCATTTCAGCTGGGGAATTACTGCAACTTTTATGTGATGCACAGAGAAGTAGAGTCCTTAGAAAAAAATGTGGCTGTTCTCGATCCCCCTGACGCTGACCACCTGTACAGTGCAAAGGTTTGTATTCCATTGGGATGCACAATTGAAACTCATAGCTTTTGGAGTTATCCTTTAGAAACTGATTGTTAGATAGAGGACCCAAATCCTTGCCTGATTTTGTCTTAGCTATTTAAAAATGTTATTTTAACCCCTGTCTTAATTCTTATGTTATAAAACAATGCTATTGTTTTTGTCATTTTAAACTTCAGAAATGTGAGCCAGTTGGTCTTGAGTGCCATATGACTTCCTATAGACCTGGATAAAATTTAATGTTGGATAAATGTGCTAAAGACTGGCCTTCAGGGTAGCTTTTAATATATTGCTTAGTCAGTTTGCTTCTGTTTTAAAAGGTTGATCTTGAAAATGTAAGGTTGATAAGGAATCTAATGCCTTTTTTTTTTTTTTTTGGTAGCATTTTACATTCCATTTTTAGGAAAAAACTCTTGCATGTAAGGTTAATTAGTAGTACTTCTCATTCTTTTTACATTACTTTAGACTTTTGACAGGATTGAATTATTTGACTATAATAGGTAATGCTGATGGCTAGCCCTAGTATGGAGGATTTGTATCATAAGTCATGTGCTCTTGCTGAAGACCCACAAGAACTTCGTGATGGATTTCAGCATCCTGCTAGACTTGTTAAGGTAAAATGAAATATTTGTTTTGATTTTAGTTGTATATTCATTTATCTTAGTTCTTGTTTACACAAAATTGAAAACAAGCACATTTTAAATCTTGTTAGTTTATAATCTACTTCCATATAGTTACAGATATTTTTCTTGTTTTAGAATGTGACTGTATATCATTTGTGTCTTTCTAGTTCAGCTATGAATTTGATGCTTTATACTTGTAGCCTAGCAAAATCTCTTGGATGCTCTTAAAGTTTGTATTTAAGCATAGCTTGTTCCTTTAAAAGAACTCTTATCTGATGAAATATTTAGAGGATGAGTTATGATGTGTAAATCCTATTCCATTGCTGAAATGCAGTGTGGAACATGATGAACTGAACTCTTCCTTGACTGACAGATACCAGAGGTAGTAAAAATGATATTGGGAAGGTTTGTACCTTTCCTTTCTGAGTATCTATTTATAATTTGATGGGCTATGTTATATATGTAAATGATTCTTTGTTTTGAATTAGTTTCTAGTGGGCATGAAAGGCAAGGATGAAGCCATGGCCATTGGAGGCCACTGGTCTCCTTCGTTGGATGGACCAAACCCAGAAAAAGACCCTTCTGTGTTGATTAAGACTGCCATTCGTTGTTGTAAGGCTCTGACAGGCATTGATCTAAGTGTCTGCACACAATGGTAAGTACCAATTCATTTCTGGATTGATTAGGAATGTCTTTCTAATAGTGTACGTAGCTGTTGTTGTCAATCAGCCTTTCCCCCTTCCTTATTTTATCAACACTGGTCACGCAGGTAATCGCAAAGGAAAACCCCTATTTGTAGCAAAAGTTTATTTGGTGCCAAAAATGTTTTGGGGAAGGGGCATTAAGAACTAATCAAAATACACTGAAAATTTAAATGTTTTATTATGCTGTACTTTGGAAATTGGATGAATGTTGAAAAATACTTTTCATTTCATGTATAGCTGGAGAAGATCGTCCAGAGAGAACTTCATTCCATTATAATTCCTTTGTTATAAAGTGATGTAGTTGCTGATTATTTTTGTTCAGCCATATTTTCTCTTGAGGCTTATTTGTCTTGTGTATTGTAGTGTATTTCTTACAATTTAATTGAGAATATTCTTTTTTTAGCACATGAAATCTGAACAGCTTTCCAGCTTCTTCAGGTATTTTCTAAAGTATGGGTAGCACTGTAAGCACACCAGCAATGTTTGTGGAAATGTATTCTTTTAACCAATAAGCTATTACACAAATGTACCAAAAAGAGGAACTATGGCTTCTATAATTTTTTTTTTCTTTAGACCAACCTCAAGTTCTTGCAGCAAAATTTCTTTACTTGATGTGCTACAAGTGAACTAGGGTCTTTAAAATGTATTGTAGAATTTTTTTTCCAACATGCTTCTTCCCTTGCAACAGGTACCGTTTTGCAGAGATTCGCTACCATCGCCCTGAGGAGACCCACAAGGGGCGTACAGTTCCAGCTCATGTGGAGACAGTGGTTTTATTTTTCCCGGATGTTTGGCATTGCCTTCCCACCCGCTCAGAGTGGGAAACCCTCTCCCGAGGATACAAGCAGCAGCTGGTCGAGAAGCTTCAGGGTGAACGCAAGAAGGCTGATGGAGAACAGGCACTGAACGCTAATCCCTTTTTCTATTTCCGCTTCTCACAGGCACAGGAACACAGGCACAAATGCACACCACACACTACATCACAGACACACATGGAGGAACATAACTGGTAACAGCGACTGGTAATCCAGCTTTCAGCAGGATAGTTGTATTTTCTTTTCTCATCAAAATCTGTCTATTATGCTAACTTAAATTTAAGAGTCCTGAGACCTTAAAGAAAAAGTTGTGCTTATATTGCACAGAATTTTGTTTTTATCATAGGTCTATTTGCTGGAATCTGGGACCAGTTGTTGAGCAAGATTCAGTATTAAGCCATTTTAAACATTTTGCCATTTTCTCAAATTTTAAAAAATTTTCTCTTTCACGGTCATCAGTTCTAGTCATGGATATTTGAAATTGGACAACCACAAGTCTGAGAGATTTGAAATTTCAGGCTATGTGGCAACGTCTTGGGTGCATTTCAAAGGTCTGACTAAATCAGTCTTTGGGTGGCTTGAAAATTGGGGNAAGATCACACACTGTGTGGTTAGTGGAGACCGGCAGTGTCTGTGTATCCCTGATATCCTTTGTGTTGTAATTTATCACCCTTTTGTGTTTCACAGATCTGGCTTTGATTGGCTGATGTCTTTGTGATCAGTTAAAAGTGGTAGAATGTATGTATGTGGACTTGCCTAAATAATAACTTTAGGAGAAGACAATCTGAAACATTGTGACCTTGCACAGATCAGCAACAGACTTTTAAAGAATAAATGACTTCTGTTTGAAGATTTCAAAATAGTGATTTTGTTCTCAACTTTGTGTGCTAGGATGAAGAAGAGAAGGATGATGGTGAAGTTAAAGAAATCTCTACCCCTACCCATTGGTCTAAACTTGATCCAAAGGCAATGAAGGTAACGGAAAATGTATGCATATTGGGTAACACACAATAGCAATAAGTAAGAATGTTTTAAAGTTAAATTTCAGAACAGAAATTAGTAAATCTGTTGAGACTGAGAGAATTGTTTAAAGTAGGAAATATTCACCCTGGGTGTGGTGGCTCATATCCATTATCTCAGGATTTGGGAGGCAACAGCAGGAGGATTGCCATGCATTTCAGGAGAGTGAGTTCTAGGATAGCCTAGGCTATAGAGTGAGACCCTATCTTTAGAAGGGGTAGGAGGAGGGGCATGGAGGCACATATACCTTTAATCCCAGCAGAAACAGGCAGATCTCTGAGTTTGAGATCTATGGAGCTAGTTCCAAGACAGACAAGGCCACACAGAGAAACCTTGTCTCAAAAACTCAAAGATAAATAAATAAATGAATGAATGAATGAATGAATGAAAAGAAAGAAAGAAAGAAGAAAGAAAGGGTGTGGGGCGTTCAAAGTGAAGTCCTCTAGTTTTCTATCACTATGATGTACTGTGCTTGTACATACATAAATTAAGAGGCTGTATGTATAGTTCAGATATATAGTATCTGCCAAGGCTTCCAGTATAACTATGTTGATAGCACTGTTTTCTGATTTGGGAAGTGACCAGGATTGTAAGATTTCTATGCCTAAATAACCTAAGTTTAAGTAGAATAGAAGAGAAAAAAAGTAAATCTGGCCAGGTGGTAGTTGAGCACACCTTTGATCCTAGCACTCAGCAGAAGCAGGTGGATCTCTGAGTAACAGCCCTGGCTGTCCTGGAACTCACTTTGTAGATCAGGCTGGCCTCAAACTCACAGAGATCCGTCTTCCTCAGCCTCATGAGTCCTGGGATTAAAGGCGTGAGCCACTACACCTGGTGGTAAATTTGATTTTTGTAATAAATTTCAAAGTAAACTGTAGGTAAGTTTACCACTAAACTGGGAAAGAAAGTAAGAACTTAAAAAATCTTTGATTAAGACAGCTGTGCTAGTGTTCCCGTGCAGTAAATCTGTACTAGTAATCATGTGGTTCTGTATCTGTGAGCCTTTAATTTGATCAGACCGGACTNGGATCATTACTTGCTTATTTGTGTGGCAGCTGTATTTTTGAGACAGGGTCTCCCCATGGCTTGGAACTTGCTGTGTAGACCAGGCTGGCCTCAAGCTCAAAGAAATCCACCTGCCTTTGCCTTCTGAGTGCTGGGATTAAAGGTGCATATTAGGACACCTGGCCNCATTGCTTGGATTTCAAGTTTGATGCTCTTTTTGTTTTGTTTTGGTTTTGGTCTTTGGGTTTTTTTTGTTTTGATATTTAGAGAGGTGGCATTAGCTTACCACAACACGTGTGTAGAGGTCAGAGGACAACTTATGGGAGCTGCTGCTTTTTTTCTATTATATGGGTTTCAAGGATCAAAGTTGGATATCAGGCACTTGGGCAAGTCACTTTACNCATTGAACTGTCTTGCCAGGCTATTTTGTAAAAATTGTTTAATTTTTTTTTTTTATTTTTAGCATAGACTCTCATTTAACCTAAGGTGTTCTCGAACTTGCTGTATGGCTGAGGATGGTCTTGAACTTCTGATCCTGCTGCTTCTACCTCCCAAGTGCTGTAGTTATATAGGCATGCCACCAGCACCATGCCCAACAACTTGTGTGTGTATGTACCAGGCATGTATGTATATGCAACACATGCGTGCCCGATACCTGAAACTAGAATTACAGATGGTTGAGCCAGGCAGTGGTGGCACATGCCTTTAATCCCATCACTCAGGAGGCAGAGGCAGGCGGATCTCTGTGAATTCAAGACCAGCGTGGTCTACAGATCAAGTTCCAGGACAGGCTCCAAAGCTACACAAAGAAACCCTGACTCGAAAAACAAAAAAACAAAAAACAACAACAACAACAAAAAGAATTACAGATGGTTGGGAACTGAACCTGGGTCCTCTACAAGAACAGCAAATGTTCTTGACTGCTGAGCCAGCTCTCCAGTTGATTTTTGAAATGAGGTCTTACTGTGTTGCTGAGGCTGTATTAAAACTTTTGGGCTCTAATGGACTTTCTATTTCACCTCATGTATATTTGGGTCTACAGGCATGCACTATCATATTTAACTAACTGAGTCTTTGATTTTGTTTTTTGTTCTCACTATGGCTGGCCTCAGAGTCAAGAGTTCCTCCTCTCTCTGCCTCCAGAATGCTAAGATTAACGATGCATACCATTGCACCTGACTTGAATCTATACAGTTCTTTATTTTAATATATGTCCCGGGCAGTGGTAGTACATGGGTTTAATCCCAGCACTGGGGAGGCAGAGGCAGGTGGATCTCTTGAGTTTAAGGCCAGCCTGGTCTACAGAGTGAATTCCAGGCCACCTAGGACTATTATAGAGAAACCCTGTCTTGAAAAACCAAAAAAATAAAATGCATAACTAAGCATAGGGGTAGTTGCATTCTCAGTACTTGGGCTTAGCGTGGAGAGTCATGAGTTTGAAGCCAAACCTAGTGTATATAGCAAGACGCTGTCTCAAAGGAAAAACAAAAACAAAACCAACTAGTATTTCTTTTGATTATTAATAACAAGTACTTTTTTTTCAATTACACATAAAAAATTTACTCATGCCTATCCAATATAACGTAATAAAATTCATAGGTAGGGACCAGTGAAATATCTCAGTGGATAGAAGCTCTTGTCACTAAAGTTGATGGTTTGAATTTGATTCCCAGAACCTATGTGGTGCAGAGTCAGCTCCCACCAGTTGTCCTCTGACCACTACTCAGACCCAAGAGCACACCGTTCCCCTAAGTAAATAACTGTAATAAAGTGTTGTTTGTTTCCTTCTGGCTTCTTTCTTACTGGGTACAAGGTTTTTGATGATTGCTTGGGTATAATGTGTTACATATAAAAAGTATATCTTATCTTTTTTTCAGTTAGCATTAGTTTTCCCAGTATAATTTTTATTTGATTTTGTTTTTCAAGACATGATTTCTCTGTGTAGCCCTGGCTGTCTTGGAATTTGCTCTATAGACCNGGCTGGCCTAGAAATCAAGAGATCCACTTGTCTTCCTCTCAAGTGCTGGCATTAAAGGCATATGCCACCACCCGCAGCCCCAATGTAATTATTTTTAAACATTATATTCTAGTCAGTATAGAGTCTGTGTTTTGTTAAAATATTTATTTGTTTATTTTTTTAATGTGCATCGCTGTTTTGCCTGAATGTATGTTTATGTAAGGGTGTCAGATCTTGGAGTTACAGACAGTTGTTAGCTGCCATGTGGGAGTTGAACCCACATCCTCTGGAAGAGCAGTCGGTGCTCTTAACCTCCGAGCCATCTTTCCAGCCCTAAAATATTTATTTTTGCCAGGCAGTGGTGGCATACACTTTTAATCCCAGCACTCAGGAGGCAGAGGCAGGTGAATCTCTGATTCTGATTTGAGGCCAGCCTGGTCTACAGAGAAAGTTTCAGGACAGCCAGGATTACAGAGACTCTGTCTCTTAAAAAAACAAAACAAACAAACAAAAAAAACCAAACCTATTTCTTTGAGACAAATTTTCACAATACTGGCATTCTTAGCTTGTGCTACCTCACCTGGCTTAAAATATTTTAAAATTAAAAGCATTTTAAAACTTGTTTAGGGGTTTCAAGAGTTAGCTAAGTACTTCAGAGTGAGTATTGCCTTTTTAGAGGCCTAGAGTTCAGTTCTCAGCACTCACATAGGGCAGCTCACCGCCACTGTAACTCCAGCTTCAGGCTGATCTGATGCCTATGGGCACAAGCACTCATGTGCACAGACATACACACATACCCCTAATTAAGAGTAAAATAAAGCCAGCAATTGTGGCCCTTGCCTTTAATCCTAGCACTCAGAGGCAGAGACAGGTGGATCTCTGTGACATTGAGGCCAACTTGGTCTACAAATTGAGTTCCAGGACAGCCAGGGCTACACAGAGAAACTGTGTTTTGAAGAAACAAAAACAAACAAATCTTTAAAACAAAACATATTCGAGAGCAAGGTTTGGTGATATTATCCTAATACTTGGGAGATGAAAACAGGAAGATCTAGAATTCAAGGCCTGCTTCTGCTACATAAGCAATTTTGACCAGCCTGGACTACATGAAACTGTCTCCATAAAAGAAAAAGGGGCAGGGTGATGGCTCATTGGTGAAAGTGCTGCTGTGCACGCCTTCACAAGTAGAGGCTGACTCCAGGAACACAGAACAGCTGTGGTGNCATCCGGGAAGATAGCACACATGATAGACCCAGCCTCAACATGATGGAAGGCAGGAACTCACTACTGGAAGGTTGTCCTCTGACCATCATCACAAGGGCCATGGCAAGTGTACCTTTGTACACACACTCAAGAGCACATGTTTTAAATGATTTTCCAAAAATATTCTGTCATTTTGCATTTTCAAAAAGCAATGTTGGTCAGCATCTCTCCACTGACTTTGGCTTCTTGAAACAGTGTCTCACTGTGTGTAGCCCTGGATTGCCTGAACTTCCTATGTGGACCACACTAGTCTTGAATTTATAACTTTTAAGAATCAGACAAAAGATAATTTGTTTTTTTATATCATACTTTTTTCTTCTGTGTTTTTATGCTCCATATATTTAGGTAAATGATCTCCGAAAAGAATTAGAAAGTCGAACTCTTAGTTCCAAAGGACTAAAATCCCAGTTAATAGCTCGCTTGACCAAACAGCTTAAAGTAGAAGAACAAAAAGAAGAGCAGAAGGAATTAGAGAAGTCTGAGAAGGAAGAGGAAGATGAGGATGATAGGAAGTCTGAGGATGATAAAGAGGTATGTAGTCCATATTTGCATACTGTAATGTTATTAATATTGTGTAGAGGGAGCTCTTGGAACATATAACAAGTTGTGTATGTATGTAGTTTTGAGTTATAATTTAAATACAGTAAAATACAGATTTTTTTTTTTTTTTAAGACTGTCTGGCTTTGCAAGCTCAGGCTGGTCTGAACTGAGTACTTAATACTCATGAGGTAGAAGATCTTAAAATTGAGACCAACCTGGGCTACGATGATAGCTTTCCTTATCATAAGTGGTGGGTGGGAAGGACTGGATGGATGGCTCAGTAGTTAAAAGCTTTTGCTGTGCTAGCAGAGGACCTGGGTTCAGCACCAACATGATGGTTCACAGTCATCTCTAACTAGTTCCAGGGGATCCTGCTGCATTTTCTATGGCTTCAGTCTGTGGAACCCTGGCTAATGGTGGCAAGGGAATGGAGAAAGGACAGACACACGTAGAAATGAAGCTGCAGTCACACGGGGTTTTTCTGACCAGTACCACTGCATCCCAGAACCTTATTGTGTTTGTTAGGTCCAGCACAAGGGGAAAGTTTGGCTAGTCTGGGTATGAGATCTCTATAGGTTAGCCATCTTAGGCTGTAAACACCCAGGAGGAGTTAATTGNAGTTGCTAGTCTTTGCACATACTGATTCATAATAAACACTCATACACAGACTCCAAGTGAAACTTTGCCATCCCTCTTAAGCATGGCCCATATGAGTAACAGCTTGTCCAATTTANCATGGGCCAATTGGTCTCAGAGTCCTTGGAAAGCCTTGCTCATGTCAGAATTCACATTAAATCAGCCCTTCTCTACTCCCTGTGGGATCTAGTGCCCTCTTCTGACCTCAGAGGGCACTAGGCATGTAGTTAACATAGGTAGGAATAGGCCAAACACTTATACACATAAAGTAAAAAGAAAGAAGAAAAAAGAATATAGAGCACAAAAGTTATAAAGTAGCTTGCCAGAATTTCTGTTTAAAAAAGTCATGTAGTTAATGAAATTCAAAAGAAATGTAGATGCTGTCTTAGAGTAAAGGAGTTTAGTGAGATGTGACAACCAAACGCTTTTGTGTTCTTTTTGGTTGAGAGGGTGTCACTAAATAGTTGAGACAGGACTAGAACTCACTGTTTAGCCCTCCTGGCCTAGAACTCACTGGGAAGCCCTCCTGACCTAGAACTCACTGGGAAGCCCTCCTGGCCTAGAACTCACTGGGAAGCCCTCCTGACCTAGAACTCACTGGGAAGCCCTCCTGNCCNAGAACTCACTGGGAAGCCCTCCTGACCCAGAACTCACTGGGAAGCCCTCCTGGCCTAGATCCTGTGACTTTGCCTTTTCTTGAGAACTGGGGTTACAGACATGTGCCTGGCTACGAAATGTCTTCAAGTTTGAGGAGCTTGGAGTGTAGCTCTATGGAAAGGTACTAGTCTAATGTGCATTTGAGTTAGATCCCCATCACTGGGGACAGAAGGAAGAGTTCTGGGGCAGTTGGGAAATGTGCTTATGGAAATGGAGGTAACATTAGATAAGATGAGATGACATTGAAGATGAGCTAAGATGGTTCAGTCAGTAAAACAAGGACCTGAGTTTGGATCCCTGGCGCCCTTCTAAAAGCCAGGCCTGGTAGTACATGTGCCTGTAACAGTGGAGCTGCCATGAGTAGTGCATCCAGGAGGCTCTCCTAAGCTCACTAGAAAGGGAGGAGGAAAAGTCATGTCATTTTCTGGTCATAGTTGTTGTTGGTAGGTGTTTTCAGCCTTAAGCCTAGGAGAGGCAGACTAGGCTAGTGTAGGTCAAATTAACTGTATTCTACTTTTGGGCTTAACTTCTCTCAAATGGTCAACATTTTTTTACACAGACCTGAGTGGAATCTGACCCAAATGATAAGGGCAGCAGGGAGCACAGGCATAATGAAGGCAGAGATTCCAGGCTCTCCTATCCCATCCAGACAGCTGCAAAACTAGACAAAGAGTCAGTGTTAACTGTTAAAGTTGCCTTGAAGTCTTCTTTTTCCTCCTTAAAGTTTATCTTATTTATTTACATTTGCCTGAATATTTTTTGATATTTATNTATGTGCACCACATGCTTGGTGCCCACAAAGGTCAGAAAAGGATGCTGGATCTCCTGGAACTGAAGTTATGGATGGTTGTAAGCCCCCATGTGAGTGGTTGGAAAAACAAACGGGTTCTCTTCAAGAGCAACACATGCTCTTAGCCACTGAGCCCTCTCTCCAGCCCAAGGTCTTT
>LZPO01027374.1:587923-601038 GCA_001675575.1 Neotoma lepida
GAACTCGAGGTCATCCTTCTGTCTCTGCCACCAAGTGTTGGGATTGCAGTCATGAACCACCACACCCAGCTCCTTTATTTTATTTTATCTTGTAAGTAGAGTATGTTTCAATACACATGCACTTTGTACATGGAAGCTTCATCATGATTTAAATTTTCAAATGTCTAGGAGGAAGAAAGAAAACGGCAAGAGGAAATGGAACGCCAGCGTCAAGAAAGACGGTACATTCTGCCCGATGAACCAGCCATCATCGTCCATCCAAACTGGGCTGCCAAGAGTGGCAAGTTTGACTGCAGCATCATGTCTTTGAGTGTCCTTCTGGATTACAGACTGGAGGACAACAAAGAACACTCATTTGAGGTAATGGTGAAGCTTGGATTGTCCAAGTAATACCCACAGGTCTGACTGACTCTTCAGTGTATTTCTTAAATCTCTTGAGTGTTTCTTTGATTGTTCCCATTGTTTGTGTGGTTTTGGTCACCGTTGTTTGTTATGAAAAAGTCACATTTGTCCTCTAAGGTCTCTCACTAGACACAACAGACTAACTTTAGCTGTCCCATTCCTGTTGTGTGGTTTTGTCTTTTTTTTTTTTTTTTTTTTGCTTTAAATTAACAAATTAGATATAAATTATTCTTTGTTTTTTGGAGACTATTTCTAGTAGTCCTAGCTGACCCTGAAGTAGCTCTATAGCCTAGACTCTTGAATTCCTGGTCATCTTGCCTCTGTCTTCTGTGCTGCAATCATAGCTATGACTGTCCTGTGGCCATTCCTGAGAGGTAGTGTGTTCTTGTATCAGAAGATACATACCTAGTTGTCTTCTGTGTTTGTGTTGTATTGTTTCTTTGTGTGGTTGTTCTGTTGTCACTGTGTATGTCTGTGCATGACATCTGTGTCTGGTTCCTGTAGAGGCCAGAAGAGGATGTCAGATCCCTGTTTATAAACCACCATGTGGGTGCTGGGAATCAAACTGAGCTCCTGGAAGAGCAGCCATTGCTCTGAGTCACTGAGCCATCTCTCCAGTCCCTAGTTGTCTTTCTTGAGGATGGTATAATGTTTTATTGTTTTCTTTAGAATTAAAACACCATTTAATGGATTTGAAAATTTTGTGACTGGTTGGGATTGTAAGAGAAAATAAGTGGTATTATCTTTCAACTTGAGTTTGTATTCTGTCTCGTCTATCTCTATCTCTCATCTCTCTCTTTCAGCAGGGTCTTACTACATAGTTCTATCTGGCCAGGAACTCACAGAGATCCACTTGCCTCCCAAGCATGCACCACCATGCCCAGCTCCTCTCTATTGGTATTGAACTCAGGGCCTTATGCATGCTATGCAAACCTCTACCACTGAGCTACATCTCCAGCCTTCTTTTTACTTTTAATAGTCTTACTGAATTTCCAGGCTGGCCTTAAATTCAGTTTGTAGTCCAGTTAGGCCTTCAACTCATGGTTATTCTGCTTCAGTATTCTTAGGGCCTGCAGTTACATAAATGCATCACCAAGTATAACAATATTTATATTCTGTTTTCTTTTTTTTTTGTTGTTGTTGTTGTTTTGGTTTTTTTTTGTTTTGTTTTTTGAGACAGGGTTTCTCTGTGTAGCTTTGGTGCCTTTCCTGGAACTCATTCGGTAGCCCAGGCTGGCCTCGAACTCACAGAGATCCGCCTGCCTCTGCCTCCGGAGTGCTGGGATTAAAGGCGTGCGCCACCATCACCCAGCCTACATTCTATTTTCTGTATGTTTGTTCTGCTTATATGGTTTTGGTTTTTTGTGAGGTGGTGTCTCATGTAACCCAGTCTGGTCTCAAACATGTTATGTGGCTCAGGCTAGACTTGAACTCCTGACCCTCCTCTTTTCCACCTTTGATATGTGGGATCACAGGTATGCAGCACTAGACCCAGCTGTAGTTTTTTGAGTCAGTCTCATATAACCAAGGATAATAGTGAAGTGTTGATCTTCCTACCTTACCTCCCAAATGCNGAGTTTGCAGGAACATATTACCATGCTTAGCAGTATATTTATATCTTTAAAAATATCTTTTACACAGAGCATGATGACATGAGCTTCTAATGCTAGCATTTAGCAGTCTGAAGCATGAGGAACACGAGTTCAAAGCCAGCCTGGGTACCATAGAAAGATCTTGTCTTTAAAAAGTTTTTTGGGTGGTAGTGGTTGGTGCATACCTTTAATCCCAGCACTGAGGAGGAGAGGCAGGTGAATCTCTGTGAGTTAAGGCTAGCCTGGTCTACAGAATGAGTTCCAGGACAGCCAAGGCTACACAGAGAAACCTTGTCTAGAAAATTTAAAAAAAAAAAAAATGTTGTTCTTTTGAGGATATTTATTTGTTTATTTACAGGATCTCACTGTATGGTGGTGGCTGGCCTGGAACTCATAAATAGACCAGTGTGGCTTGGAAGTCACAGACTTTTGCCTGCCTCTGCCTCCCAAGGGCTGGGATTAAAGGCGTGTACCACCACAGCTAGTTCATTTGAGGATTTTTCAAGGTCTTCACATCATTCACATCCATTTTTATAGCTCTTGATTTCTTCTTTATCGCCTTCATAAAATATTACAGCTCTCTTATAGGTATAGATAATAAGTGTGGCAAGACAGTACTTGATACATGACTAGCTGCTGGATTTATTCAGNATTTCCATTGAATTTGTCTAGATTAATGTTGGTGTCTTTTTATAGGTTTCATTGTTTGCAGAACTTTTCAATGAAATGCTTCAAAGAGATTTTGGAGTCAGAATATACAAATCATTACTCTCTCTTCCTGAGAAAGAGGACAAAAAAGAAAAGGAGAAGAAAAGCAAAAAAGACGAGAGAAAAGATAAAAAAGAAGAAAGAGATGATGATACTGATGATCCAAAACCAAAACGGAGAAAATCAGGCGACGATAAAGACAAAAAAGAAGACAGGGATGAGAGGAAGGTCTGTGGTTCTCAGGACAGGCAACAACACTTAGAAGTGTTCAGTTCCAACCTCTAGACGGTCACAAAGGCCAGACTGAAAGTGGTGAATATTGTGAGCTTGGGGATAGGGCCGCATACCTGTAATCCTGTACATCAGAGGTGGAAAGAGGAGAATCAGGCTTCAAGTCCAGCCTGAGCCACATAGCAAAGCCTAATTAAATATCTATAGCCAATTTTCTGCTTTCTTTTCCTTCTTCCCTCTCTTCCTTTTCTTTCTTTTTCTTATTTTATTGTGTATGTTTTGCCTGTACATGTATCTGTGCACCATGTGTGTGCATGGTGACCTTGGAAGTCAGAAGAGAGTGTGGCTCCCTGAGATTGAAGTTAAGTTACAGATGGTCGTGAGCTGCCATGTGGGTGCTGGGGGGTCCCTGGAAGAGCAGCCAGTGCTCTGTATGGCTGAGGCAACTCTCTGGCCCTTCTTCCTTCTGTTCTTTTTCTCTCTGTCCTTCTGTCTTTCTTGCTATGAGCTGGGACCTCCTCATTCTCCTTCCTTCTCCTTCCAAGTGCTCAGATGATGGCCATGCCCACCATGCCATCCTTGAATAGGTTATGTTGCAAGAAATCTATAATCTATAGCCTGTTACAAATACATCCATTTAATGGACTTATGTTTGCTTGTCCGTCTTGTCATGATACTGCTTAATTTTAAGGCATCTTAAATTACAGAAAGAAGAAAAAAGGAAAGAAGATTCTAAAGATGACGATGAAACTGAAGAAGATAATAATCAAGANGAGTATGACCCAATGGAGGCGGAAGAAGCTGAGGATGAAGACGATGGTATGCAGTAGATGACCTCAGGGCTGGAGGAGACAGTCTTACTGTGTAACTGATAGTGGCCNCTGGTTGGCNTTGGGTGACACTCTTTCCCTCACTGTCCCAAGTGAGAGCTGTGACTACAGGCTCATCCTGGCACATCTGGCTGTTCTATTTTAATTAATAATTGAACACTTAATGGTCTTTGCTGTTTTTGTTTCATCAGTGTTTCTGGCATTGTAGTTCTAGGACATTTTCTGTGGCTCCTATGGAAGTCAGGACAGCTTTTAGGAGTTGGTTCTCTCCTTTACTATGCCATCTGGGCACTGAGCTCAGGTTATCAGGCTTGCAAGGCTACTGGTTTATCCACTGAGCCATCTTGTTGGCCCTTGCTGCTTCTCAATACTCTGAGGTCCTTAACCTGTCACTTACTGCTCTTGTTAGGAACTTGGCACTGACAGTCTCTTCTGCCAGCAGATTCGGAAGTCCATTCTCTTACATCCTCACACCTGAAATCTGCTCAGCTCTTACTTTCTCACTGAGGCCTATTCTCAAGCCAACCTTACATAAATTTGCTTCAGACTTTACAGTGTGGTCTACAATGTAGCATTATTTCACTTATGTCTTCTTCCACATTTGTTTATTAGTACTTTAAAAAAAATTTTTAACTTACTTATTTTATGTGTGTGAGTGGTTTGCCTGCATGTATGTCTGAACCTCATACAATGCCTGGGGACTCGGGGGGTCAGAAGAGGGAATTGGATCTCCTGCATCTGGAGTTACAGATGGTTGTGAGCCACCATATGGTGCTGGAATTGAATTGGGTCCTCTGCAAAAGCAGTAAGTGCTTTTAAAAAATGCTGGCCATTTCTTCAGCCCCAGAAATGATAGTTTTAACAAATATTCAGTGTTTGAAATGGTGATTGATCTTATTAGTAATCACAAGGGTAGATAACAAGGTATGTTTTCATTCATTAAGTTGATCAAAATTTTCCAGACCTGGTATAGCAGATCTTTAATCTCAGCTGTTTCGGAGGATTAAGGCAGGGATATCATAAATTCAAGGCCATCTTGGACAAGGTAATAAGAGCCTATCTCAGCTTGGTAGTTTGCCAAGCGTGGGAAAAGCTTCAGTTTAATCCCCAGAACTGGAAAAAGGATATTTTTTTGGTCAAAATTAAGATGTTCTTTTGTGTTACTAGGGGTCGAACCTGAGGCCTTATATATGATAGGCAAACATTCTATCACTGAGTTAATATTCCCAACCAGAAAAGTCAGATTTTCATTTTAAAGGTACCAGTGTTTAAAAGATTTATGTGCCTGTTTTATCTTAACATTTTGAAAGCAGAGGCAGGAGAATTGCTGTGAATTAAATGTTAACCAGTGCTACATAATGATACTCTATCTCAATTTTAAAAGTATATTGTAATTTTTGTTTGTTTGTTTTGTTTTTTGAGAAAGGGTCTCTTTACATAGCCCTGGCTCTTCTAGAACTAGCTCCGTAGACCAGGCTGGCCTCAACCCCTTCAAAGCTCTGCCTGCCTCTGCCTCTGCCTCTGNGAGCTAGGATTAAAGATGCGCCACCACACCCAGCATGTCCTCACCTTAACCTGGAAGATTTTGTCTTACGTTGTGTGTTTGTGTGCACATGGTTATGTGGGAGGACAACTTGCAGAAGTCAGTTTCCCCATGTGGGTCCTGGATTGAACTCTTGTTGTTACACTAGGCGGCAAGTACCTCTGCCTGCTGAACAAGCTCTCTGGCCTCCTCTTTTTGTGAGCTTGATAATGTGTAAGTACAAGAGCAGGCGTGGAGATCAGAGGACAACCTTGGATTCTGGCCTTTGCCTTTTACCAGGTTTTCAGTCTTTTTATTTGCCACTGCATACGCTGGGCTAGCTGGCCCAGGAGCCTTCAGAGATTCTCCTATCCCCACCTCCACCTCACCAGAGCAGCAATGGGATTGTAGACTCAAGCTATCATGTCTGGCTTTATATGGGTCCCAGGGATTCAAACTCAGATTCTCAGGTTTTGAGGCAAATGCTTTACTCATTGAGCCTTCTCTCCACTCCCAAATTTTTCCGTTTTTACGTATAAAACTAATCATGTAGTGGTGCACACCTTGGACTCTCAGCACTAGGGAGACTGAGACAGGATGAGAGCTAGTTTGAGGCTAGTTTTGTTCAAAGAAACAAGGGGAAAATGTTATGTTTTGCATGTCTTTATAAATGGGCTGAGGAGGTGGCTCAGTTACTAAAGTGCTTGCTGTGCGAGCATGAAGATCTAAGTTTGACTCCCTTAGTACTCACGTGGCATTGTAATAGCAGCCCTGGGGAGGGTGAAGACAGCTGGATATCTGGAGCTCATTACCAGCCTAGCCAAACCTGCAAGAGACACTGTCTCAGTAAGATGGAGAGCAGTCAGATGGAGAAAAGCACCTGACATGAGCCTCTGACCTCCACATGCACAGNACATGTGTGCACACACAAACTCTTACAAATAGAAATCAGCAGTTTGATTCAATAAAACAATGTTTCCTTTTCCTCCAAATTTTTTAAAATTATGTGTATGAGTATTTTGCTTACATGTATGGCTGTGTATTATATATATCTTATAGCTGAAGTTATGGCAGTTGTGACCTGCCATGTGGGAATTTATGTTTCCTATAGTTTTGTTGCTATTGTTTTGTTTTTCTTTTTCTTTTGAGGCAGAGTTTCTCTGTAGCCCTAACTGTCCTGGAACGCTTTTTTGTAGACCAGGCTGGCCTTGAACTCACAGAGATCCTCCTAGCTCTGCTTCCTGACTGCTGGAATTAAAGTTGTGTGTCAGCACCACCTGCTTCTTCTTGTTTGTTCTTAACTTTTCCTTATAACATCAAACCTTTTCATATGATTTTTTTTATATGCCTGCTATTTCATCTTTTGAAAATTTGTGTAATGGAAAAGTAGTTTGGGTTTCTACAATAGTTGCAAATGTCTGTATAAGTAAGTTTTGTCGTCTTTTACATTGTTTTACAGATAGGGAAGAGGAAGAAATGAACAAACGAGATGACAAAAGAGATGTTAGCCGATACTGCAAGGAGAGACCCTCCAAAGATAAGGTGCTTTTCTTCTTTTTCCTCTTCCTAGTCCTCTTCTTTTCTTTTCCCTTAGGATAGGTATTTTCTGAATAGCATATTCTTTAGAAAATAATGATTTCCTTACCCTACATTTACTGATTTTAGGGTATTTGTGTTTGTCACAGTTTTCTTTCATATTCATATATAAAATCACTCATTTTACTAAAATGAGACAAAGGTCTTTTTTAAGATTAGTTATTTCATATAGACAGAGCCTTGATTTCTCATTGTAATAAAACTGTATACACCATATCTTCTGTTCGTTCTAGGAAAAAGAGAAGACTCAGATGGTCACAGTTAACAGGGATCTACTGATGGCCTTTGTTTATTTTGATCAAAGCCATTGTGGTTACCTTCTTGAAAAGGATTTGGAAGAAATACTCTATACTCTTGGATTGCATCTTTCTCGGGCTCAGGTAATCGATCTTGCGAATATAAAATAAAAGGAATTTTTATAACTTCTTTTTTCTTTCGGTACTTAGAATAGAAGCTATGGCCTCAATCATGACTAGACAGGTGTTCTTCCACTAAGTTATATCCATAGCTCAGGAACATTTTATGAGGTTACCCTTCCAAAAGGTAAGACAGTAGAATAAATTCATTTCATTTATCTAATATCGTAAATACTACCTATCTTTCCTGTGGTTTTTTGAAACAAGAGTCTCACTTTGTAGCCCAGGCTGACTTCACCCTTGTGGCAATCCTGCCTCAGCCTCTTAAGTATTATGTTTACAGACATAAGCCACCAGGTTGGCCTTTTACCTTTCTTTTTAATCTTAAGCCTTCTAGAATATTAACTTTTTCTTTTTGGTTTTTCAAGACAGGGTTTCTCTGTTTAACAATACCCTTGGCTGTCCTGGAACTCACTATGTAGACCAGGCCTCACAGAGATCTACCTGCCTCTGCCTCCCGAGTGCTGGCATGCGCCACCACCGCCTGGCTAGAATATTAACTTTTTTAATGACACTATCTCTGGGGCCAGCAAGATGTCTCTCAGTGAGTGATGGCACTTGTTGCCAAACCTGATCATCCGAGTTTGATCCCTGGGACCCAAATGACAGGAGAGAGCCAGCTCCTGAAAGATTACTTCTGACCTCTGTGTGCTTACACACCCACACACACCCCGACACATTTGCCTTTTAAAGAAGTTATTGCAGGGCAGTGGTGCACACACCTTTAATCCCACCACTGGGGAGGCAGAGGCAGGTGGATCTCTGTGAGTTTGAGGACAGCCTGGGTCTACAGAGCTAGTTTCTGGACAGCCAGGGCTACACAGAGAAACCCTGGAAAAACAGAAAAACAAAAAAACAAAACAAAACAAAACAAAACAAAAAAAGAAGTAATCTTTCTTTGGGGCTGGAAAGATTGCTCAGTGGTTAAGAGCATGCACTGCTCCTGCAGAGATCCCACAGTTCCAGCACTCAGGTCAGGTGGCTGACAACTGCTTGTAACTCTAGTTCCAGGGNATCCAATACCCCTTTTATGGCCTGTGCCGTTTCCCACATACATGTGTGCACACTAACACACATACATAAAAAATTGGTTTGTTTTTTTGTTTATTTGTTTTTGAGACAGTGTCTCTCTATGTCTCCCTGGCCTGGATGGAACTCTCCTGCCTCTGACTCCCAAGTGCTGGGATTAAAGATACGTGCCACCACTGCCCAGCCTGACCCCATTTTTTAAAGTAGTTTTTACTTAAGAGTTTTCTCCTTCCATTTTTCCTTCTTTTCCTCCCATGATACAGAAGGCTCTTCTCTCCATTAACAAAAAAGTTTGTTCCCTCTTTCCTTAGTTCTCTTCCTCAGGACTAATATAGAAGCACTTCTAAAACATTTTTTAAAATAATTTTATTTATGTATGTATGCCTACATGCCAGAAGAGGGCATCAGATTCCACTATAGATGGTTGTGAGCTACCATGTGAAACTTGAATTCAGTACCTCTGGAAGAGCAGCCAGTACTCTTAACTGCTGGGCTATCTCTCCAGCACCCATTTCTAGAACTTTTTATGTTATTCATATTGTAGAAGATGAAATTGTTCTGTATATATAGATGGGGCCCTTTTTTACTCACCAATTTATCATTGGTTCTATCATGAAAATGGAATATAGCAGAGCTCAGTGACTCATATCTGAAAACCTTGTCCTTGGGTGTCTGAGGCAAGAGGATCACTGCAAGTTTAAGGCTAAACCTGACTAGAGTTTTAAAACATACAAGAGAAAATAGACTTACATCATTCTTTTTATAGTTGCTTAATATTCTATCATATGGATGGTTCATAATTGACATGGTCTTCCTATTGCTGGTGGGGATTTTTTGGGGTGGTGGTAGTGTATAGCCCTGGATGTCCTGTAAGTAGCAGAGCTCTGCCTTCCTCCACCTCCCAAGTGCTGGGACTATAGTCGTGCACCACCATGCCTGGCTTTCTGGTGTTATTTGTAATTTGGAATTAAACATCATACTTTAAGGTTTGGATTAGTGTTTATATCACACCTGTAATATTAATATTTGGAAGGCTCGGGTAAGAGTAGTGTTAGTTCAAGGCCAGCCTGAGATATATAGCAAGATCTTGTCTTAAAAAACAAAACACTAGGTGGGTCATGGTGGCGCACGCCTTTAATCCCAGCACTTGGGAGATAGAGGCGGGTGGATCTCTGTGAGTTCGAGGCCAGCCTGGTCTATAAAGTGAGTTCTGGGATTGCCAAGACTACAGAGAGAAACCCTGTCTCAAAAAACCAAAACCAAAACAATGGGCTTTTGAAATGGCTCATTGGATCGAGGTTCTTGTCCCTGAGCTACTGATATGAGTTGAATCCTGAGGACCTATGTAGTAGAAGCAGAGAGTTGATTCCTACAAGATGTCCTCTGATTTCCAGATGAGTGTCACAGCACGTGTATATGNACTCACATANAAGGAAAATAAACAACCATTTTTTTTAAATAACTTAAATGATCAATTTATAGAGAAAATACTTAAGTCTAAATACTCTAAACTGAGTAATAGTAGGTAGCTTAGGAAATGATCACAGTTGATGCTTATTAGCTTTGAAAATTACAGCACAGTTGTAGGAGAATCAAGAAATGTGCTTTGGGGCTGGAGAGATAGATGACTCAGTGGTTAAGACCACTTACTGTTCTTGGAGAGAACTTGGCTTCTCTTCCCAGCACCCACATTAGATGGTGCACAACTGTTGGAACTCCAGTCCAGGAGCTTGATGCCCTCTTCTGACCTCCAGTCCAGGAGTCTGGTGCCCTCTTCTGACCTCCAGTCCAGGAGTCTGGTGCCCTCTTCTGGCCTCCTGGGCCCCTGAGCACATGTGGCTATACATACATGCAGGCAAAGACACAAATCTTTTTAAAAGAAAAAAAGAAATTTCCTACATCCGGCATGTATGGTGGCACACACTTTTAATCCTACCACTCCGGAGGCAGAGCCAGGCAGGCGGGTCTACAAGAAAAGGAAGAAAGGGCTCAGGCTGGAGATCTAACTCAGTAGCAGCCATTACCCAAGTCTGAATGAGGCTCTGGCTCAGTACCACAGGGAAATAGAGTATTTTCATCTTATTGTTTACTTGCTTGTGTAACAGGTAAAATAATTGTATTTTCATCTTACTCTTTGTTTATTTGTTTGTGTAACAGGTAAAGAAACTCCTCAATAAAGTAGTACTTCGAGAATCATGCTTTTATCGGAAACTAACAGACACCTCGAAAGATGAAGAAAACCAGGAAGAGTCCGAATCGTTGCAGGAAGATATGCTAGGTTGGATACCTTAAGATCTGGGGTCTTCTGTTTTGATTTGTTCGGTCTCTATAGCCCTGCTTGAGTTTAGGATTCCTCTGCCTTAGCCTCCTGCATGTTGAAATTACAAGCAGACGCTAGACACTGTCCAGATCTTGCTCCTTGTTTGTCTTTTATAACTATATTCTTCATAAGTTGCTAAAGACAAATGTTTTCTATTCTAGGAAACAGATTATTACTTCCAACACCAACAGTAAAACAGGAATCAAAAGATGGAGAAGAGAATGTAGGACTTATCGTGTACAATGGTGCAATGGTGGATGTTGGAAGTCTCTTACAAAAATTGGAAAAGAGCGAGAAAGTAAGAGCTGAGGTAGAACAGAAGCTCCAGTTATTAGAAGAAAAAACAGGTGAGGATATGGTTGGCTGTGCTGGTGCTTTTAAAGTACTTGCATGGCACAGTGCATCCATCACACAATAAGCCATACCCTGTCAGTTTGTCTAGGCAACATACAGAACTTTACTGTTAATGTTTAAGTGTGTGTGTATGTGTAGGGGCATCAGATCCTTGGAGCTGGAGTTACAGGCAGTTGTGAGCCATCTCAACGTGGATCCTAGTAGCTCTGGTCCTCTGCAAGAACAGCATGTACTGTTACTGCTGATCCAACTTGTCAGTGCCTGGCTTTATTTTTCATTATTTTGTTGCTTAGCTTTGTAAGAATCTTAGCTTGTGTGTCAGATGTGAGACAGGCTCTTACTGTGTAGCCTCCCAAGTACAGGAGTTAGAGGCCTGAGACACATATGCAACCTTTGTGATCTTTTCTAACCTCTTCTAGAACTACATAAGTTTTACCATTTCCTATTTTCTCTAAATAGTCATCAAAAATGGAACCTGAGCCAGGCACTAGGGACAGTGGCAGGTGGATTTCTGTGAGTTGGAGAAATAGTCTATATAACAAATTCCAGGCCAGTCAGAACAGCTACACAATGAGACTGTCTCAAAACAAAATAAAACAAAAAGAAACCTGAAATTAGAAGTAACATTATTTAAAACTGTTGATAGTTTCTGTTTTCTTTCTCTTATTTTGAGACAAGGTCTCACTTTGTAGCCTAGTGTGTTATGAAACTCAGTATGTAGTTCAAGTTGGCCTCAAACTCACGGCGGTCCCTTTCTCAGCCTTATGAGGGCTTGGTATTACAGCTGTGTGCATGCTTGGTATATTACAGCATCCTTGGTTTGTGTTGTACTTTAGAACTAATGAAATTAATTTAATTTTTATAAACATTTCACAGAATTTTTGGAATTGTGGGGGTTGCTATTTGTTTGTTACAGTATTGAATCAGGGCCTCACACAAATGAAGTAAATTTGCTGCTGTTGAGCTATATTCCTGTCTTGATTTGTATTTTAACTTTGAAACATAGTTAAAAGAAGTTACCCGAACCGAGCTTAAACACATTCATTGGCCAAGGCAGGCTGTTAGGATCTTCTTGCTTTAGTCCCCTGAATAGCTAGAATTACAGGCATTTATCACCACTACCTGCTTTTGAGTTTATATAGCTCAAATGTTATTTTCTATTACATGTATGTATGTGTGTGTATATGTATGTATGTGTGTATGTGTGTGTATATGTATGTGTATGTATGTATGTGTGTGTGTATGTATGTATGTGTGTGTATATGTATGTATGTGCATGTATGTATATGTATGTGTGTATGTATGTATGTGTGTGTGTATGTATGTATGTGTGTGTGTATATGTATGTATGTGTGTATGTATATGTATGTGTGTGTATGTATATGTATGTGTGTATGTATATGTATGTATGTGTGTGTATGTATATGTATGTGTGTGTGTATGTATATGTATGTNTATGTATGTGTGTGTATGTATATGTATGTGTGTGTGTATGTATATGTATGTATGTATGTGGGTGGGCACATACACACCGCACACCTGTAGAGGTCAGAGGACAGTTTGTGAGAGTGGGTTTTCTCTTTCTACCATGTGAAGTCAAAATGGTATATTTTGAAATTTTTTTAACAGATGAAGATGGAAAAACTATATTAAACTTGGAGAATTCTAACAAAAGCCTCTCTGGTGAACTCAGAGAGGTCAAAAAAGACCTTGGTCAGTTACAAGAAAACTTAAAGGTTTCAGAAAACATGAATTTGCAATTTGAAAACCAATTGAGTAAAACACTCAGAAACTTATCCACAGTTATGGATGATATCCACACTGTCCTCAAAAAGGTTAGACACTTTATCTTTTCTATGTTTTCATGGTTTATTTAAACTTTAAAATCGCTTACTGGCATCTTCAATGTACTTTAATGTTATAGTCTTTATAGTTTGTCCTAGAAACAAGTAGTTATAATATTCCCAGGATTCCAGCCTTCCAGAAACTATTCAAAAGTAATTTCAGGCTGGGCGTGGTGGCGCACGCCTTTATTCCCAGCACTCGGGAGGCAGAGGCAGGCAGATCTCTGTGAGTTCCAGGACAGCCAGAGCTACACAGAGAAACCCTGTCTAG
>LZPO01027374.1:662130-680592 GCA_001675575.1 Neotoma lepida
ACTCAGGGTGCTAAAGATGCTGTGGCTGACCAGGTGTCTTTGGTTTGGGGAGAAAAGGTAAAGATTCTGGTACTGATGAAGAACTGACACGTCAGTCTTCTTCCAGTACTGTCAAATGTTGGCCTTGGGAGCAAGTGCCTGTGAGCACCTACTGTTCCCTTGTTGAACAGTTAAGGTCACTAACCAGTCAAGAGGGCACCCAGAAATGAAGGATGTGAGGCCGTGGCTGCTGAACACATACTAGGACGGCCCCTGCTTCCCCATGCTGCCATTAGTACCTAAGACCCCACAGGAATGTATGTGTCTAATTCTTTTTTCATTCATGCCCATCTTGCTTGGGCATCTCCAAATGTCTTGAGAAAGCCTTCAGGTGGGAGGCTGCAGCTCTCACATTGGGTTATAATTGCCTCCACCCCACTGCTTCCTCACTACAACCAAAGCCCCTTGAGGGCAAGTACTGTGTCTCATTTGCTGTAGTTCCCAGACAACTGTCATATAATAGATACTCAATAAATATCTTCTGGATAAAGAGTGGTGTGGATGCCTGATGCTGCACNACAGTGGTTACTCCCTGTATCTCAAAGATGTACATGAAGAATGTATTCCCAGCTGCAGGGATCCAGGAGTGTTCAGATACACATCATGTAAGTTAGCCTTAAATGACAGTGCAAAACACAGGCGCCAGGCTTAGGAAAAGAGGCACCGAGTCATGGACAGGAGGCAGTGTCATGGAGGGAAGTTGCAGCTAATGGTTACTCTACAAAAAGGAGTGTGTGCCAAACCCTCCCCTTGGGTTATGATTGACTTGGACCACGACTCCTTTAGGACCAGGAACTGTTGAACAAAGTCAGCCAGGCCATTCTTCACAGATACCCTGTAACAGTGTCATTGAGATTCCAAGCAGCTTCTTTTCAAACATTTGACCATCGGACACTGTTTTTCTTTTCTTAATATTATTGAGAGGGAGGGGTGCACGCCACAGTGCATGTGTGGAGTCAGTTCTCTGCTTCCACTTTTATGTGTGTGTGTGGGGGAGATGTTGAACTCATCAGACGTATTTGAGAAGCAAATGCCTTTACCCATTGAGCCATCTTTCTGGCCCAGGGCCTTTTTTCTTAGCCTGGTGGGCGTGATAGTGCACACCTTTGATCTAGCACTTGGAAGGCAGAGGTAGGACGACCACTGAGCCAGCTTAGTCTACATAGTGAGTTCTGATAGGTTTTTTGCACCCCAATAGGCCTCTCTGCCGATGCAGCAATCCAAATCGACCAAATCAGACCGAATTTAAAAAAGCCCTGGTTTAATGGGTAAAGCATTCCTGGGTGATTCTCCGGCCCCCCAGAGAGGAGACGGGGACAAGAGACCGGAAAACCACATCTGTTTTCTGGGATGCAGCTTAAATACCCTGTGGGAGTGGTCTTGAGCCTCTCTGGGGGAGGAGCTGTGTTTGGTGGGCCTTGAATGGGCGGGTTTGGGGAAAGAGATGGGGGAGGGGAGTTGAGATAGATCTTCCACCAGAACATTCCAGACTCTTTGGGTATATGGATGCCAGGGTGCCAGGGGTTGAGGTGGAGCTCCCACCCAAACAAGTTCCAAGACATCCAGGGCTACATAGAGACTCTCAAAAGAAAAACAAAAATTGAACCTTTTTTTAAAAAATTTTGTTTTTATATGCATNGGAACTGGTGTTATAGTTGTGAGCTGTCATATGGGTGCTGGGAATTGAACCTGGGTGCTCTGGAAGAGCAATCAGTGCTCTTAATTGCTGAGCCATCTCTCCAGCCGCTTAGCCTTTATTTTGATTGTATACATATGGGTATTTTGCCTGCTGCATATCTCTGTACCATGTGCATGCAGTGTGTTCAGCTGCCAGAAGAGGGCATCAGATCCCTTGAAAAACTTTAGTTACAAATGGTTGTGAGCGGCCACCTGGGTGCTGAGAATCAAACTGGTCCTCCGTACTTGAGCTTAATCAAAAAACCCGACCCTCTGGGAGAACAGCCAGTGCTCCTAACTGCTGAGCCATCTCTCCAGCCNCAAGGACCCTTTTTCTTACAGAGCACTTCATGCAATGAATGTTCTCAAAACAATTTGAAAAGTGCTGATCTATCTTAATCCCACACATATAAGTAGGGGACTAGACCAGACAANAGCTGTGATCACTTGGGGCCACACAGCAGACTCAGATTAGAGCCCTGAAACTCTGATTGGAGTGTTTCACCCCACCCTTCAGTGAGGTTCATTTTAAATTCGGGGACTAGGCAGCTAGAAAAGACAGCATTTAATAAAAAGTTACATGGAAATTTTATTATTCAAATAACAGCTTGGCACTAGATTGTCTTCCATAGTTATGTACAATGTTTTGTTTTGTTTTTCAAGACAGAATTTCTCTGTGTAGCCCTGACTATCCTGGAATTAGCTCTGTAGACCAGGCTGGCCTCGAACTCAGAGATTCTCTTGCCTCAGCCTCCCGAGTGCTGGAATTAAAGGCATGTGCCATCACTGCCTGGCTAACAACAGCATTTTTCGAGACCGTATTTTATTTTTAAAATTATTTATCTAAAGTTGCATANATGTGTGTGTATGTGTGGGTGTGCATGTGTCACACATCATGAATATGAAGAGAGGACAACATGTATGAATCTGTTCTGCCATGTGACTCTGAAGGATCAGATTCAGGTTGTCAGGCTTAGTAGCAAGCACCTTTACCTGCTGAGCCATCTTGCTGGCCCCAGGGATATTTTATGACACCTATGGGGGTGGCTGGCTACCCACCACCCCCACAGTTCCCCAGAGTGCTCTTGAATGAGAGTAGCAGGAAATATTAGAAAGATTAGAGGGTGGAGATAAAGATAGAAAATACAGCATAGCCTCAAGAGGGCCTGGAACCTATTCCAAAAGGGCCCAACTGTTTCTAGCCTAGGGTATTTAAAGGAATGCCAAGGGGCAGAGCAAAAGACCTCNTCCCAGCACAGCCAAGTGCAGANCATCCCAGATACCTGCACTCAGGCCTGTGGTCCAATCATCCTCTCTATGCAGACTTGCTGGATAAAGCCACTAGGAACCTGAAAATGGGCTCCCACAGACACCCAGCAACTGTTTGGGTTAAATGTGATCTGCCCCCTGTGGCCTCTGAGACCTCATGGGGAAAAAAAAATCACCTCAAATTTGTCCCAGGTTTGCCTAGAAAGCCAGGAACAGAGGTCATGCACACTTTTTTAGGGGGAAGGAAATGTGGTAACCAGGGCAATTTATAATTTAAGTTTAAAGAGTATTATTATTATTTTGCTTTTTCAAGACAAGGTTTCTTGGTTGTTCTGGAACTGGCTTCATAGACCAGGCTGGCCTCGAACTCACAGAGATCTACCTGCCTCTGCCTCCTTAGTGCTGGGATTAAAGGTGTGCGCCACCACCACCACCCAGCAAGTTCTATTTTAATTGTTTAAAAAGTTTAGATGTGGAGGACGAGAGGAGGGAGGAGAGGGGGTTCTGTGGTTGGTATGTAAAACAAGAAAATCTTTTAATAAAAAAAAGTTTAGATGCATATGAGTGTTTTGTCTGTACATGTCTATGTACCACTTGCATGCCTGGTGCCCTCAGAAGCCAGAAGGGCATCTGACCTTCTGGAGATGGAGTGACAGAGGGTTGTAAGGATGCCAGGAATTGAATTTGGGTCCTCTGGAAAAGCAGCAAGCACTCTTGACCACCCAGCCCTCTCTACAGCCCAAATTTATAACCGTTCTCTCTCTTACTTATTGGTTGTTCATATACCAAAGGTGCTGGGGAGAATGATCCACCAAAGACACCCATGCCCTGGAACCTGTGGTTATGTTGCCTTGCATGGCAGAAGAGACTTTANAGATATAACGGGCTCTCCATTTGAGAGAGTCCTCTGTATTGCTGAGATAAGCCCGGTCTAATAACTCAAATTCTTAAAAAACAAGAAAAAGGTCTCCGGCTAGCATCGGAAGTGACACAGACTTTTATTTTTGTTTTTGTTTTTGTTTTTTTGTTTTTCGAGACAGGGTTTCTCTGTGTAGCTTTGCGCCTTTCCTGGAACTCACTTGGTAGCCCGGGCTGGCCTCGAACTCACAGAGATCCGCCTGCCTCTGCCTCCCAAGTGCTGGGATTAAAGGCGTGCGCCACCACCGCCTGGCGACACAGACTTTTAGAAGCAAATCACAGAGAATTGAGGTATTAGGAGCACTGTAATGGACAAAGATGAGGGCAGGGCAGCACCAGACATGCAGGTGCCTTGGAATTTCAGAGAAAGGGTCAGCTTGGACTGCTGTTGGTGATATAGGGGGACCTTAGTCGTCAGTTTTGTAATCACAAGGAAAGGAATTCTGCCCNAAACCCAAACTTAAACTTACTCATCAACTCTCTAGGAGACTAGGCTGAAAGCCTGGGCATGATGGCACATACCCATAATCCTAGGACCTAAGAGGTGAAGACAGAGGAAGATCAGGAGTTCTAGTNTAGCCTTGGCTACATAACAAGTATGAGGGTAGTGCGGCCTATGTAAGACCTTGTGTCAAGTTTAAAGAGGAACTTAGGACACCAATACTTTGAGTATGGCTCTGAGACCCAGAGCAAGAGGAGTTAAAACACTCAGACTACTGGTCTCTAGAATGTGTCCTGATAAATATGTTCTTTTTTGTTGTTTTGTTAATTTTAAGGCAGGAATTCTCTGTGTAGCCCTGGCTGTCCTGGAACTCAACTCTGTAGACCAGTCTGGCCTTGAACTTAGAGATCTGCCTCTGCCTCCCAAGTGCTGGGATTAAAGGTGTGTACCACCACCTCCCAGCTGATAAATTTATTCTTAAAACCCCTAAATTTGTGGACTCTCTCTCTTGTGCTTGGGTTGGAACCCAAGGCTTTGTGAATGTTCCGCACATGCTCTGCCATTGAGTTATAGCCTGAGTCCTTGGGGTTTTTTGTTTTGTTTTTGGATATAGGCCTGACTATATAGTTCAGTCTGACCTTGAACTCTTGCCTCTTGCCTTGCCTCCTTGAATGCCTTAGCTCTCGTACCAGACTTGTTGGAATGTTTAAGAGCTAGCTGGTACCAACCTTAATGGTATAGCAGTTAGCATGGCTGCCTCTGAGAGCCAGCTGGTTTGAGCCACTATCTCCTTCCCTCCCAGCAGAGACCTCCCTGTGTCTCTATTGATAATGAGGATGGCACAGGAAAGATGGGAGGAGAGAGGCCTGCAAAAAATAAAAAGAGAGTGGTGGCCACAGGGGAATACAGCTAGAGCTCAACAGGTACTTCCTGAGTAAAGGCCACATGTTTTTTCCCTGTATATATGTGTTGTCTGACAACCAAACTGTGGAGTATCTTGTCATCATTGGTTCAAAGTATCTCTCATGTATCACTCAACTGGCATTATATATATATATACATATATAACTTAAAAAGGAGGCTGGTGGCCCATGTCCCATACTCTGTGCTTGCAGTACCCCAGCCTAACGTGTTCCTCTGTGGCTCATCCCCCAGTTGGCTGCCAGACTAGTACATCATGTGGCCAAGCAGTACCCAGGTTGAACATCTGGGCATGGACCTGTAGGCGGCTGGTGCCCAGGCACCAGTGCCACAAGGTCACCTGGGCCACGACTGGGGACAACATTAGCCCCTGCAGAAGTCCTCCACTAGCCTGTGCAGGAGCTGGGTTAGCCCTGTTGGAGCCACTCTGGTCAGGAGAGAAAAGGCCCCAGATCTATGGCCAGGGGACACTTGCTTAAGGAGAGGCTTTGCTATGGAGGAAAAGGAGACTGAATGGGGAATGGGGTGCCTGGGAACTGTCAGGAGTATCACTCTGGAGCTGGGGATGCAGCTCAGTTGGTGGAATGCTGGCTTAGCATGCATGCCTCTGATCCCAACACTTGGGAGGCAGAGGCAGAAGGATCAGAAATTCAGGGTCATCCTAGGCCACATATCAAGATTGAAACCAGCCTGGGATATGAGACCCTGCGCCCCCCCGCCAGACAGGGCTGGCCTCAAATCCAGAGACCCACCTGCCTCTGCCTCCCAAGTGCTGGGATCAAAGATGTGCACTACCACTGCTTGACAATCCTTTCCTTCTTGGCTACTACACTATATTACTAGTTATGCTGCAATTCCAAGGTACCATGTCAGAGTTGGCATCACAGTGGCTATGAAGGAAATCAATCCTGCAGGGGCAGATTTGACACTGCTTCGAGTTTGATGTTGAACCAATCCATGCAGGACCAGTGAGGCACTTAGATGAACTATGTATGGGCTAGAAAAATAATCAAGGAGGTGAGCCCAGTCCTCCTAGGTCCCCGTGCATTATTGACTCTGTGTTCGAAGTCCTTGGAGAGAAACTTGACTGTGCTAAACCCAGACCTCCTGCAGCATGCACCCAGAAAGGGGTCCTGNTGAAGGCCAAGTGAACTGAGCTGGTCAGACTTTGAAAAACCCCCTTGTTTAATACAGAATTTAGGTGACTTCTCTAGTCAAACGTCACAGACAGGCCCTTACGGTTATCAGAGCTAATTCCTTCTGTGTGCTACTGTAGACTATTCAGCCAATGCATCACACCCAAACAACTCTGTCCCAACTTTAACATGTCTTCTGCTGCCACAGGGGCATGGGGATTTGTAGCAAGAGAACATCATGGGTCAGTGACGTCAACATTGAAGCCTCCGACATTGCTGCAGTCAAAAGCTGACTGTCCTGGCTCGAAAGCATGATAAATCCTGTTGNCCATCATCGTGAACTTGACACTCCCCACTCCCTGCCCCCCAGTCAATGCTCTCCTTTTATCACTAATTCTCTTTTCTTTCCAATTAAAACATTTGCCTGATAGTTCACGCTCTAGTCTCAGCTGTTTTGTTTGGTTCTGAGGTGTAGTCTCATGTATCCCAGGCTTTCCTGGAACTTCCTATGTAGCAAGGGATGACCTTGAATCTCTAATGCTGGAATTATAGGTATGCATCATCATGGCCTGTTTTCTGTGCTGTTGGGCATACCGGGCAAGGGGCACCTCTAACCTTCAGTTGCTCTTTCTGTAACTACTAGGGCAAAGCGCCCCCATATCCAGTATCTACTGTGCTGGAGAAAGAATTTCCCCTTCACTACAGACACCCAGCTGCCTTAGATTATAGCCGGCTCACAAATCCTGGCACTATTTGGTTGTAGATGTAAAGTGTGGTATTTTTTTTTTCTTTCACTCAGCTGAAAGTGAGACAGGGAGAGAGAGAGGGCTTGGCTCTGTGGGACTGAAACCTTTCTTGATCTTTCCATTCTGATTGATTTTTTCCCCAAACCTATTTGAAGTTATAACACAGCAGACCTAATCATTTAAAAAGCCACTGAGCTTTGTGCACCCGCCATTATCTCCCAGGAGGAGCATGTTGTTACAAAAGGCTGGTTTGGCTTTCTTTCTTTCTTTTTAAAACCAGGTCAGGATTAATTTTAAGATAAAAAAAAAAAAGATGTGGCAGACAAAAGAGCAGCTTGAAATGAGGGGCCCTTCTTGGGCTCCTCTGAGCCAAACATCCTCTTTTATTAAACCTGAGTGTATCTGCTGGCTCTTTTGTCTGCTCTTCGCTGTCACCTCTAATGTGCTTGGAAGAAGCCTTTCCCACCGTGGGATTCAATACCAGGCCCCAAAGAGATGGGCTCGGATTTCCTGAATCTGGGTAATTAGCTGAGGTCCAGTGGCTCAGTTAAACCATCTGAAGGTCAATAATGCATGGGCTCTTGGCGGATTGCCTAGCACCATGTCAGCCATAAGCACACCTGTGGAGGGTCTAAATGCTCTCCAGGGAGGTTTGTGTTTTCAAACAGAGGTTTGTGTTTTCAAACATGATATATTAGGATTAGTGTTCCAGAGGGTTCAATGCCATGACAAATTCTTATACGTATGAAACAAAAAACGTTGGTTGTGAATGCTTTCCAAATTATCAGGAACCGCTTCTTCTGTTTATTTGCTAGCACAGTCTCGTGAACCTCAAAAACCAAGTTGAAATACTCCAGATTAAAACATAGCAAGTTGGGCATTGGTAGCTCACTTGTGTAGTCCCAGCACTCCAGAGAGGGAGGCAGAGGGAATAGTGCAACTTTGGGTTTTCTCTTAAGGTCTTTGATTCATTTTGAGTGAAAAAAAANTTTTTTAATTGACTTATTTCATATGAGGGTTTTGCTTGCTTGTATATATGAACATCATGCATATGCCAGAAGAAGGTGTCAGAACCCCTAGGACAGGAATAACAGATGGTTGTGAGCCACCATGTGGGTGCTGGAAATTGGACCTGGGTCCTCTGAACAGCAGCCAGTGCTCTTCTAAACTGCNAAACCATCTCTCCAACCCCTTGAGTTAGTTTTTAAAAATTATTTTAATTATGCATATCTGTGTGTATGTTGTATGTGGATTATGTGCACTTGACTACGGACGCTCAGGGAAGCTAAAAGAGCATGTTGGATCCCTCGGAGCTGGAGTTATAGAAGTTGTGAACCACGATGTGGGTGCTGGGAACTGAACCCAGCTGTGTCCTCCTGAAGAGCAGCAAACACAGCTGCAGAGCCAGGTCTCCAGCCCTTAGTTTTGTGTTTCATTTTGTTTTCATTTGTTTGTTTGGGTTTTTTTTGTTNTTGTTTTTGTTTTTTTTCCAGAGACAGGGTTTCTCTGTGAAGCCCTGGCTGTCCTGGAATGAACTCTGTAGACCAGGCTGGCCTCGANNTCAGAGGTCAGCCTGCCTCAGCCTCCTNAGTGCTGGGATTAAAGGCGTGCACCTCCATGCCCAGGCTCCTAGCTTTGTTTTTTAATTCACTTACTACGTATTCAATTTCCTTACGGAATTTTCATATGTACTTAGTTTTGGTTGACCCTCCCCGTATCCCTTCCTCTCCCCAGTCTATCTGCCCTCATCCCTTACACCATTCTACCTCCANTACCTCCCCCCCAACTCCCACACACTTTTACTTTCTTATCTCCATTGGAGATTATTTTTTGTTTTGTTTTTAAGATACAGCACCAACACTGTTGACCTGGAATTTGCTTTGGAGCCCAGCCTGCACTNCTAACTTCATATCCTTCTGCCTCAACCTCCCAAGTAGATTACAAGCAACCATGCATGACCATACCTGGCTCAATATTGCTTTTTTGCCTAGGATTAATTTGATTACTGGGAGTCTTTTGTGCTTTCATATGAATTAAGAATTTTTAAATTTTAATGTGTATGAGTACTTTGCTTCACCGTTTATGTGATGCCTCCCTACAGAGGCCAGAAAAAGGAGTCTGATCCCCTGGAGCTGGAGTTTTATACATGGTTGTGAGCCTCCACATAAGTGCTGGGAGTTGAACCTCTGGAAGAGCAGCCAGTGTTCTTAACCACTGAGCCATCTCTCCAGCCCCTGCATCTCAGCTCTTTAAACATTACTTTTGTGATGAGGTCGAGGTAATGTCGATGAGGACTGCACTAGTTCCTGTGTTTTCCTGATGGTTNCCACCTGAGGTTTATGGGGGTGGGGCTTTGTCTTCTTCCCATAAAGAACCTCCGCTTTTCCTCTTTGGCGAAATCTTATCTTGCGTTGTATTGTATTCTGTTTCGATTTGAGATTTTATGTGTACGAATGTTTTGCCTGCAATGTATATATACTGTGCACCCTGTGAGTGCCTGGAGCTCATGGAAGTCAGAAGGCATTGGATCCCCTNGAACTGGAGTTACAGGTGCTTTGTGAGCCACCATATGAGTGATGGGAACTGAACCCTGGTCTTCTGCAAGNGTGACAAGTGCCACCATTCCAGCTCTTTATGCTGGGTTGTTAAGCTGCCGTCACCCACAGGAGCAAGTCGTACCCCTACACAACAGGCCTGGGGCTTTCTAAGGCATTAGGAACTAGGAGGCAAGGACTGACTGCCTTAGTCTAAAAAGCAGTGGTTCTCAACTTTCCTAATGCTTTGACACTTTAATACAATTCCTCATGTTGTGGTAACCCCCCCCCACAACCACAAAATGATTTTCGTTGCTATTTCATAACTGTAATTTTGGTACTGTTATGAATCTAATGTAAATAGCTGATATGCAGGATATCTGATATGCAACCCCTGTGAAAGGGTCCTTTGTCCCCCCCAAGAGGTCTCGACCCACAGGTGAAAACCACTGATCTAAAGCCATCCTCCAGCAGGCTGATTCTAGTCACCATTTTGTTTGTTTTTCAGAAACAAGGTTTCTCTGTGTGGCCCTGGCTGTCCTGAAACTCACTCTGTAGACCAGGCTGGTCTCAAATCCACAGAAATCTGCCTGCCTCTGTCTCTCAAGTGCTGGGATTAAAAGGCATGTGGCACCACCTCCTGGTGTCTAGTCACCATCTGAAGGTTGCTAGCTCAAAGGATCTGCCTTCCTCGATGCTGTCAGCCTTGGCAAGGGAAGAGCGGACTCTGCCACTTGCTGGTTGGCATCCATCGAGGCCCTTGTGGAATGCACGCACTCTGCCTTACAATACTGTCTCTTCATTTCCCCTCAGAGCGAACTTTGAGGTGTGATTATTTTAAAACTTGTTCTTTGCTTTCAATATAGCAAAAATTAAAAGCAAATAAATAATTCAACCAAATTCCTTTGCAACACAATGGATTAAAAAAGTGATGGTAGTGGTGATGTACACCTTTAACTCCAGCACTCAGAAGGCAGAGGCAGGTGGATCTCTGAATTCTAGGTAAGCCTGGTCTACATAGTGAGTTCCAGGCCAGCAAGTGATATATAGTTGAGACCCTGTCTTTAAAAATATTTTTTAAGGGGGTTGGAGAGATGTCTCAGAGGTTAAGAGCACTGGCTGCTCTTCCAGAGGTCCTGAGTTCAATTCCCAGCAACCACATGGTGGCTCACAACCATCTGTAATGAGATCTGGTGCCCTCTTCTGGTCTACAAGCATACATTGTGGGAGGCCCACCCCCTCCTTTTCTTCCCAGGGTACTCTTGAGGAGAGAGGGATAAGAGATTTAGATAGAAATATACAGGGGAAAGAGAGACAGACAGACAGAAACACAGTATAGCCTCAGGAGGGCCTGGATCCTTATCCACTTGGCCCCCGCCCCGTCTCTTCTAAAGGGCTTTTTAAAAGAATGCCAAAGTGTGGAGCAAAAGACCTCCCCCCAGCACAATCAAGTGCAGACCCTTCCAAACACCTGGTAACCACTTATCCATCCCCTCATGCAGCCCTGCTGGGTAAAGCAAGCTCAGATCTCACTAGGAAACCTCTGTGGGCTCCCACAATACATGGAGGCAGAACACTGTATACATAATAAATAAATCTTTAAAAAAANGTAAAAAATACTTTCNAGGCTGTCATCTATCTATTGATGGATTGTAGAAAATATATCAGACACAAATGGCCATTGTTTTATTTTGATGATATTTGTCTTTCAGCCTGGCCATTTTTCNATTTCTGAAGCACCCAGGAAGACTAAACTGTGTAAACAGAAAGAACATTATGGTGACTGCTCTCTTGCCTACAGTCTCTCTTTAACCCAATGCTTTGACAAGCTCTGGGGTGAAAGGTCCCTTCTTAAAGGTGCTGCCTAATTCCTCTTCAGTGGGAGTTTTTCTGGAACTGTGAAATCTGATTGCATCTGCAAGTGGGATCTTCTGCACTTTGCATTGCAGAAACCCAAAGAATGCAATAGTGAGTGAAGNAGACCATTGCTGTAGCTTGGAAGCAATCCCAGCATCTATCACAAAAGTTCCCAGGTTAGGGTTCACTTCACTTTCCTGCTCACAGAAAGCTTGATTTATGCACCTGCAGCATGTATCTCGTATCTCGGCAATAGCTGGGAAGGGAATGTGCTGGGAAACTCTCAGGCTTTGTCTAGTGGGCTGTCTGGGGGAGTGGGGAGGGAGNCTCGGTGGAGGCTGTGAATGTGGCCCCAGCACAAAGTCGGAAACTTACTGAAAATATNATGCATTTTTGTTGTTGTAACTCACTGTGGGGGTCCTGAGCATGAGAAACTTGTAGATAAGAACTTTATGTTGTAGTGTCAAAAGATTGGACACACACGCACACAGGGTACTTAAGAGGGGAGTAAAGCAATTAGAATGTTCTCTCTAGCANGTTTCATATAAAGGCACATGGATCTTAAACAGGAAGTCGCTTCTAGCTAGTGATAGTTTTGTTTCTGTTGTTTTCATCATTTTACTTTAGAAAAGGCCTCATGTAGCCAACCCTGATCTTAAACTCACTATGTAGCCAAAGATGACCTTGAACTTATGATCCTTCTGCCTCTCTTCCTGCCTTGTGCGGATTATAGGTGGATTAGTTTATCTTAGTACGTGTGAGATGCCTCAAGATGAACCTAAGGCCTGTCCTAAGGAGAGGAACACGCTAGGCAAGTGCCCTACCACTGAACTATGTCNACTTCTGCTTTTGAGACAGAGTCTCAAGTAGCCCAAGCTGGCCTCAAATTTACTATGTAGCTGAGGGTGACCTTGAGCTTCTAATTCTCCACCCTCCATGTCTCAAGTGGTAGGATTACAGGCACATGCCACCAGGCTCTTTATGCTGTGTTGGGAGTTGAACCCAGGGTCTTTTGCATGCTAGGCAAGCCCTTTACAAATGTCCATCCCCAATCTATTTATCATCAATGGTTATCTTTGGTGCACCAAACTCCATATACACAAATAGGTCATTGACTGGCTGATACCTTGTCTGTAAACTATAGTAACAAGCATGGTTTATCTATACCTGTGCTGCCAACGATGCTGCACTTTGTACCATGGCTCCCCAACTGATACAGAAGTATGCTTTTTAAAATGTGAACTCCTGGATAGCGTGTTTGACCTCCGCTANAGCACGACACAGAGGGACCATGATGTAAACCTTTCTCTTCTACGGTTTCTACCATCCCACATGCCATGTTAGAGTCTGGGCAGGTCCATCATCCAGTCAGTCTTCAGACTCCCAAATAGTTCCTAGCAGATTTATCACCTACGCTGTTTTTGATCTCCAATTCAGGTGATGTCTTCCCAGTGCAAATGAGTCCCATAGCCCAGTGTCGGTTTGTGTCCTTGGCTGAAGTTCTTTGCTGCACTATAGCTGACATGAACGCAGCTCAGGTGGCTGTAACCCAGGAATCACTCTTGGAGCACCTGATGAAACATTACTCAGGTAACCAGTGTTCACCACTTGTATTCATTCGAATGTGTTTGGTTTCTATTTATAAACAATCCTAATATATAAATAAAGGTCATGGTGTTCTTTTNCCCCTTTTTTAGAATCTTGTCACAACACTGTGAATTACCCAGCTCAGTGGCACAGGCATGCAGTCTCAGCTATTTGCTAGGCTGAGGCAGGATTGAAAGTTCAAGGCCAGCCTAGGCATCTTAGTAAGACCCTGTCTCAAAATTAAAAAGTGAAAAGAGGGCTGAGGATATAGTTCACTGATGGAATGTTTGCCTAACATGCACAAAGCCCTGGTCTCCATCACCAGTATAGGAAAAAAAAATACTGTCAAGAAAAGTCCTATGTCAACATTTGTGTGTGCATGTCACATGTACACGTGGTACACATGTGGAGGTCAGAGGACAACTTGCAGGAAGAGTCATGTGGGTCTCAGGGATCGAACCCAGGTCCTTGGGCTTAGCAGCAGGTGTCTGCTGAGCTGTCTCACCAGCCCAACTTCAACATTTCATCAAGATATTTTACTTTCTGGATGATTTTTTTCATACGTCAATATGTGTTAATCAGCTTCTGTAGTGAGGGAATTTTTCCTCAATTTTTGCCTTGTCTGTTGCCCAGAGATGGAACTGATAGAATTTTAGCTTAGTCATGCCTTCACAGACTGCATTTTAAGATGTAGTTTACCCTTTATGACCTAAGTGGAATCATTCTGTACATTCTTCATATAGCACTCATGAGACTTTTTAATTTCCATGGTTGTTCATCATGAGACTTTCTCAAGGTGTAGTTTTATTTGTTTTTTAGTGCTGGGTGTCGAATCCAGGGCTTCATGCCTGCTAGGCAATTGTTTTCCTACTGAGTCTTCATGATTCTTAGACATTGTATCCAGTGATATTCAGATTTTTGGTTTTTGTACTTAACCATTAGCCTAGCCATATGTCTCTATGGGGACCAACTTATATAATATCTTGTAGTTTCATTACATATATTACTCTTTGGGTTGTTTTGTTTTGTTTGAAATAGGGTCTCACTGTAGCTTACAGTGGCCTAGTTCTCAATATTAGCACAGGGTGGCCTTGAAATTGCAATCTTTCTCCTGTGTCAGCCTCCTGAGTGCTGAGATTACAGATAAGAGTCACTACACTCAATTCTAATTTTAAAAAAGTGTATGTGTGTGAGTGCTGGCATGGATGTGTCACAGTCCACGTGTGGAGGCCAGAGAACAGCTGGGAGTTGTCCTCTGTCCTGCCACTTTGTAGGATCAAGGCCCAAACTCAGGATGCCAGGTCTGCATACAAGCAACATTATCCATTGAGCCATCTGACCAGCTAGCATTCTAATTGCATGTAATATACACAATCAGCTTCGTTTGTAAAGCAAGTATGTGGTCATTCTGAATTTCTAATTTTACTTTTTTTATTTTTGTTTTTGTTTTTAGGTATTGCGGTTCCATCCCCAGACATTCTCTACAGCACACTGAGGGCTCTAGTTCAAGAGAGGAAGATTTACCACACAGGAGAGGGCTACTTCATAGTTACACCGAATGCCTATTTCATCACAAATACACCCATGCAGAGAAATCAGAGAGCCCTCCTGTCAGACGAAGGGTGCTCAGTGCCCACTTCTGTGACCTATCTGGTGAGTGTGGATTGCCGTGCAGAGCTGGCCCAGGAGAATGAGGCTCCTGTTTTCCACTGTCCTTCATGTCAGTGTTTCCTTGATACAAGCACACAGGACACTAAGGACCCACTGACTGATGCAGAAGTGACTAGAAAAAACCAGGAAGGTCTTGAGGAACCCACACCTTTGTCTAAGAACCAGGTAGTTGCAGCATCTGAAGACACCCCCATCTGTGTGAGCCCCAAACCATTACCATACACCAAAGACAAAGGCAAAAAATTTGGTTTTGGTTTCTTGTGGCGCAGCTTATCTAGAAGAGAGAAGCCCAGAACAGAGTATCACAGTTTCTCTGCACAGTTCCCACCCAAAGAGTGGCCTGTCCGAGATGAAGACAGCTCCAACAACATCCCCCGAGATGTGGAACATGCAATAATCAGAAGAATTAACCCCGTGCTGACTGTTGACAACTTAGTCAAACACACAGTCCTAATGCAAAAATATGAAGAGCAGAAAAAATACAATAGCCAGGGCACTTCCACGGATGTACCAACAACCAGGCGTAAGTATTCTTCTAAAGAAGGAATTCGGAAAAGGCGGGGCCAGTTTGCCAAGCCTCACAGGCGGGGCTCTTCTCATAGGGATAGACACAAAGCATGGAGCCAGGGGAGTGAGCTTGAGCCAGGAAGCACTGGACTTTTGGAAAAGCACCCCAGGGTCCCTGTAGCCCAGCCTGCTCCCAGAATGAAAAGCCCCAGTGAAGAAATTCAGCAGTTGCATGGTGGGATTCCAGCTGTGCTAGGTTCCCACTTGATTTATAAAAAGCAGATCAGTAATCCTTTCCAGGGCATGTATCTCCGAGGGCACCCGGTATCCAAAGGGCACAATGTTCAGAAGAGCCATGATCTGAAACCTAGTCCCGTCAGGCCGGAAGCACAGCCTTTCCAGAGGGCCCGGGCTTCAGGTCCTTTGGGAGTCTTTGATGGTGGAGCCCAGGAGTCATATTCGGAACAATGCCATGATAAACTGGAGGCTGAAACCATGCAGGCGATGAAGGGTCCTGGCCATCCTGTCAGTGACTTCAGAGGTGGCCCAGGAAATTACCCTCCATGTAGTGTTTTGCCAAGCTACCCTCAGTGCTGTTCCTTCAGGGAAAGTGTGTTGAGAGGTGATGTATATAATGAAGAAAGCAAGGTCATCCCTCAAGTCTTAAGGAAAAGTTATTCTGACTGTGACATGTTCTTAGGGACCAAAGAAATGCATCAGGTCCTGCCATCACAAAGTCCCCCCTCTTTAGACCCAGTATCCTGTGTGTGTACATCAGTGGATAAGACAGTACACCAGTTCCAAAACCTGGGCCTCTTAGATTGCCCAGTTAGAGCAAACCATTTGAGGACACATGAAAGACAAGATGACTCCAAAGAACAAACTAGGAAGATGTTTGTCCCAGAGGCAGAGATTGGGAATATGGAAAATGAGGGGCTCTCTGACAGTGAGCAGGATGACGAAGCCTTGAACCAGAGTGAGGCAGGGGTAGATGACGGGGCCTGCAGTTCACTGTATCTAGAGGATGATGATTTCTCTGAGACTGATGATGACTCCTGTCACACGCTGCCTGGACACACTCAGTATTCCTTTGCAGGTGGAGGCAGGCAGAAGCAATGGCAGGGAAGACCGATGGTGACTGGGAGACCTCTGACTGGATGTAATAGCAAAACTGATAGGTTTGAGCCCCTGGCACTTGAAAAGAGAATCTGGTACAAGGCCACTGGGTTGTTTGCAAATTCAGGAGAAGGCCCAAGCGCTGATCTCACAGACAGCCCTGGCCTACATTCAGGGACTCCAATTGGTTTCCACTACGAAGGAGAGTCCACTGCTGCCTGTGTCCAGGCCCCAGCAGCCACTGGTGGAAGTTTACTTGAATTCTCTACTGCAAGGAAAACCAATTGCGGGGCTGAGGAGATCCTGCGAGATTCTCCTGGTGACACAGGAAAGAATTCAACCGGCTGGAGACAGAACCCTCCAAATCAGGAAATGGAAAAGCATTTCACAGACAAATTACAACTTTTCAGCACCTCCCATGTGCCAGTGTTGGCTCAGGAGCCACAGAGAGAGCACAGTCGCCTGGAAGGGACAGAGAGTTACAGCGTGACAGGAGACAGCGGGATCGGGATCGATTCCCCAAGGTAAGGATGCTTATGGGTGCTACATTAGCTCNTCCTGCAGGAGTTAATAGGGCCAGGGCATGTGGAGCTGCCTAGTGAGAGACTCCTGAACAAACCCGTGAACAGTGCCTTGGGTAGTAAATTGTATCAAGTTACAGTGCAGTAGCATATGGTTGGATAGAGTCCATTTTTTTTTTTTTTTGGTTTGTTTTTGTTTTTCAAGACAGGGTTTCTCTGTGTGACAGCCCTGGCTGTCCTGAAACTAGCTCTGTAGACTAGGCTGGCCTCGAACTCACTGAGATCCACCTGCCTCTGTCTCCCGAGTGCTGGGATTAAGGGCTTACTCCACCATCATCTGGCCAGGGTTCACTTTTAAAAACTAATATCTTTAGAATTTCAGAGAGTATATTTAAGGATTTATTTTATTTTTATGTGTATCAGTATTTTGCTTGCGTGTATAATTGTGCATGCATCCTGTGCATGCCTGGTGCCCACTGGAATCAGAAGAGGACATCAGATCCTCAAACTGGAGTTACAGACAGATGTGAGCCACCATGTAGGTGCTGGGAACTGAATCCAGGTCCTCTGCAAGAGCAGTCAGTGCTACAATGTATTTATCATATTCACCCTCCTACCCAGGTTCCTCCCATACGTACCCTCTCCTCCCTACCCACCCAACCTAAGTTTTCTTCTTTTCCCCATCAAGTTAGTGTTTTCCAACTACTTTTGGGAGTGGGGCCTGACCTAGCCAGTGGTTGACCTACAGGTGTCACATAATTAAAGATAACAGACTCAATAGAGCTCCTTTTTAGTGGTAACCAAATTCTACTGGGAATTATTTCTAAAACTAGAAAGGAACCACTAAAAACAAAGCACTTTCAAAACTTAGAGTTGGAGGTCTTCTCAACTATTCCTGGATCTATATGTGTTAGGTAAAGGATGTNGGGGGCTGGAGAGATGGCTCAGCAGTTAAGAGCACTGACTGCTCTTCCAGAGGTCCTGAGTTCAATTCCCAGCACCCACATGGTGGCTCACAACCATCTGTAATGAGATCTGACGCCCTCTTCTCACAAAAACTTATACGTGCAAATAGAGCACTGATATATATATTATGAAAAAAAGATGTCTAAAAAAAAAGATTGTAACCATTTCTCACTCAAGTTGTTTAAATAACAATTGTTCATATGATAAACATAATACAGACTTAAGATATTTAAGAAGTGTTTGGGTTGTAGTCCAGCTGGTAGAGTGCTTACATGGCATGTCCAAAACCCTGGGTTTGGTTCTAACATTGCAAAGATGGGATGTGGCGGACTAACTCTCATCCCAGCATGTGAGAGTGGAAACAGGAGTTCAAGATCATCCTTGGCTACATAGCATGTTCAAAATAAGTCTGGATTCAACCACCCCCCCCAACACACATACACACTAAGTATTAAAACTAAGTATTAACTAAGTATCAAAAAGTTTTAAATAATATTGTGGGTGTGTGTGTGTATGTGTGTGTGTGTGTGTGTGTGTGTGTGTGTGTGTGTGTGT
>LZPO01027374.1:682421-702623 GCA_001675575.1 Neotoma lepida
AAGACAGGGTTTCTCTGTGTAACAGCTTTGGCTGTCCTTGAACTCACTCTGTAGACCAGGCTGGCCTCAAACTCACTGAGATCCACCTGCCTCTGCCTCCTGAGTGCTGGGACTAAAAGGTGTGCGCCACCACCACCCAGCTTAGTTTCCTCTTTTTTTAATTAAGGAAAAAATTATATGTATGGGTGCTTTGCCTGCATGTATGTTTGTGCACCACATGAGTGCCTGGTGCCCAAGAAGGCCAGAAGAGAACATCAGATCCTGGGAACCAAACTTGGGTCCTCTGCAGGGAGAGCCGGTGTTTTTTGTTTTGTTTTTGTATTTTTTTTTTATGCTGTTGTTTTTGAGATAGAGTTTCTCTGTGCAGCCCTGACTATCCTGGAACTCACTCTGTAGACCAGGCTGATCTCAAACTTGGGAGATATGCCTGCCTCTACCTCCAGAGTGCTGGGATTAAAGGTGTTTGCCACCACCACCCAGCTAGAGCCAGTACTTTTTAACAGTTCTCAACATGTGGGCAGAGACCACTTTGGGAAGTCAAATGATTCTTTCATAGGGGTCACCTAAGACCATCAGAAATCACAGATATTTACATTATGATTCATAACAGGAGCAAAATTAGTTAAGTAGTGATGAAAATAATTTAATGGTTGGGGGTCCCCACAACATGAGGGACTGTAATAAAGGGTCGCGCAGCATTAGGTCGAGAACCACTGATCTAGCCAATCCCATAAAGAAGTTATTTTTTAAATTATTTTGCATTATGTGTTTGTATGTGCATGTTCATCTGTGTATATACAGACTGTTCAGGTGGAAATAAGATTACTTTGGGGGGTCAAGTTCTCTCCTTCCACCTTGAGGCAGGGTCTCTCTTGTTTCTGCCCCTGCACTGTTTTCACAAGATTCTGACCAATTCTTCTGTCCCCACTACCCATCTTATCCTAGGACGGTTGGCATTACAGCTGAGAGCCATGGGCTTTTTTTGGGGGGTGGGACTCGAGACAGGCTTTCTCTGTGTAACAGCCCTGGCTGTGCTGGAAGTCACTTTTAGACCAGGCTGGCCTCGAACTCAGAAACCCACCTGCCTCTCTGCCTCCCAAGTGCTGGGATTAAAGGCATGCAACACCACCAACTGGCTGAGAGCCTTGGGCTTTTTTGTGTGGATTTTGGAATATAAAACTCAGACTTTTAGGCCTGCATGGCACACAGTTTTAAATGCTTAGCTATCTTGCTGGCCCAACTTCTTGTTTTATATACTTTTAATTTTTAATTATTGTATTATGTGTCTGTCTGTGTGGGAATATGCACATGAGTGCAAGTGCCCTCAGAGACCAGAGGCCTCAGATCCACTGGAGTGAAGTTATAGTATTTGTGAGCCACCGTCATAACATGGGTGCTTGGAATTGACTTCAGATCCTCTTCAAGAGCAGAGAGCCATTTCTCCATTCCTTAGTTTATTTTTTAAAATTGATTATAATATGGTTTTCTTGAGAGGNTTATAATTATTACAGATATTAAGAAGGAAAAGGAAAACAGCATTTGAACATCATCCCTGTGCTGTGGCTCTTAGGATCAAGGCCAGACGGCCAAGACATAGTTGGTACCTTATTTGAAGAGAACTATAAACAAAATTAACACAGGCTAAACCGAAGAACATGCACAGATTCTTCACATGTGGGATTCAGAGTGATGGGCGAGCTAGGGAGATACTCTAGGGTAGAGCACTTGCCTAGCAGGAGGTCCCGAGTTCAACCCTAGCACCACAAAACAAAACCACCACCAAATGACTGGTGCAGCTGTGGGCGCGTCTTGGCAGTAGGGCACACACTTAACAAATGTGCTGCAGCAAGACAAATGCAGCGAAATTAGGACATGGCCCCTAGTTCCCAGGACAAGAACATTATCAATATGAAAAGTAAGAGTTGACTTTCCCTCCCTGTGACTTCCCAAAAGAAAGATGCTATACAAGATATGGATACCGGATACATGGCAGCGGCGTTAGCAGTGGCAACAGCAGCAGGACCGGCCACCCCGTAGACCCCACTCCCACCCCTGCCACTGCACGTCTCCATGACTGCTTCTTCACTGAGTTGCTTCTCTGTCCGACTTCCCCTTTTCGGGAAAAGCAGTGCAGGGTGCAGCAAGCGAGGGAAGGCAGCCGGAGCCGGGGCATGGGCACGGAAGCCTCCCAGTCAGTTCAGGACCAAACATTAACATTCCAATCTTCCCTGGAGGAACAGCTTGGCAATTCCAGAGCGATAGTGTACCTGTTTCCACCCAAAGGAGCCGTCTATGCCCAGGACCCGTGGCACATCCCTGCCTACTTTTCAGTTGACAGATCCTGACAAGTCAGATCTTTTTCAGAATTTGGCAGTTCTTCCTCCCTTACAAGCTCAAAGCCCTTTTATTAACTCTATTTTAGAATCCTTAGATCCTTGCAAACAAGAGAAAACAAAAGATAAGAGAAAGACTCATTTTCGATCAGATCATGGGTCAAATTCTGTTTTGGACATGGAAGCCTCCCAGTCAGTCCAAGACCCAACATGAGGGAAAAGGGCCATAGGAAGAAGGGCAGGACCTGGGCAGAGGCCGCCAAGATGCAGGACCCAGTGCTCCATAAAGGATAATAGCTTCCAGTACACTACCCCTCATGATGACTCCTTAAGTGGCTCATCATCTGCCTCCTCATGTGAACCAGTGAGTGATTTCCCAGCATCCTTCCGAAAGTCTACCTACTGGATGAAGATAAGAAGGATCAAGCCTGCTGCCACCTCACAAGTGGAAGGCGCAGGTGCACAGGAAAAGAAGGCCAAAGGAAAAAGGAAACTCAAGCAGGAGGAAGATGAAGACTACGGTGAGCTTCCTCAGAAGAAGCACAAGCTCTTTGGGAGGAAGCAGCAGCCTAAAGCTCAGCCTCACCCAAAACCCCAGGCTCGTCGGGTTCGAAAGGAACCACCAGTTTATGTGGCAGGAATATGGAGGGCAAATGGTACTTAGAAATCATGGATAAAGGCAGTGTTTCCTGTCCTACCTGCCAGGCAGTGGGGAGGAGGACTATTGAGGGTTTAAACACACAGAAAACTATTAACAGGAAACCTGCCATCATTTTGGGAAACAGCTTCATTCACTGGCAGGGATGAAGAATCATGTCATGGCCAATCATAATAGCTTGCCAATTTTGAAGGCAGGAGATGAAGTAGATGAGCCAAGTGAGAGGGAGCGGCTGCGAACAGTTCTAAAGAAAATGGGAAAGCTCAGGTGCATGCGTGAGCTGCTCCAGTACCTTCCCCAGCATCATGGGATATCTGTACCATGTTAGAAAATGTGGCAAAGAGGCAGCCGAGCTGGAGAAGTTGACCCTGTGGAAAACTCTACAGGTCAAAGGCTGGGCTTGCATATCACATGAGGTCAGAGCATGGGCCTGTCTTCTTCCCAGAATCAGGACAGACAGACTGTTTGAAGGAGAGGAGTCTGGAAGCAAAGGGCCGAGTTCAGTGGTGTTCTGCCAACATAGCTGTGTACCATCTACAGGAGGAATTCTTGTCTCTTCAAAGAAACAGTGCTTATTTGAACAGTTTCAATACTCTTGCTTCTTGAAAAGGNCTCTCTTCTGGGGTTCCACTATTTTTATAGAGCTGTGTGTTTTGTGTTTTAAGTCTTTTTGAGGCTTGATTTCGCCCATTTTTCATCCTGATTACTTTCAAAGCCACTCTCGGGTAAAGAGTAAACGTGACGGAATTCATAGTGCTCAGAAGTCTTTGGCGTCCGTCTTGCCTACCACACCGTGATTACCGCGTAGCTTTTGTCTAATGTGCGCTTGTACAGAAGCCAGAGCCTGGGAAGATCAGGACTGGAAATCCCTTGTAGTTGGAGGATAGATTTTTCGCTTTCCTTCGTGATGGTGAGGTAGTGCTCTTCCATGTCTTCTTCCACGATACTTGTGAGACTTGAGGCCTTTTCCCAGNTCTCAATCTAAAACTAAAGATGCAACCGAATCTCACCCTGGCCTTCAGGGGTGCTTAAAAGGTGGATCTGGATATGGACCAAAAGCAGGCTGTAACTTATGACAGCAGTTAAATCCTGAACATCAGCCACAGCAGATGGGATAATATTTCAGGACAAGACCTGACTTGAAAGGTGGAGGGACATTGTGGGGACATTTTGCTGCTATGTTTAGCTGTAGATCTTTTAGCAGATGGAGCTGTTCTGAGCTATCCATCTTGGCCTGGGAAAGACAACTTGCCTTGAGGGAGTGGTGAGCGTCAAAAGCCTTTGTCAGTGAATCGCTCTGTGAGTTTTAACTCTGGTCCCTGGAAAAAGTGTCTTTCCTATTGTAAAGTTATCTTGAGAGAAGACTCCGGCTTCACTAAGGTAGGAAACTGGGCCCTTGCACACGAGACAGACACATGCTGAGTGACTTCCTGGAACTTATCACANAGTTTTGAGTTTGTTTTCTTTACTCCCTATCTAGTACTGGAGTATTGCTGTATTATGGAAGATGTGGATCTTTTCTCGTGACCATGGCGTAAAATAGGTCTCTGAATATAGTTTTTGACCACTAAAGTCTGTGAAATCGTCCTTGGACCCCTCTCTAGTAGGCTCTGAGAAAATGCCATCAGTTCAGCTGGAACCCCAAATGAATTGTGGATTGATTGACAGATATCCATCATGGCTCCTTCTGTTAAAAATGGCTGAGAATAAAGCTTCCTTCCCATAGTGGTTCCCAGAACACTTCCCAGCATCAGCATATTGGAGAGATATTTCCTAGGGAGTTGCTGCCTATGGACATGACTTTCCCAGACATTCTGTTGTCTGCCCAGGAAAGAACAGATAGGATTTCTTCGAGCCCCTAGTCCTGCCTGAAACTCTGAGGGTAGTAATCTCAGTGGATANGAAGAATAGCTCTGTAGTAAGTTCCCAAATTCCTCAATTTGCTTCTTTTTGGTTGCTTCCTTGGATAGGACATTCGCTTCCCAGATCTCAGGATATAGGGTTCCCATAGTNTTCCCTGTCTTATCAGAGGGAAAAACCAAGGGAAGGGCTGAACATAACAGTAGTGTCTGTACAGGACTCTGGAGACGGCAAAATATCAACACCAAAGTTCTTCATAGCCAAGGCTCTTGATACCTCTGGCATTCCAGAACCCTGAAGGGGCCCTAACTCAGTTGTTTTGTTTTGACAGAATTTGAAATAAATGGGATTGAAGGGCTGTGTATGAATCTAGAGAAGTAATTTTCTGTAACTTTTTTGATGTTATTGTTTCTGAGTCTATCCTCACACACCCATTCTTTGATTCAAATCCTCAATTTCCATTACTGTTTTGATCCCTAGAGATTTTTCAGCCTGAAGCCTTTGCTCGTGAGTTAATACTGGAGGTTCCTCAAGTCGAGATGTTTGCTGCTGTAAGATTAATTCTGCAAAATTCTCTTGAATATTTGCCCTTGGAGTTCGTTCCATAGGTTTTTACCATGTCTTGAAGATGTGGTCTTGGGAGTACACTCAACCATTCTTTACTTTTTTAAAAAAAGATATGGATACTGATTCTGGTTGGCATGTATTAGGCTTGATACTTGATACTAGGCTCGGGAACCGATGTTCAGAAAACACGAACTTCTTTGAAAGCACNTGTCAAGTAATTGGGGTGCTATTCTGTAGCTTTTCACATGTAAAAAATGGGCTAGATTTTTGAAAGGTTGCTTTAGATAAGTATGTCTTAGTGCTTGTATACCTTTCAAACTAACAAAATGAAATTACAGTGCCTTGAGTGCATTCTGGGTCCCTTGGGAAGACAGTAATTCTGTCCCTTTTAATATCTTTAGGACACAGAGCCTGGCATCTAATAATTCAGCCGTTTGGGATGGAGTTAAAAGAAGACAAGCCGTTCTGCAGAACTGTGAAGGCATGAGGAGGAGGAGGAGGAGGAGGAGCAGCCAAACACTCGCATCCAATTCCTTGCTCCAACTAACCCCAGTTATAAATGTCTAGCTTAAAAGAAAAAAAATTTTTGAGATGTGGTCTTACGCTGTAGTTTAGCTGGCCTGGATCTCAACGGATAATCCCCCTAGCCTTAGCCTCTGGAGTGCTGGGATTATAGGCATAAATTACCATGGCAGGATTAAAATTTTAACTGACTTTGGAGAACTCTTATATCCTGTAAAGTTCAACATATATGCTATTATTAACCCCACCATATTGCATTCTAATTACTTTCTTCCTTTTTACCATTTTAAAGCAGTTTTCAGTGCCTTTTACTAGAAATTTGTTGTAGTTTTCAATAAAAAACATGAAATTGTTGGTCATTTTCTAACTAGATGTCATCAGTTTCTCCAATATGTACAAAGATGACTTACTACCCAGTAGCCAGAGGAATATGGAATTCTCAGGTTAAATGAGTTTTTCACAAAACCCAGAAAACAAACATGGATTTTAAGGGTTGCATAGATACTTGGAAATTAAAGGATTATCAGAAAGAACCGCTATAATGTGTTGCCTATTTTCCAGAAGAATTCTTCCCCTGGTTCCTTGCTTCCCAGGGTCTTTTTCTTTTCAATCTGCCGATAGGTAATCAAATGGCTCCAAGTGGAACTAAGGATGTCTAAAATTCCTGTCAGTAGACTTGTGGTTCCTCCTTGCACTCCAGGCTCCTCCCTTCAGCATGGAGACCTGTGTGTAGGGACTTCAAACAGCAGCCATCTTGGAAATATATGCAGCCCGTTGCTTGCATGTGTTGCTTTAAGGGACCTTTGAGAAAGTTTCCTGGTAAATATTCATGCTTCTGGTGTCATGTTGTCCCCAGACTGAGGTCCAGACAGGTTATGCTGTGTGCCATGTACTTTTGGGAAGCCACAGAGCACAACTGCCTGAGCTCACATTGGCCAGGTCATCATAGTCATTCCAATCAAGCTGCAGAATAAGGAATATGTGACTGAGGTCCTGCAGCTTCGGTGTCCTGGCCACCATATCTCAAAGAAGACTTCACGAAGTTAAATTCAGATGGATTTGAAGACGTTGTCGCTGAGAAGCAACTCATCCCTGATGGCTGTGTAGTCAAATATGTCCCAGTCATGGCCCCTGTATAAATGGCAGACCTTGTGCTCAGGAGGCCCTTCCTCCGCTGAGCTCAACCTCCCACCCTGTCAATTTTTTCGGTCATGTTTACTAATAATATCACATCCATTCCAAAAAGAACACATTAAAACAAGACAAAAAAAATTCCTCCAAGTGAAAAGTGGGCAGATGCCTAATTTTTGTGTCTATAGTAGTAAGGCATTCTGTTTAATTTGTAGAGAACTTGCCACATTTTCAAAGATTTAAGAGGCATTCTACATAAAATGTGCTGCCAAGTTGGATGTGTACCAAGGGTTGTGTTGAAGGAAGAGCCTGTTGGAAACGGATGGAGAGATTTTTCCCTAACAAACATTTTTCTAAAAAGTTGAACTCGGATTCTGTGGTCAAAGCTGGTTATATAGTAGCATATTGAATAGCAACAAAATCATTTCCTGATGGTGAGTTTATTAATCCATATATATAGAGTTTATCAGATATAATATGCCCGGGGGGAGGATATTTCTAAAATCAGCTTGTCTACTGTACTATAGCCAAGTGAATTAAGAAATTGGAAAATGGAAAGAAAATCTGAGAGAGATGAGGATGTAGCTCAAATGGTGGAGTGCTTGCCTAGCATGCAGGAGGTCCTGGGCTCAAGCCCCAGCACTGCATGAAGTGGGTGTGGCAACTCATGCCTGTCTCAGCGCTTGAGAAATGTAAACAGGAGGCCTAGTTCAAGGTCATCCTTTGCTATGCCAAGTTTGAGGCCAGCTTGAGTTACATAAGGTTCTGCCTCAAAAGGAAGGAGGGGGGAGGGAAAATTATAGAAGTGTCAAGCTTTCTCCTAAGCTTTGGCTGTGCATGCTCACACTGGTGCGGCAATTGCACCTCCACTCTCCATTTGTCTTAGTGGTGCTGGTGACAAATGTCACTGTTGAGAAATGTCTTTTTTATATTAAAAGACTTTCTATTCATTTTACATATCAACCACAGATTCCCCCTCTCCTCCCTCCTCCCACCCCCCAGATTTCCCCCCAACCCACCCCCATTCCCACCTCTTCCAAGGCAAGTTCTCTCATATGGAGTCAGCAGAGCCTGGTACATTCAGTTGAGGCAGGACCAAGACCCTCCTCCCTGCATCAAGGCTGCACCAGGTGTTCCACCATTGGCACTGGACTCCAAAAAGCCAGCTCATACACCAGGGACGGGTCCCGATCCCATTGCCTGGGGGGTCCCCTAAAGAGTTCAAGCTATACAACTGTCTCACCTATCTAGAGGGCCTAGTCCAGTACCAAAGGGGCTCCACAGCTGTCAGTCACAGTTCATGTGTTTCCACTAGTTTGGCTGGCCGTCTCTATACATTTTCCCATCATCATCTCAATGCCCCTTGCTCATAGAACCCCTCCTCTCTTTCATCAACTGGACTCCTGGAGCTCAGCCTGGTGCCTGGCTGTGGATCTCTGCATCTGCTTCCATCAGTCTCTGGATGAGGGCTCTATGATGACAGTTAGGGTTGTTCATCCATGTGATCACCAGAGTAGGTCAGTTCAGGCACCCTCTCGACTACTGTCAGTAGTCTAAGGTGGGGTCATCTTTGTGGATTCCTGGGAACTTCCCTAGCACTCTGTTTCTCCCTATTCCCATGATGTCTTCATTTATCATGATCTCTCTTTCCTTGCCTTCCCACTCTGTCCCTGGTTCCAGTTCAAACCTCCCGTTCCCCTATGTTCTCGTCCCCCATCCCTTGCCCTCCATTACCCCCTCTCACCCCCAGTTTGCTCATGTAGATCTCTTATTTTTCCTTCGCTGGGTGATCCATGTGTCCCTCCTAGGGTCCTCCCTGTTAGGTAGTTTCCCTGCAGCTGTGGGTTGCAGTCTGATTATCCTCTGCAGAAATGTCTTCTTGAATGCCATTAACACACACTAAGTTGATTTGTACAAAATAATATATTAAAACAGTTTTCTTTTTCTATTGTAAACATATCTGGATGGTGCGCTGTGATGATAAGAGGGCCTTGAAAAATAGAATGTCATGTAGTTACTACCCCAAACTCACCCTTACTGAGGTATCATTGCATAGTACATCAAGGAAATCTATTTGAAAATTTGTTAAATGCATGATGTCTGTCACCAAAGGATTAAATCACCCCCAATTCCCAGAATTTCTTTTAAGTGTGGATGTTGACTTCATCGACATCATTTGCTTTGGGGAGGTAAGATGGCTGAGTTCAAGTCAGAAGTTGAAAAGCTATGATTTCTGACATTAAGTGGTTTATAGTATCAAAAGCAATGGGCCAGTGAACTGGCTCAGTGGGTAAAGGCACTTGCTGCCAAGCCTGGCAACTTGAGTTCAATTCCTGGGATCTACATAGTGGAAGGAGAGAATGGACTCCTAACTTTTTTCCTCTGACCACACAGACACTAGTAAATACAATGTCAAATGTCTCCTTTGTTTTATGTTATTCTTTTACTTTTATAGTAAAACAGTTTTAAAAATCAAAAGAGGGCCAGCGAAAGCTCAGTGGGTTAAGGGTCCTAAGCCCGACCACCTGAGTTCAATCCCCAGGATTCATGGTGGAAAGAAAGAACTCTTAAAAGTTGTCCTCTGACCTCTACGCTTAATGCTAACCACAATAAATATAATCTTTTTTTTTAATCAATGAAGTTTTAGTATTTATATATGCTATTGTTTTCATTAGTGATCGCAAACTTATGACCTGTTTTTTTAAGAAATTTTTTATTCATTTTACATACTAACGATTTCCCCCCCTCCCTCCTTCTGCCCCTTCCCCAGCCTTCCTCCCACAACCCACCCTCTATTCCCTCCTCCAACAAGGTAAGACCTCCCATGGGGAGTTAGCAGAGCCTGGTACATCAGTTGAGGCAGGTCCAAGCCCCTCATCCTGCATCAAGGCTGAGCAAGGTGTCCCACCATAGGTAATGGGCTCCAAAAAGCCAGCTCATGAACCAGGGACGGATCCTGATCCCACTACGAGGGACCCCTTAAGCAGACCAAGCTAACCAGCTGTCTCACTTATGCAGAGCTACTGACCTGTTTTTAAGACTCTCTGAATGGGCCACTGGGTACCCCACAGAGTTGTCCTGTCATCTCCATGCACACATAGACTTCATCACATGAGCTCACGCATACATACACATGCACATATTTTAAAAGTTTTTAGATTTATGTGTATGAGTGTTTCGCACACAATTATATGCTTACCACACCACATGCATGTCTGGTGACCTTAGAGGTCAGAAGAGGGCGTCAGATCCTTTGGGACTGGAGTCACAGACAGCTGTGACAGCAGTAACATCTCAGTTGAGTGTGAGCACCTCTGTACCTCACTTCTATAGTGATGTTGCATTTGCTAATCGAGTTTCCTGCATTTTTGTCCTTACTTGGCTAACAACTGTCTTTAAAGGTAAATTGGCTCAGGTCAGATGGACTCTTGCCTCTTATTTTCTACTCTTGTTTCTCCTTAGCACTCTCAACAATCTCTGTCCTCACTGTCTCCATCAATCTATAACTGCTCCTTAATTTCCATATCATCATCTGAAATGTTTTATTTCCTCTTGTTAGAAAAGTGTCACATTCACCTTCAAAGTGCTAGATGTAGTTTGATAACCCTTTGCCTTCTCCTTTCTAATAATAGGCTAAAAAATTAACAATTTTGAAATTGACCAGAGCAGCAAGTTTAGAAATAGTATCGTGTTTTTATTTAAGATTTCTTTATTATGTATACAGTGTTCTGTCTGCATGTATGCCTGCATGCCAGAAGAGGGCACCAGATCTCATTACAGATGGCTGTGAGCCACCATATGTTCGCTGGGAATTGAACCCAGGACCTATGGAAGAGCAGCCATAACCTCTGAGCCATCTCTCCAGCCTCATACCTTGTTTTTAAAACTTAAAAGTCACAGTTTAATAAGCTAAGGCCAAAGGCAAGGGAGTTTTTATAGAACATTTGATAGAGAATAGCCAGAAAAGAACACAGCATTATCTTTCAGGGAGTAGCNATAACTCGTTTAGGATATTTGGAAAATAGGATCAGCAAGATGGTTCCGTTGGTCAAGGTTTCTACCACTGAGCCTGACAATCTGAGTTTGATCCCCNGGGCACACACTGTGGAAAGAGAACTTCTACACACAAAATGCAAAAAATCTAAAGCCAGGCATTGTGGCACATGCTTTTCTTTAATCTTAGTATTGGGGTGGCAGAAGCAGTCAGATCTCTGAGTTCGAGGCCAGCTTGGTCCACATAGCAAGTTCCAGATCATCCAGGGCTACTTGGTAAAACTTATCTAAAACAAACGAATTAAATAAAAATATTTGGACTATAAAGCTGTTCTGATAAAGTTATATTTGGAACTAGGCACCATGGTCCATGCCTGTAGTTCCAGGTGCTGGGGGGGCTGGAGCAGGATGATCACTTGATCGCATGAATTGACAATTATATTTTGAATCAATGTTCATGACAGTTTATATTGTCAATTTGACAGGATCTAGAATCATCTTGGAGATGTCTGTGGGCATGTCTGTGAGGGAGTTTATTTGATTAATTAAAGTGGGAGACCCACACTCAGTTAGGTGAGGACCATCATCTCTCCATATCTTGTGAATGGAATGTGACCAGCTGCTTGATATGCCTCTTGCCACGAGTTCCTTGCCATGATGGACTGTACCGTAGAACTATGTGCCAAAATGAAACCCTTCCTGATGTCCCTTCCGAGATGTTTTGTCACAGCAATGAGAAAAGTACTGTTTTAATTCCCTATTGGTTCCAAATCTCATGAGTAGACATAAAACTATTTTTTAAATGATTTTTATTTTATGTGCATTGATGTTTTGTCTGCATGCACGTCCGTGTGAGGATACAGAATCCCCTGGAACTGGAGTTACAGTTGTGAGCTGCCATGTGGAATTGAACCCTGGTCCTGTGGAAGAGCAGCCAGTGCTCTTAACCACTGAGCCCTNTCTCTAACCCCTTATTGAATTTTAAAATTATAGTTCCTGTTCCCAGGTTTCCTAATGGATTAAGCTAAGCAGATGGCTACTGAACCCTCCACTCCTTAGGCAAATTACTCATGTCTAGGTTTGTACTCTTTCTTCTACCTGACTTAGAGATCAGAGAACTGGTTCAAGCAGTTTAGGACTTAGGAAGCATTTGTTGTCACAGAAGGTGAAGGGAGCANGGGCGCCCACTCGGACCCCAGATTAGGCGCAAACCACATCCAAACAGAGAGATCCTTTATTAATCAGGGAAGAAAAGTTAAAGTGGCTGCTTTCTGACTCAGGCAGAAAAACAGCAGCAAATGACTTTGCAGCTTTGATTTTTAAGAGGAGGAAAAGGGGTGGTCTGTGCTAAATTTTAATTGGGCATGTTAATTAGGTGAACCAAAGGGGGCTTTTGATTGCTAGACTTCAATACTTCGATAGCTAGACCTTGGTAGTAGGCCTCAGGAGGANGAAGTGGCCAAATAAGGGCATAGACCTTGGTGGCTCACTTTAGGAATGCAATCTAATGGCTTTTAGCAAGGCAGATGGAATGGGGGAGAAGGGCAAGGCTTGCCAGAGCTATGTGCTCGAGTGGGCTAGGGTCCATTCAGAAGGTCATTTTGGAAGAAGTCACTTGAGAAGGGACTATAGAATAATCTTAGTCTTTTCCTTTTCAGGCTTGCCATGAGAAGTTTTGGCATGAGAACAAATACTAAAAATAGGTTCCCAAGGAACTAAAATGTTACTTCATCTGTTATGACCTTCAACTATATAAGATAGCAGCATCTGTTTCCTTTATCCCCGTTTTTCGTGTGGCATTTCTTCACCCTATCCCTATGTTTCTGTGCATATATATTCTGTTGTAGGGCCACAATGACTGTCACTATAGAACTGGGTGTGGGTGTGAGGCAACAGGATAGATTTAGAAAAACTATTTAGATTTATAAGGATTTAGACAGAGACCCATATCTAGTTATTTAATCTTCGAAAAAAGCGTTTTTCTACCATTCATCCTTGGACACACCTGGTGTTCATAGAATTGGATCCAGAAAACCACCTTCAAATAAATAAATGGTCATTGACTTCAGGCCGATCTTTAATTACACAGAAGTCCAGAAGCTATCACAAACTTAATATTGTGAATATTGCGATTCCGGTTATTCGTGTCTAACCCCCAAACTCAGGGCACGTATCCATTTGTAGTTTTGTGTTTGAGGCTCAGATTACAAGGCTGCTGCACTAGACAGTATCATGGGGTTTGCAAGAAGGCCCCTGCACCTACACCTCAGTTTTGTGTCTTAGCTCCCCTCCGGNATGAAACAGCTGACCAGATAAATATCATCAAATAACAAAACAGGTTCAAGGGCTGGGCTTGTTGTTCAATTGGTAGCAAGGCTTGCCTGGCTTGTGAGGTTCTGGGGATTGAACCCAGTCTTTGTGAATACACACAAAGAGCAAGAAATCAACTCGCTGGTACTGGTATCTTTTGTATAAGTTTGTAATTCAGAGTCAGTTAATCCTGATCAGTAGAATTAAATTGATTATTACAACTAGGTAATGTCAGACACATTCGGTTTGCTTTCCTTATCTTAGTTTCCTTTGGGTTTTTTCCCTATTCCTTCTGTTTCATAGGAGCAATCGCCTTCCAACTCTGAGAAACTATAGCTGAGACTGGTGTGCCCATCTTGGATTCTGAGCAATTATCTAATCCTGCCTGCGCTCCTGACTGGCTTTGGACAAATTCCTTTCTCGGGTGGGTTTTGCTTCTTCGGAGGAGCGTGAGGACTAAACTGAAGCCCTAACTTCACAACCCTGCTNCAGGGGCGGACGTCCGTGCTGCCCGCCGTCCGTCGCCCACCCATCCCACTGGGCAGAGCCCTGGCAGCCTCAACGACAACGCCCGTCCACCCGCCTAAGCCGGGGAGCCGTTACCCACTAACGCTCCACCCCCTGCGGGGGGCGGGGCGAGGGGGGGCTGCAGTTTCCGGCGGCGAATGGCTGGACGGCGCGTGGCGCTCGGGTCGGCTGCAGCGCGTGCTGGCCCACGAGCTGATGCATGCATGCATGCATGGCGCGTCAGCCCCTCTCCNCNACCGCCTGGGAGGGGGCTGCTCGAACCCTGCAGGGCATGCCGGGAAGGGAGGTGTTCCGAGTGGGGGAGGGGGAGGCTTGGAATTCTTCGTCCCTGCGCCCAAAGGCGCAAGAGTCCTTCCTGGAGATTGGCCCGTGCTCTGGAGAAGNCTGTCACTCCAGCGCATGGGCGGGCCCATCGGGGCCTCTCAGCGTTTTCATTGGCTGAGGGAGGTTGCGGCTTTTCCTCCCGGAGAATTCGGGCTGGTTTTGCTCCCGCCGTGCGGTGCGTGGCCCGGAAGTGACGCACGGGCCTGGCCGGCGGCCGCCCTGCCCCCGCTTCCTTTCACGCTGTCGGTGCCCGTAGGTGGTCGTGGCCACCGCACCCGGCGGGAGGTGGCGGCGGCCAGTAATGCCCGGAAAACTCCTCTGGGGGGACATCATGGAGCTCGAGGCACCCTTGGAAGAGTCCGAGAGCCAGAAGAAGGAGAGGCAAAAGGTGCGCTGCGGCTGGGCCGCGCCTCCCTCGGGCTGCGCTGGCCTGGGCGGGGAGGGGAGCGGTCCCTGAAGGGGAGGACCTGTCAGTACCGGGCGCGCGAGCTTCTGAGGGAAGGCTTCCCCCTCGCCGGGCTCGGCCCTCCGAGGTCCCGGGGACCATCCCCATCGCCACTGTCCCGGACCTGGAGGAGAACGGACCTAGGCTTCGGCCCGACTTCCGTGGCACTTGAGCCCGACGTCGGCCTTTGCGCCTGGATCTCTTCCCAAGAGATGGGCAGACTCGAGCTCCCATCGCCGCGGAATCGGCTCATTTTCCCTTTCTTCGGCGGCGAGGCCCTTCATTTGGTTTTCCAGGGCCTTCGAAGAATATAATTAAGAAAGATGATGGCTTTGCCTCTGTGTTGCTTCTCTGTCGCGGTGTCGTGTCTGCAGCAGTCTTGGGAAAGGCTATCCTAGGGTTACCGTCCTCCATGATTGGGTAATAGAGGCTCAAGGAATAGTGTCACAGCCAGGGTTACCAGGGTTTGGCTGTGATGGAGTTCGTGGGGGTTGTATTATGAATAGCCCTTACTGTCAGTATTTTCAATCCACAGGTATTTATTGAGCCTAATTTGTGACAGACTCTTTGCTGAGTACCAAGGAGCTTAAACTAATTAAGTATGCAAAATGGTCCCTGCCCACCAGGAGCCTGTAGAGGAATTTTTAGAGGCTCTGCCCCTACCTCCGTCTGAAAAAAAGAAAAGGAAGAAAAAACAAAAACCAAAAAAAACCCGAAACAATAGAGGATCTTAAGGTGCTAAGAAAATGCACAGGTAAAATTTTTACTGGAGANGTTTGACCTGGAGGAAAAAACGAGCTGAGGAGGATAGAAGTGACTGTGGGAAAGATGAAATTTGATAAAATATTTATTCTATAGAGTGCTAGAGATGAGGGAATACCCCTAGGATTTACCACGAAGGTAAACTTTAAATAAACTTTAANTTATAGCCAACCAGTCTTGCTTCCTTCTTCCCTGCTTACATGCCACTTCTAATGGGCATTGAACTGGCGTGCCTGACTAATGCCCAGCATTGAGCTATATTCCCAACCCCCACTTTTCTGTTTTTGTGGAATATACTAAATTTGGAATTTACGTTTTGGCACTTCTGTTTTTCAGTGCTGGGGTTTGAGCTTGACCGTATCCACTGCCCACATTTTTTTTACCGTTTTTAAGTGCATAACTTGGTGTCATCAAGTGTAATAGAATCGTTCTGCTGTNATGACCACCATCCATCTCGCTAACCTTTTCATCCTCCCAAGCTGAAGCCTTTTGCCCCTTAATTATTAACTCCCAGGCCTTTGAATTTTACTACTGTAGGCACCTGGATTAGATTATACATGTAATCTCCAAGCAATTATTTCAATTTTAGTTCCTCTTAAAAAGCTTATTTTTCCTTTCACACCTAAATCCTTCATCTGTCGAGGTCTAGGTCATGTTTTTTTCCCAACCATACCAGTATACAATAATTCATCCCCCTTCAAGGTCTTGGTCTACTATTATCTTTGTGATTGGTGTTTTTTATGTGCTTTCTTGTAAAGTTAGCTTTTCTTTATATATCCTAAATATCTCCCAGAGATTCTTGAGGAAAGCGGTGGTATCTTTGTACATCCTTACATTTCACTATGTTCTTATATGTTGGTAGCTTTCACATTGTAAAGCCTCCAGAAATATCATACTTGTTGATTGCCCTGCATGAAAGAGAACTAGAGATTTGGAAATGGACTGGGGTATGAACTAGCTGAAATAAAACATTAGGCCAGGTCTGGCAAGATNAAGATAATTCTGGTTTGGATATATTGAGGTAGGGAATTCATGTTCCTAGAAAATGAAGGAAGAGAAGAGTCTGGAAGTGTGTGTTGAAGGCAAAGACGAGCTTCTGCTGAGGGTGAGGAAGAGAAAACGCTAAAGAAGGCTGAGAGCTAAGAGATAAGAACATATACAGGGCGATGGAAACGGGAGACTGTCAGGCCCTGTAGCTCCAGTATAGAGTAGTGGAGTTTTCAGCACTCTGGGATGCTGCAGGGTTTGGACTTGGAGGTGTCACATTGACTTGCTCCATCCTTACCAAAGTGCAGGGCCCTGGAGCAATTCANACCCCAGGGCTGACTCTATACTTGTGCTTTTCTATAGGACTTACTACTTTAGCAAGCTGTGGGCTAGTGCAGTTAATTAAAGATCAAATGATGTAGCAAATTTTTTTAGGCGTTTTTACATATTACTCAGTTTTCTCAGCTGTTGTATGGATGAGAAAATTTTATGTTAAAGCACTTTAAAAAATTGTATTAGAATGGTGAAAGTTTGGTGCTTGTAGTTTTTAGTATAATGAAGTACTGCTATATAATCTTTTCTGAAGCAAGTGATTTATTTATTTGGCCAAGGGACTTTGAAGGACTAAATTTCCAAATCATTTTTTTTTTGTGTGTGTGTGTGATTTGCAAATATTAAAAAACAAAACAAAAAACTTCTCTCTGGTTTGGGATTTTAAAGAAACCTAAAAAAAAACTTGTTTTCTTTTTAATGTATATGGTTGTTTTACCTGTGTGTATGTCTGTGTACCACAGCATGCCTGTCCTCTGAGACCACAAGAGGCTGTCACATCCTCTGGAGCTGCCCTGTGGGTGTTGGGAATTGAACCTGAGTACTTTGGAAGAGCAGCCAGTGCTCTTAACCGCTGAGCCAACTCTCCAGTCTTAGTTTTGCATTTTAAATTGAAGTTACAGATTGTGCCTTTGTGTTTGGCTTTTTTTGTTGTTCTGTTAACCTAAACACAGTCTTAATTTTCAGGGTTATAGTCCTTCTATGGAAGTGTAACAATTGGTTTTAAATAATATAAATCACATAGTTTTGTTTCTCTTTAGTCTATCAGAATTCAAGGAGAACTATGTCTACTAGTAAGTACATACCTGTTCCATGCACTTGGGAGGTGGAGGCAGGAAGGTCAGGTGTTAAAGGCCGCCCTGAGCTACATGAGAACCTATCTTAAAACAGAAGAAACAATTCAGGGAGGAAGCATGATGTGAAAAGAACATAGACTTTCAGGCCAGACAGGGCTACATTCCATCCTGTCCACTTCCACCTGCAGAATATCCTTTAGAACCTTTGGCAAGTATTTGACCTCTTAAATTCTGTTTCTTCATCTAGAAAGTGGCAAAGATAATACAGGTTCACCATCCCTTATCCAAAATCATTGGAGCTAGATGTGTTTTGAAATAACTGGAAATCATTAGAAGGGTTGGGGACCTGCAACCTTAGTCATATTAAATGGGATGAATAAAGACTATATAAGTAGCTTCACATTAGTTGTAGTCAAATTTTGCTATCGAATGAATTCAGATCAGATAAGGTTTTGTCTCCATATAAGTTACAAAAACACTTTCGGTTTTCAGAGCTTTATGGATTTCGGAATTTCGGATAAGGGATTGTGGACCTGTACTTCCCTGATAGGGTTGTTATGAAGATTTAAACAAGATAAGCCGAAAACATTACACAATGATGGGTAGGTACTCAATAAATTTTTTTCCCTTTTGGAGATGTTAGTCTTTATTTGTATTTTAGTTTATAATTTTGAGACTTCAGTCTTTTCCTGAAGAGGAACTATTTAACTTTCCTAAACTCTTAGGATGGGATTAGAAATGTTCTAGAGACTGAGTCTTGAAAAGGCAAGAGATGGCATGACAAATTGAAGCAGGTAAGATGTAAACTTCGAATTACTAACCAATCTGGATTTCTTGCAGGTAGAGTGTTGAGTGTAACTATAGGTTGAGCTTAGCCAGTTGGGGAGTCATAGTCTCCTTTAGAGTCCTAAAAGGAGAGCTTGTCACTGTTTTTTTCTTTGTCTACAGAGTGATAGAAGGAAGTCAAGGCACCATTATGAATCAGATGAGAAAACAGAAACAAGAGAAAATGGTGTTACAGATGACCTGGATGCTCCCAAGCCCAAAAAAGCTAAAATGAAGGAGAAGCTAAATGGAGACACCGAAGAAGGACTTAGTAGACTTTCAGATGAGTTCTCCCCGTCTCATAAGTCGAGAAGAAAAGACCTGCCAAACGGAGATGTTGATGCGTACGGAAAAAGGTCAAAGCGAGTGTCACCCTTAGAGAATTCTACTCCTGGGACAAGTGATCGAGTGGAGGAGGTACGCGTCCTGTTTACTGCACTCATGTGGTGGTGTCTGTGAAATGTAGGCCCACGTGCTCTCTTAGGTTCACTAAAATTGATTCTGTACTGTTTCCTGCTTAGTGTCTAATGTTCTTATTTGAACCAGAGAACAGTATAGCTGAAACCTGAGCCTTTTCCTCTTTGGCCCTTGTTTCTTTCATTGTNTTGTCTTTCCTTTTTTAACATTTATTTAGTGTGTGGAGGTTAAGTCACTTTCCTTTCTGCTACATGGGTCCTAAGGATCAGACTCGGGTTGTCAAGCATGGCCGCAGTGCCTGTAACCACTGAAACAACTTGCTGCTTCCCCACTTCCTTTACTTTATTTTCTTAATACTTTTTTNAAAAAANTTATTTATTTTATGCGTATCAGTGTTTTGCCATAGATGTTGGGTCCCCTGGAACTGGAGTTANAGACAGTTGTGAGCTGCCATGTGGGTGCTGGGAATTGAACCCAGGTCCTCTGGAAGATCAGTCAGTGCTCTGAGCCATCTTTCCAGATGTTTTCTTGAGACAAGAGTTTCTCTGGATATTAAATTTGGGGAAGTATAGTGGACATGCTTAGTATAGACTCTACTCCAAGACCTACTGTAGTAGTATTTATTCATTTGTTTGAGATGGGGTTTTCATTAGTAGCTCAGGCTAGTCTCAAACTTCCCAGGTAGCTGAGGATGACTTTGGACTCTTGATCCTTTTGATTCTGCCTTCCAAGTGCAGAAATTACAGGTGTATACCACCTGTTTTTGGAGACAGGGTTTTACTCAGTAGCCCTGGCTGGCCTGGAATTCAGAGAGATTCACCTGCCTCTGCTTCCTGTGTGCTGGAATTAAAGGTGTGCCCAGCTGTTCTGGCTTTATATCTGATGAACCTCTTAGGATAGTTACTTTCTTTTTAAAAGAGTTTTCCCTCCCTCTTATATGTAGGAATGGCTTTTTTGCGTGTACATACATGCACTATGTATATGTCCGATGCCTGCTGAACCCAGAAGAGGGTGTCAGATCCCCTGGAGCTAGAGTTACAGATTGTTGTGAACTGCCACACGGGTGCTGGGAACTCAACCTGTGCCTCCTGGGTGCTGGTACTAAAAANATACACCACTGTGCCTGGCCTCTCTCTTTGATAACAACTTATTACAATCTTTAAATCTGATAATAGNTAATAATTTAAGCCATCCCCATTATTTCTTTCTGCTGTGCTAGGGATCGAACCCTGGTATAGGCACTGAGATTAATTTATGTGAGACTCTTGGAGGCATGGGAAGAGGTGAGTCTTTGTATTGCTGTTCTGTATTTTTCAGCTTGTAAATTTGTTATTTACCAGGAAACACATGTTACATTGAGTTCAGTAAGGGCCTGCACATCTGTCCTGCTAGAAGAGTGCACAGCTTGTTCCT
>LZPO01027374.1:729426-751193 GCA_001675575.1 Neotoma lepida
TGTGTGTGTGTGTGTGTGTGTGTGTGTGTGTGTGTGTGTGTGTGTAGATAGAGAGGGAGAGAGAGGAGGAGTTTAGTTAGTTTTGTGGTTTTTTATTTTTGTTTTGAAGCTTTTTTTGTAGCCTAACTGGCCTCAAACTTGCAGTCATCACCACTGGCCAGATGACTTTAGAAGGGTGAGGGCTTGCAGGCAGAGAACAACAGATACTGGAATCCAGAGAGTAAGTCTGAAGATACACAGTTCAGTGTAGTTTGCATGTAGTAGGCTAAGGACAGGAGAAGAGATTATTATTTAAGAGTATCCAATGTTAAAAGCCTTATTTTATGGAGTTGCATTTTGATTGAGTACAACGGAAAGAACATTACAAAGGTTTTAAGATCAGAAATGATGAAGGTTTTTATTAATATTAAGGTTGTTTTACTATTTTGTGTGTGTGTTGTCTGCATGTGTATCTGTGTACTATGGGTGTGTTTGGTATTGTTGGAGGCCAGAAGAGAGTGTTGGATCTCCTAGAACTAGACTTACAGATGTTTGTGAGCTTCCATATAGGTGCTGGGAATTGAACCCGGGTCTCTTTAAAAAAAAAAAAGCAGTCAGTGCTCTTACATGTTGAGTCATTTCTCCATTCCTGAAGAGTAATATGATTAGGTTTGTATTTCAGAAAGATTACTGGCTTCATAGAGATGACCATGTTGGAGGAGGGCTAGACTGAAGGCCAGGAGACCTCTGAAGAGGCTATAGGAGGACTGGGGATGTAGCTGAGTAGTAGAGTACTTGGCTAGCTGGTAAAGGAAAGGGCTTAACACTGAAAGACAAAAAGTTGCAGAAGTAATTCAGTGTAGAGAGATGCTGGTGAGCCAAACTGATTAGTAATATTTTATGTGATGAAAACCAATGCACTTGAGATGTTAGTACCCATCAAAACTCATAGCTAGATAATATGTAGTGAAGCCCAGTTTCTTAACCATTACCTAAAATTAGTGGCAGTGGATATTAAGAAATATGGGTAAGCTGGGCATGGGTGGCACATGCTTTTAATCCTGGCACTCAGGAGGCAGAGGCAAGTGGATTTCTCCTAGTTTGAGGCTAACCTAGTCTACATAGGGAGTTCCATGCTAACAAGTTCCATGTTTCTGTCTCAAGAAACAACATGGGTAAATTACAGAGGATTTTTAGGAAATAGAATTGTTAGGACTCAAATGATGGTTGGACTAGAAGATGAGAGGCACACAGAAACGATTTGTCATTAGGATACCAAGAAGATGAAGTAAAGTTACACGGAAAGGAGTAGGGATAGGATGAATTCAGGGTTACATACACATAGACTTCATTTATTTTGAAGACTGGTCTCTCTACACGGCTGGCCTGCAACTCACTATGTAGACCAGGCTGACCTCAATGTCAGAGAGCTGCCTGCCTGTGCCTCCCTGTGCTGTGTTAAAGGTGACCATCACACCTGGCTGTTAGGTATATTTTGTGTAAACCCCATGACAGTCTAAGAAGAGATAAATAGTGGGCAGTTGGGTTTACAGGTCTGAAGCATAAGGTTTCTTAAAGAGATACAGATTTCAGGGGGGAATAATAAAGTTGTATTCCATATAAATGCAGTTATCCAAGGAGAGCATTGTAAAAGCTGAGTTAGGAAAGAAACAAGAGGTAAGTATACCAGTGTACTTCGTGCATGAGGGGAAGGAGATCCCATTGACAGGAATACTGAGGGCAGAAAGCTCAGGAATAGCAGGCTTTCATAGGAAGCAAGTCTGAGCTAGTCACTAGACTTGAAAAGGAACCAGCACCACTGTAGTAGTGAGAGAAGCCGAGATAGTGGGCATGGTAGCACATACTTGTAACTCCAGTTTATGGAGTTCANAGTTTAAGAGGCTGGATGGAGAGTATACGGCCGACCTGGGTTACATCAAAAGACTCAAATCCCATACATACCGAACCTGAAGAGCTCTTTTTAGAAATTGAGCCATAGATAGGAGAGAATAAACTAAAGCTGTAAATAGAACACAAGATAGTGGCTAGGGTTTTTGTGCATGAGGATAGTGGTAGGAGGAGGTATCTGATACAGGTTGAAATAATATGAAGAGTTCNGAAAGGAGAAATTTAGACAAGGAGCAAGATCCCTTTAGAAACCCAAATGAGTGAGGAGATCATGCACAGAAATGGAAATTGTAGCTTCAGTTATGTGGGGGCAGTGCCTTTGAGCATTTTGTCAGGAATAAAACTTCGGGGAGTCTGTGGGTAAAAAGTCGAGGTTAGATATGCAGTGGTTACAATTAGAGGATGAAGTGATGATTTCCCTAGGCNACATAGCATTCTTACTCTGTGTGGGAATGAAGATGGGAGCAGGCTGACCACAGCNGGGCTCTACTGAGAAATGAAAGGNCTGGCAAAGCAAGTTGGGAACACGATTAACGTCTGTGGCATCTAGACTGACTAAGGATAGAAGTGCTGACTACAGTGTAATGGGTCAGGGAACTGAAGGTCTGTGAGAGCTGGAGAGGTTTGAGATCTAAAGAATAGGGGAGGGGTTGGAGCCGTGGCTCAGTGGTTAAGAGCACATACTGTTCGTGCAGAAGACCCAAGTTCAGTCCCAGCACCCACATCAGGCAGCTCACAACTGCCTATAACTCCAGCTTCAGGTGATCTGATGCCCACTCTGACCTTCTGAACACACAAATAATTTAAAAAGAATATGGAGTAGCCTTTAATCCCAGCACTCAGGAGGCAGAGGCATGTGGATCTCTGAGTTCAAGGCCAGCCTGGTCTACAAAGGGAGTTCCAGGACAGGCTCCAAAGCTACACAGAGAAACCCTGTCTCAAAAAACCAAAAAAAAAAAAAGGGGGGGGGGAGTAGGTCAGGCACATTAGTATACACTTTTAATGGGTAAGGAAGGAAGAGGTTTGTGGGTCTCTGAGTGAAGCCAAGATGACCTATATATAGTATAAAAAATGGAGCAGTTAGAAAACGGGTATGACCAGGCGGTGGTGGCATATGCCTTTAATCCCAGCAGAGGCAGGTGGATCCCTGTGAGTTCGAGGCCAGCCTGGTCTACAGAATGAGTTCCAGGATAGACTCTAATGTTACACAGAGAAACCCTGTCTCCAAACAACAAAAAACAAGAAACTCGGGTATGGTAGGACGGTTGGGAACAAAGGTCACTTTTTTGGACAGTGAAATCTAGCTTAAAGAAAAGACAGGACTAAAGACAAAGATTTGATCAGATTCCAAAATGTCAGTGAATGGTAGGTTTGGCAAGTTACTAAATGAGGAGGATTGTGAGGTATTAGCACCACTTACCCTCAGTTACCCTGCTTTTGTGTCAGAGTGAAGGAGAGGAGTTTGGAAATGGGTTTGAGTCAACAGGCACACAGAATGAGGGAAGGAACAGCATGGGGATGAGGAAGCTGGAGAGGTACATTTCTCTCCAAGAGCCAGATTTCAGGTCAGCCAAGGAGGGGAAACTAGACTGAGGAAGGGGTTGCTGACTGCTGTCACTGGGGGAGAGTGGAGCTGCACCTATGTGATAGTGAGCTCCAGTACTCAAATCTCTACAATGCCTGAGTACCAGTAGTCAGTCAGATGATGCTGTGTCCACTGTGTCCCAAGCAATATTTTAGGTGAATGAGGAGTGCCCAGTTTCTGCCCTCTGGAGCTCGCACCTATGTGATAGTGAGCTCCAGTACTCAAATCTCTACAATGCCTGAGTACCAGTAGTCAGTCAGATGATGCTGTGTCCACAGTGTCCCAAGCAATATTTTAGGTGAATGAGGAGTGCCCAGTTTCTGCCCTCTGGAGCTCAGAATCTAGTGAAATAATAGGATATATAAGCCTGAACTCATGGCAGTGCAGTGATTGGCAAGTTCAGAGAGTGAGGATACCCAGCCCATGAATTCAGAGACATAACTGAGCTTCACTTGGCAGGTGTTAAAAAGGGTGGTGGTGGTTTAGGGCCAGGGAATGAAGACATGGCTCAGCTTAAGAGGAATGCTGCGGAAAAACTGAGTTCTATTCCCAGCACCCATCAGCACCCATGTCAAGTGCCTTACCTCCTTTACCTCCAGCCTCAAGGCATCCAATGTCCTCTGCTGGTCTCCAAGGGCAACAGAAGGCATGTGCACAACCACACAGACCCACAGACACACATAAAACCAACAGCAGGGCTGGGAAAGGCCATCTAGGCAAAAGCATAGAATAGTTAAACTAACATGGTCTAAGGATTGTCAACTATGAGTAGCTCTTACTGCTGTGGTCTTCGCTGAGGAAAGCAGTGGGGAGTACAAGGCATGAGTCGACACTGGAGGGCTTTCGGGGGCCTTGTTTTGATCAGCCATTGGAGGGGCTTATGTAATAGACTGAGAGATAAGCATGCAGGTAAATGCTAGCAAGGTGGATTTAAAGGATCTACCTGCTGAGGATTACCTTTCCTATCCGCAGGGGTTCTAACAAAATTAAATAATTGCTTCTATCTTAAAATTTAGCCAGATGTGGTGGCACACACCTTTAATCCCAGCACTCAGGAGGCAGAGCTCTGTGAGTTTGAGAGACAGCCTTGTCTTTGTGTTCCATGACAGCCAGGCTACATAGAAAGACCCTGTCTCAAAAAATGAAATAATCTTTATAAGATGTGATTTGTAAGTATGTGTGTTTATGTGAGCACAGACACATACATGCCAGGCCACACATGTGGAGGTCAGAGTACAACTTTGATTGCTGGTCCTTCCACCTTTTTTGAGACAGAGTTCTACACCTGTATTCTACACCTCGCAAGCACCTTCACATACACCCATTTTCATGGCAATGTGCTAGTGTCAGTAATGTTAATAACTTATTTCCATTTTATGAAAGAGACAAAAAGTTATTTCTGGAACATTTTCCATTTCCAGCCTTCTGAGGTTTACCTCAGACTCAAAGTCCAAAGCAGCTAAGCTCAAGATTTAAATGTAGAATTTCTTCTACTACACTCTGCTGTTTCCCCAAAGCATAATATTACAACGGACCCATTTAAAAACATTTTCTTAAGACCCGTGAGATGGTTTAGCTGGTAAAGGTGATTGCTACCCCATGAAGCAAGCCTGAAGAATTGAGTTCTATATCTGGAACCCACATAAGAGTGGAAGAGAATCCACTTTCTACTCTTACTTTTCAAACTACTATGATAAACTGTCTTCCAATTATTTAAATCACTAGTTCTTCAGAAGAAGCTTAAAAACTTATCAACAGTGTGGTGGTACAAGTTTTTAATGCCAGCATAGGCAGATGTAGTTCTCTGAGTTCAAGGCCAGTCAGGGATGTACTGAGAGCCTGACTGAAAAACTAACATTGTCACAGATCATTCACTTGGCCANTTTCCCTAACCCAGTGCAAGTAGTGAACTGTCCAATGTAGGCATCCCTGGGAACCCAGTCCTCCCTGAAAGCCCTGTTAAGGCCTTCAAACCCATTAACGTTTGTCCATCTCTTCCAACAGTCTATATTCTTTGAGGACAGGCAAATCTTGGGCGCTGTCTGTGAATCCTAGCCGTTTCTCACATTTGACAGAAAGAATACTCAGGAAGTTTATTAAAGTGCACACATAAATAAAGGACCATACTTTTCTGAAAAAAATTTTTTTTTTTTTTTGGTGGGGGGTGAGGTGAGGAAAAGAGCTGTTGAGGCAGGATCTCACGATGTCTAGCTGGTCTTGAAGTATGTGCACCAGGCTGGACTCAAATGTAGAGATCTGNCCGCCTCTTGCTCCTGAGCGGCGTGCACCCCTACACCCTGCCAATTCTGGTTCTTTTAAATTGTTCATATTGTGCGGCGTGTATATGGGTGTCCTGGGCGCCACGGCGCGCGCGTGTGAAAGAGCANCTGCAGTCGGTTCTGGGTTCCAGGGATCGCAAAGTCAGGCCACTAGAACTGCGCTGTCTCGCTGGTGCTCACCAAGGCACCTGGGTTTAGCCGTCACCTCCCTCAGTTTTCCACACGGGATTAAGGCTACACAACGCAAGACTTTCGTTCGCGGAAAAATGTTGCCTGCCGGTAATCCCAGACTTGGTAAATGGAGGCAGTAGGGTTAGGCTCAAGGTCGTTATCCAGTTCTAACTGGCTAGACGTGTTTATCTCACAGGGCCGGTGGGAATCCGGCTATAGTTAAACGAGAATACCAAGAGCCTCCACGCCGCATTCACGGATCCCATCCACGGCCGTGCGAAGNGGAGCCCTGCGGGTGTTCGCTGCTTCCGCCGGATGCGCCCGTTACGGAAGTGACGAGCTAGGGCGGGCTGAGAGCCGGTGTGCTTTTTCTCTCTCTCCTTTGCACGCGGTGCAGGAAGCCGGTAGGCCTGAGCAGCTCGTGCTGAATAATGCCGGGAAAACTCCGCAGTGAGTCCAGGTTGGGATCAGACGCGGCCGACGACAGCATGGAGACGTTGCCGAAGCCAAGCGAGAAGGTGAGACTTGGGGCCCCGCCCGGGCCAGGCGGACCGGGGCCGGGAGCGCGTGGCCCTCTGCTCCTCGGGGCAGCTCTGACACGCCGAGCCGGCTGGCGCGGCCCGGGCCACGCATTACTGGCCTCGCTTGAGAGTGCGGAACGGGATTGCAGATCGCATCACAGTGTGGACTGGAGTCGCAGACAGCGAGGCCTGAAACTAGGGCACATGGGCAGTGACACACGGTTCCCTCTTCTAAAATAAATAAATAAATAAAAACTCAGAAAACGAGATAATACAGATCTTTCTAGTATTTATCGCTCAGATCTGCGTGGAATTGGAGTTGGGCTAAGTGACCACCCTCTTATAGAGGGGATCTGTGTGAGCACCGTTAAATCCCCTTCGCTCTTATTCCTTGGATGAGAAGATTTAACGTGACAAGTCTCTGTTGATCAAAGTAGGAGGGAACGAAAGTTGTCCCAGAACTCCTGTGTTGTACGACTTAGTTGACGTTTTTGCTCTCTCTGGGGGCTTTTAGGTAGGAGACTTTTAAAGAAACTAATATATTTGGATGAAGTGGAAACCGCAGGGAGCGCAGCATCCCCGGTTTGCATCTGNGTGTTCAGCTGTGGGATGCTAAAGTCAAGAGGGAGGGACCTGACTACTCGTTTATGTTCCAAACTCGACTTCCTGTCTATTTTTCACATATGTAACAGGTGTTTAAGGTGTTTAAGGGGTGGGGAGATAATCCATAATCAATTATTTTTAAGATGGTTTTTGTGGTATCAGGGACCAAACCTTGGGCCGTTCACGTGTTGGCAGGTGCTGAACTACTGAGCCTTTAGGCCATTAGGCCTTTAAGCCTTTAGGCCTTTAGGCCAGTGGTTTTCAACATGTGGGTCGGGACCCCACTGGGGTGACGTATTAGATATCCTGCATTACGATTCATAACAGTGACAGGATTACAGTAATGAAATAGTGATGGAAATAATTTTATGGTTGGGGGTCACCACAACGTGAGGCACTGTATTAAAGGCCCGTGATTGAGAGTAGAGGGCAGGCCTGCAGTTTATGGTGTCCGAATTTAGTCCCATACTTCTCAATTGTCTGGGGCTCTAGTACAGTCTAGTAGGGGGCTCCTAATTGGTACAAGTAAAGTCCGTGTTTTTTTACATATGAAAATGATAGGTTGGATTTTTTTCGTAGTATTTTTCTGTTTCTTATAGTGTCTTTATGTGAATTCATGAGTGTTTTTACTGTATAGGAATTTAGCAGGGAGAGAAAAAAACCCACTTTTAAGATCATCTGTCTGAGGATATAACAAAGCTATATTTCTCTTGTAGTTACTTTGGACAGTGCTTGGTCACTCTTGTTATTGTGTGTGCCTGTGTGTATGGATATGTTTGCCGTGCGTGTGTGGAAGCTAGAGGTCAACCCTGGGTGGGTGTCTTTATCACTTCCCATTTTACTTTTGGGGACAAAGTTTCCAAAGTTTCTCTATGAATCTGGACCCCTCTGATTCACCTAGGCTGACTAGCTCCCCACCCCAGCCCCACCAGCTGGGGTAACCGGCACACACCCTTCCACTCATCTTTTTTTTACAAGGGTGCTGGAGTTTCCAGTTCAAGTCCTCATGCTACATTGCAAGCATTTTGCCCCCTGAACCATTTTCCCAGCTTGGTCACTGTGTGTGTGTGTGTGTGTGTGTGTGTGTGTGTGGTTTTTCGAGACAGGGTTTCTCTGTATACCTTTGGAGCCTGTCCTGGAACTCACTGTGTAGACCAGGCTGGCCTCGAATTCACAGAGATCCGCCTGCCTCTGCCTCCTGAGTGCTGGGATTAAAGGCGTGCGCCACCACCAAGTGGCTCAAATTTTGTAGTATGTAGCTTAGAGAAAGCCTTGGGATCTCTTAAAATCTCTTCAGAAAATTCAGTTTTGTAATGATTGGCCAGTATGAGCTGAACAGTTAACTCTGAGTTCTTTTATTCCCCCATGCTAATATGACTATTTTTTTTAAATATATCTCCACTGAACTAAGAAATGGTATTAAAACAGATACTGTGTTGGTTTTTTTTTTTAACTTTTTTTAAAAATTATAATTACATTAAGTCAGGCCTAGTGGTTGCTCACCTTTAATCCCAGCAGCAGCAGGCAGATCTCTGTGAGTTCAAGGCCAGCCTGGCCTACAGAGTGAGTTCCAGGACAGCCAGTTCTATATAGTGAGACCTTGTCTCTAAAAATTATAATTACATAATTTCCCCTCCTTCCCTTTCCTCCTTCTAACCCTTCCATGTAACCTCCATCTTAGCCAGTTCTATATAGTGAGACCTTGTCTCTAAAAATTATAATTACATAATTTCTCCTCCTTCCCTTTCCTCTTTCTAACCCTTCCATGTAACCCCATCTTGCTCACTGTGAAATTCATGGTCTCCTTTTGAATTGTTTGCACTCCTTTAAATTGTTTGTGCGTGCATGTAGGCACACACACATTCCTAAATACAGCCTGCGCAGTCCACATGTTACCTGTATGTGTATAATTTGGGGGCAGATTTTTTAACTTATACAATGTTGAAATGCCTAAGGCTGTGTTCTTCATAACTTTAAGTAGTCCTGAAATAATCCAGAATTGATGGGTTTTATACAAATATAGTGGTTTTGTTCAGTGCTGTGTCCTTATTAATTTTTAGAAAACTAGGAAAGAGAAGCCAAAATCTAAGACCAAAGAAGCAACAGAAGGAATGGAAGAAACTGTTTCCTCCAAAGCTAAAGCAGTTAAAAAGAAAGAGCCTTCTGAAGATGATGTGGATCCCCCTAAGTCCAAGAAGGCCAAAAAGCAAGAGGAAGCACCTCAAGATGAGACCACTTCTAAAAGCAAAACCTCCAAGAAGAAAAAGGAGCCCCTTGAGAAGAAAGCGGCCTCTGCTAAAACCAAAGAAATAAACGTAGAGGAGCCTTCAGAAGAGGATGCAGATGTTCCTAAGCCCAAGAAGATGAAGAAAGGGAAGGAGGCAAATGGAGACATTGGAGAGAAAAGCCCCAAGCTCAAGAATGGACTCTCTCATTCTGAGTTGAACTCCAGTGAAGCTACTGGTGAAGAGAGTAGTAGTGAGACAGAGAAGGTAAGGCTGTGCATCCCTTTTATTTGTTTTTATTACATGTGTTTAGGTGTGTGTGTGTGTGTGTATACAACACTTGAGGAGCTCATTCTCTCCCTCCACCGTGTGGGCCCTGGGGATTGAGCTTGGCTTGGCAGGCTTGGTGATAAACACCTTACCCGCTATTGTATCACCAGCAAAGTTGTACTAGAGTAGGCAGACTGTTCCCTTGCTTCAGGAGAACAGGTAATCGCTACACACAATTGTAAACATTTTACAATTATTTGCATAGTGGAGGTTGAACCCAGGGCCTTGAGTATACATGTTACTTTAATAGTAGAAGGAAATTTGATAATGTCAGCACCTCATTGGGGTACATAAGCTGTAGGGTGGCACTTTGCATCAGAGAGTTAATTCCCCCCTCCCCTGACACAGGGTTTCTCTGCATAGCCCTAGCTGTCCTGGAACTCACTCTGTAAACCAGGCTGGTCTCAAACTCAAAGAAATCTGCCTTCCTTTGCTTCCTGAGTTCTGGGATTAAAGGCATGTGCCACCACCACCTAGCTTATTTTTTTTTCTTAAATGATGAGGTCTCATTGTGTATTCCTGAATAGTCTAGAATTCTTCTCAAATGCTAGGGATAAAAGTACACGCCAAGCCTCTATCTTATAGGCATCAAGGCAGGTTGAGACAGTGTCTTGCTGTATTTATTCCCAGCCTGGCCTTGAACTCCCTGTACAGCACACAGAAACAAGTGTGTGTTTGGAGGTGAGGGGAAACTTTGAGGAATTCTTTCTTTCTCTACCCCAGGATCTGAGGATTGAACTCAGTTGTCATGTCAGGCTTGGACGGCAAGGGCTTTTCCCTACTGAGCCATCTCATCAGCCGCTCTTTGAATGGTTTTTAAACTGATGTGTTTAGAAGAGCTTTTTTGTTTTGTTTTTTTTTTGTTTTTGTTTTTGTTTTTTTTAATTCAGTTTTTGTGGAGAGGTGGAGCAAGTACCATGGTATGTGTGTGGAGATGGGACAGCTTGAGGTGTGGGTTCTGCTGATCAAAGTTCCTGCATCAGGCTTTGATAGCCTCTTCCTCGAGCTGTATGAGAATAGGCTCTCTTCACAGAGGCTTCTTGCTTTCACTTGCCTGTGAATTACTGATTTCTGTGGTCTTTTTTCTTTGACAGGAAATACCTGTGGAACAGAAAGAAGGAGCTTTCTCTAATTTTCCCATATCTGAAGAGACTGTCAAGCTTCTCAAAGGTGAGATTCCCTGGTGTCAGAATTTGAATTCACCCTTCATTATGGTGAATGGGGACTAGTTCTTACTGTGGGCATCTCTGCTACAGTGAAGTAGACTTGTGTGTTACAAATAGGACTGTGCTGTTTTGATTCAGTTGTTAAAATTTAGTTAACACCCAGAAATGTGATGACTGACACGCTTTGTGTGAGCTCTGTCCTCTTCTACCTGAGGTTAATGTCACCAGGCTGTCCTGGGTCCTTGGTCTGTTCTTGACAAGTTTGAGGTGCCTCACTGACACAGCATGTTGTAGAATGGAGAGCCTCAGTCCTTTAGGTTCAGATGAGCTTGTGGGTGAGATTTGATAGAAGTAATTTGATCACATTATTAAAATTATAATTAAAAGATTATTAATGCTTTTTAGTACAATGGGTTCCTCGCTACTCAGAATGTATTTGAACTTGACTTTGTAGATGCTGGTGAAAAGGTAGAATTCCCTAATTCTTTCCACAGGACCAGAAGTATAGGTGTGTTTCAGTTGGGGTTGGTCTTTTAACAAAACCTCAGCATTTGGTCCCTAACGCTGAAAATAAAACAAAACAACAATGGCAAGTAACATGATTGATTTCTTCGCAGCTCGTGGGGTAAACTTCCTGTTTCCTATACAAGCCAAGACATTCCACCATGTATTCAGTGGAAAAGACTTGATTGCCCAGGCACGGACAGGAACTGGGAAGACATTCTCCTTTGCCATCCCTTTGATTGAGAAGCTTCAGAGTGGGCTCCAAGACAGGAAAAGAGGCCGTGCCCCTCAGGTAACTATCTTAGCCCGGGTCAGCTCCCAGAAGCACACGTGGGCCTGATTTGCATATGCTACTTAGTATTGGGTTCCTCCAAGGTCCTTGTGCTTGCTGAATTTATCTGAACGTAGGCTGGGGTGATTTCTTTCGGATTGTTGGCCACCAACTCTGTATGTTCCATACTATAATCTGTCCTGTGGTTGTGATCATCTGTACTTAATGTTCATGGTCCCTTTAAAATGTTGGATGTGCTTGGGGCTTACAGACTTGATCATGGCTATTTAGTTATTTATTCGAGACACGGTCTCTGTGTAGACTTGGCTGGTCTCTAGCTCACGGAGATCCACCTGCCTCTGCCTCTTGATTGCTGGGGTTATAAAGGCATGTAGTACACGGCTGGCTTCTGGGTCATTGTTTTTGCTATTATCTGGAATGAACTGAGTGTTAGAAGAACCCATCTACAGGTGTTGGGCCCTGCCGGTTGTAGTTAAGTCTAGGTTGTCCTCCATCTGGCCTTTAGACTTTGTTCATTTATTCTCCAGTATCTGCCTCAAAGGTTGTTGAGAATTAAATAAGACTAATGAGTAGAAAGTACTTTATAGTGCATAAGACCCCGGGAAAACAAATATCAGCTAATGTTGTGTAGCTCCTCTGGGTTATTTTTCTGAAACTAGTTCTCTGGAGCAGCGTCCATTTGGACACCTATGTCTAATTGGCTCTTAGAATATATTGCCTGGGGACTGTCTTAGTGGTCCTGTCCATGTAGCATGTGATATTTATTGCAAAGCACGTGATAAATGTTTTTAGTATATGTCAAGATGAGTAGGATGGGGGCTGGAGAGATGGTTCAGCGGTTAAAAGCTCTGGCTGCTCTTCCGGAGGACCCAGGTTCAATTCCCAGCTCCCACATGGTGGCTCAACCAGTTCCAGGGGAACAAATGCCCTCTTCTGGCCTTCTTGGGCACTGTATGCATGTGGTGCACAGAAAATAAAATAAATAAACATTTCAAAAAAAGGATGAGTAAGATGAGTTGATCGTTGTGAATTCTGGAGTGGCTGAGAAACAAATACTGCACAATACTTTGGAATTCTGTGTTTTTTTCTCTTTCAGGTACTCGTTCTTGCACCTACAAGAGAATTAGCAAATCAAGTGAGCAAAGACTTCAGTGACATCACAAAAAAGCTCTCAGTGGCTTGTTTTTATGGTGGAACTCCCTACAATGGTCAAAGTAAGTCAGTTCAAAAGCCAGGGGGGGAGTGTGCAGCCACTGTTCTTCTGGAGGCCTCCTCAGCTTGAAGGCTGTCTTCATCTCAAGTTTTTGGGGTTTCTCTCCTGCCTGTTGTTTAAAGATGGCCAAGAGCAGGATCCTGGGTGATTCAAGGTGAATCTTAGGGTGCTTAGTATTTACCTAAAGACTGCGACAGGACAGAACCCAGTGTGTCAGTTTTGCCTTTTACATGTGTGTTTCTTGCTGTCAGTGGACTTTTTTTTCCAGGTATCAGCTAAGGTTGCAGTCCCTTCTTCCTAACCTATTGCTTTCTAGGCAGGACCTTGCTCTCTCTGGAAGGAGGATCAAGCATGGGCACACAATGAGTATGGCTTCCATCCTCATTGGCTTTGGAAAACCTGGGTGTGGTTGAATCTTGATTGATCCCATAGTAATTAAGTGTCCAAGTTGCTTAATTTTTCTATCTTTGAAGGTTGTATTAGATAATGTAAGGTGCCCAGTGCAATCCCTGGGCCTCCTTACTGTCTCCATATTGCACAGTGAGTGAGCACCACGTTCCCAGTTTCTATACCTTGCCCTTCTGTGCTGTCCCACCCTCTTACACCTAGTTATCCTATAGAAGGTTCCTAGTTCAGATCCTTACATAGTGAGTGACACTCTTGGGAGATGAAAGCAAGAAAGAGGGCTGAGTTCAAGAGCATTCAGAACTCCATATTAATACCTTGTCTCAGCCCCCTGCCCTTCCCTGAAGTTTCTGTTTCTCTAAGACTGTCAATTGTGGTCTGCGAAAACTTGACATTTTCTGCCAGCCAAACAGAAAGTCATTTCTTGTGCTACTATTTCCTAGTGGATTGTTTTCCTTTTATGTTGGTACACTGGCCCTCACTTCTCACATACTCTCCTACTGAAATGGATGCACCTTCAATATTGTTACTGTCATTACTTATAGCATGTTACTTTATAGCTGTCTAGTGAAAATGTATATAAATGGATACTCCATGCTGATAACAGGAATTTTAAAACAAAGCAACTCCTTCTGCTGCAATTTTTTATAGTTGAACGAATGCGGACTGGGATTGATATCCTGGTTGGGACCCCAGGTCGTATTAAAGACCACCTGCAGAANGGAAAGCTGGACCTCACCAAGCTGAAACATGTTGTCCTGGATGAGGTTGACCAGATGTTGGATATGGGCTTTGCTGATCAAGTGGAGGAAATCTTATGTGTGGCGTACAAGAAAGGTAAGCCCCAAATTTAAGGAACTGATGGAAGGACCTTAGGAAGGGGCGTGCTAGAATCGTCTTCCAGGAAATAAATAAGGGCACTTACTCAAGGAAACGTAGAATTTTTATTTTTTTATTTAATTTTGGTTTTTGAGACAAGGTTTCTCTGTGTAGCCCTGGCTGTCCTGTAACCCACTCTGTAGCCCAGGCTGGCCTCAAACTCAGAGATCTGCCTGCCTCTGCCTTCCAAGTGCTGGTATTAAAGGTCTGTGCTACCACCACCCAGCTAAACCTTGGAATTTTTAAAGCCAGATTTGTTTTATAATTGGTGCAAGCTTGGGAGAATAAATGAGAAATTTCCTTTTCTGCCAACTTGCTACACTGCTCCAACAGCTTTCATTATATTCCTGGTGTGTGTGTACTAATTAGAAATCAACTGTTAGATACTCCAACCTTGTCAAGTGACTGGACATGGGTCATTCCTCCACCCACCACTTTTCCCTTTATTCATACAGAGGATTCCCTTTACAGTGGCTTTAAGCAGCTGGGGTTCTTCCAGTGCTCAGAACTCCATACACAGAGCTACTGATCCAGTAGTAAAGTCCACTGAACTGGGTCTACTAGCTTGTGCCCTTTGAGGCTTCTGAGAACAATACCATAGTGCTCCTAAGTCCAGATGAGCTGATCATTGGCTTTGTCTTTTGGGGGTGCTGAGGACTGAGCTGAAGGCTTTGTCACTGGATTACACCCCAGCCTGAATTCTGAATTCTTAAAATACTGAGCTGCTGTGGGTCTTGTCACGGGCTCTTTAACTAGAGATCCGTGCTGGTTGGTACCTGGACTTCCAGGATTGTTTGTNCAGTNGGGGGGTCTCCTTCATGGGACAGATTTCCTGTGTGAGTGAGAGACGGCAAAGGCTAGAAGACAAAATAGATTCCACATACTTGGATTATTTAGGGATCCTTTACAATGACAAATGATTGCAGTTTTTGTGTATTGGGAGTTTTCAGCATCTTTATTTTTGTGTCTGATGCATGTCTGGCTGCTAATGGTCGATGGTAACGGTGGTGCACCCTGGAGGTGCCAGGTGAGTTGGAGTACTGTGTATGCAGGCTTGTTTGGATTATTCACACTGACTTCTTTTTCCCCCAAGATTCTGAAGACAACCCCCAAACATTGCTTTTCTCTGCAACTTGCCCTCACTGGGTGTTTAATGTTGCTAAGAAATACATGAAATCTACATANGAACAGGTGGACCTGATTGGTAAAAAGACTCAGAAAGCAGCCATAACTGTGGAGGTAAATGATTCATTTAGTTGCCGGAATTAGTATTAAATTGTCAATCATTTTGTTTCCTGTCTGATAGTTTTAAGACTAGCAAATTCAAGCTCTTTTTCCAAATAAATACTAAGTCCTTATGAAGAGCCAAGTAAAATACATCTTTCTCTTCTATGTATGGTATCTGTGCTTTCTGAATTTTCACCATCTAGTAGCTTGATTTCAGAATCACTTGAAACCTTGTGTGTGAATTAGATAAACAAAGTGGTTACATTTAGAATTTAGCCGCTAGAGGGCAGCAGAGCAATCTGACCCATCATCCTGAATGTGTTTCATCTTAGGCTCCGGTACCTAGATGAATTCATTTCACCCAAGAGCAGGCCTGTACAGATTGTATTGAAGTGGATGAAGGGGCGTAGCGCAGCACACAGGCCTCTCTTGTCATTATTTGGTTTCCTGCAGGAGCCTGGGAAATAGCGTTTCCTGATTACATTAGAACGTAAAGAAGCCAGACGCTCTTTGGAGAAAGGCGAGAGGCCTGGGGACAGACCACGTTGCTCTTGACTTTAGCTTCCTTCTTTCCCTCTAAGCAGTGGTGGCAGCAGACAGCCCTGTAAGGCGAGCATTTACTTCCTGTACCACGATATTAGAGTTGAGAAGGGAGCTGTGAGGTCCCAGGCAGGCTTCACTAAGTGTTGTTTCTTCTCTTCAAAGCACCTGGCCATTAAGTGTCACTGGAGTGAGAGGGCAGCAGTTATCGGGGATGTCATCCGAGTGTACAGTGGTCATCAAGGGCGCACTATCATCTTCTGTGAAACCAAAAGGGAAGCCCAGGAACTGTCCCAGAATACATGCATAAAGCAGGTCGGTCCTTCTCATGCCCGGAAAGGCTGGGTCATCAGTAAGTCTTCACCTGAGGCCTGTCTGCTGTCATTCTGTTTCTCAGTCAGTCACCTGCTGATTTCCAGGTTGTATTAGATCAGGGGAAGCCTCTCTGCTGGTTAGGGTTCATGTAATCCACCAGTCCTGCCTCACAGGTGCTGGATCACATATAAAGCTGCACTTCCAGTCACTTATAGTCACTCGGGTGCTATTCTCGACCTTGGAGAGTATGGTTAGGAACAGCTGGTGTCAGGCTGAGTGCTGCAGACAATTTGAAGATTTTCCCACCTAAGAANCAGAAGTCAGAAGGCATCTGTTTCACTTTGCGATGTATCCCCAGACGGAGCCCTGGCCTCTTGGGAGGGTGGCATGTGTTGGGTTTGTATTCTTAGGTCAGTTTATTTTTTTGGCAGGATGCCCAGTCGTTACATGGCGACATTCCACAGAAGCAAAGGGAAATCACCCTGAAAGGTTTCCGAAATGGCAGTTTTGGAGTTTTGGTTGCAACCAATGTTGCTGCACGTGGGTTAGACATCCCTGANGTTGACTTGGTTGTTCAAAGCTGTCCACCAAAGGTAAGTTGTTTTTTGTTTTTGTTTGTTAATTTTTTTAAACAAGAATAAAACATTGCTTTTGTTTCTTTGGGGGTACTAAAAGTTACTTGATGGACTTTTTTTTGTGGTTTTCAGTACACTGTCAATCATGGTGGCATACACCTTTCATTCCAGCATTCTGTGTTTGATAATTTGAGGGTTTCAGGCCAACCAATTACTACCTTCCCTGGCTTCTTATTTATTTTTGTAGTTTTTTGTTATGTACTTTAGCTCTTGAAGGCTTGCAGAGAAGAATATGATAAACCCTTGGTAACTTGTTTTTATGTAGTGGCTTGCTGGGGTATGACTCAGGTGTGTGTTTAGATGTCTGCCCATCTCTCTGCTTCCCATTTCTGCTTCCCACCTCGCACCCTGTACTCCACCTCCACCTTCATAGTCATGTGTCCCAGCAGCCTCCCCGCTCCTCTCGGGGAAAGCCTTTTCTCGGGGGGCCTTTCTGATTCTCTGAATTCTACAGTCAGTTTGGATAGGTAGGTAGGTTGATTGATTGATTGATTGATTGATTGATTGATTACTAGTTAGGCTCTGCATATGAAAAAGAACAATGTTTGTCTTCCGAGTCGCTTCTTTCCATTTTCCTGCAAATTTCATCATTGCATTCTTTGTAACGTAGTAAAATTCATTGTGCCCATACACATTTTCCTTATGTATTCATTTGTTGGACATCTAGGCTGGTCCCATGTCTTTTTGTTGTGAATAGAAACAGTCTAACTTGTTAGCAAATTTTTAAAAAGACTTCAATTACAGAGTTAAATAAGATGTATTATTAAGATAAATTTTAATATTTATACTGCAGCCAGTTGAGGCTTGGAAATACACATACCCTTGGAATATTTGTCCATAGGATAGGGAGCAGTGTTTGAGAGGTTTGGAAACTCAGGTTCATTCACTAACCTGCACACGCTGCTCAATCTCTTGTATCACTGCTATGCTTGGTTTCCACAGGATGTGGAGTCCTACATTCATCGTTCAGGGCGGACAGGCAGAGCTGGAAGGACCGGGGTCTGCATCTGCTTCTATCAGCACAAGGAAGAGTACCAGTTAGCACAAGTGGAGCAGAAGGCGGTAAGGTGGTTTCTGACTTGTACTCAACACATACTAAGTTCTGAAGGCAAGGGCAGGACCACGGCTGCAAGCTTCTTAGATACGGGCTTTCTTTGGGATTCCATGGTAGAAGGCTGTTAAATAACTTGCATTTGAAGATAATGGTCCATTTCTTTTATTTATTTATTTATTTTTATTTTNNTTTTTTTTAAAGATTTATTTATTATGTATACAGAAGAGGGCGCCAGATCTCATTACAGATGGTTGTGAGCCACCATGTGGTTGCTGGGAATTGAACTCAGGACCTCTGGAAGAATAGTCAGTGTTCTTAACCTCTGAGCCACCTCTCCAGCCCCCATTTCTTTTATTTGAAAGACAATTCGTACACAATGGTCTGAACATGACCAGAAATACTTGAGGAGTTTTAGAGTGTGGAGGTTAGTGTGTGGTGAAGGGTAGGTGGGGAGGCGCATCGGAACGATAGAGGGAACTGGGAGTAGTACGTGTACCTACAGCACTTGAGGAGCTGAGACAGGAGGATCACCAGGAGTTTGAGACCCTGTCTTTAAAATTAAAAAAAAATAAAAATAAAAGAGACCCTTATTTAAAATAAAAATAAAAAATAAAGAAAAAGAAAACTATTTAAAAAAAGAAATGTTACTTATCTCAGTAGAAACAGTAACTTTTGTACATAACATTGTGGTTTGTTTTCTTGTAGGGAATTAAATTTAAACGGATAGGTGTTCCTTCTGCAACAGAAATAATAAAAGCCTCCAGCAAAGATGCCATCAGGTATGTTCTTTCTCTACCATCACCGAGATCTGTTTCAATGCTGCTGCTTGGACCATTAGATTTTCTTTTCTGTATTCCTCATAAAGAGTTAATACAACCAGCACTTTTTACAAAACAGCCAGCTTGATAGAATAAATAAATCAATATCCATGTGTCTAGTCATCCCTGCCCTGTTTCTCGGGGGAAGCCACTATCAGTAGTTGGGTTTGTATTGTACATTTTAAGGATGTTTCCCACTTTGTGCCTGGTTAGATGGGTTCCCAGACAGCATTCCAAGTCTTCACTCACTTATTCCCTGTGTGTAAGAATGAAAACTGAGGGCTGGAGAGGTGGCTCAGAGGTTAAGAGCACTGGCTGCTCTTCTAGAGGTCCTGAGTTTAATTCCCAGTACCCACATGGTGACTCACAACCATCTATAATGAGTGCCCTCTTCTGGCTTGCAGGCATACATGCAAGCAGAACACTGTATGCATAATAAATAAATCTTTAAAAAAAAATGAAAACTGATAGAATGCAAGGATCAACTAGCCGTTTCTCATGAAGGTTTTTTGGTAGTGACATGATTGTGTAGAATTACCCTGTAGACTGAAGGATTTTCAGTTGANTAGGATTCCCTGTTGTGGCCTCTACATCACAATCTGGAGGTGAGTAGGCTTAACAGCCAAAGTCTATTTGGCACATACTTCTGAGGGATGACTTACATCCCCTGCTAATGCATACTGAGCTCAGAGTGCAATGTGATTACTGCTGTGGGTGTGTGACATGCTCATTACAACAGGCAGAAAAGGGACAGGGCCCCCAAAGTCAGCAATTTGCACTTAAGTCGGAATGGTGAGCAGTTGTCTTATTGCAGCCCCAGAATGGTACCATCATGCCTCAGGGTTCAGGGAATGATTGGTGTGAAGTGACTGTGGAGATGGAAAAGGAGCCTAAAAGCAGCTTCTCGAGCCCTTTCTAATGACTCGAGGCTTCACCTTAATGGAGCATTGCACCTGACCAGGCCTGAAGAGCAGTGGCCAGGAGTGAAGATGAAGTCTACCTCAAGCCATATCTGATAGTGTTATCCAGGGAAGAATGTCAGAGTGGTGCTGTAGTCAGGCACTCTTGCAGCTGTTCCGAGATTTTACTGAAGCACACAGTTTGAATAGGTAATGAGTAGGCAGGGAGTCCATGAGCAATCAAAGTGCTGGCTGTTGGTGTGTAGTGAGAGCTTGGGAACCTTTCCCAAACAGATTTTTCAAGTTGATTTTTTCACAGCATGTTTTCCTTTAAGTGCCCTAGGATGGGGCACCATGGGGTACTAAGTAATTCAGGAAATACAGGGTTGAAGAAGAGGCAGGTTCTAGTAGTATGTAAGAGATGTTCTTTAGTGGTGGCTGCCATCCAGCTCGCTCTGCATAACATACAGGTATCCTGCTTTGTTATTGCCTAGACAATGGCTATCCTCCAGCAAATATCTCAAAAAACTGTTTTAAACCCAATATAGAACATTTGTTAAAATTTCAGAATATAAGTGGCTNTAGTATTGTCTAGATCTCTAAGTAACAAGTAAGTTCACTATCCTGTCGCAGTATGGGGATTGGGCATGGTGATGCACATCTGGAATCCCAGCAGGAGGTGAGTGTGAGGCCATCCTGCTCTTCATAGACCCTGTCCAAAGAGCACAATAAAAGCAGACAAGTGTGCTGTGGAGCCTCATTATCTACTGAGAGAGTCTTCTGTCCCAAGAGAGCCTGGAGCTCACTGTAGTACAAGATGACCTTGAACTTGAGATCCTCCTGTCTCCACCTCCTAAGTGCCTAAGGCACGTGGCAGCACCTCCAGTGTATGCGGTGCCAGGGATTAAACAGGACTTGCCTTCCTGCCAGGTTAGCTACACCCCTAGCTGTGCTGGTGCCTATTTTATTTTATTTATTTGTTTTGCTTTGTTTTGTTTTGAATTTCAAGACAGGGTTTCTCTGTGTAGTTTTGGTGCCTGTCCTGGATCTCACTCTGTAGCCCAGGCTGGCCTCGAACTCACAGAGATCCACGTGACTCTGCCTCCAGAGTGCTGGGATCAAAGGGCGTGCGCCACCACCGCCCGGCCTGGTGCCCATTTTAAAGCTCATTTATTTTCATTACGGTAGTGTCCTTGTCTTCATTGTTCTCTAACAAGTTCACTCTCAAACCACAGGCTTTTGGATTCTGTGCCTCCTACCGCCATTGGCCACTTCAAGCAGTCGGCTGAGAAGCTAATTGAGGAGAAGGGAGCCGTAGAGGCCCTGGCAGCCGCGCTGGCCCACATTTCAGGGGCCACATCAGTTGACCAGCGCTCCTTGATCAACTCACAAGCGGTAAAGTTTTTGGTCCTTTATAAAATGGTGTAAGCAAAACTGAAAGAGGTCATTTGAACTCTAATTGTCTTCACCTTCTCTAGGAGTTAGGAATGCACTGGTTGGGTTTAGCCGTTTTCCTAATTAAAAACAAACTCAGTGGTGGCAAAATGATGACTGTTTCCCAGGGGTGGTTTGGGAGGAGGAGAACCAGCACTGACTGTTCATGGGTGGAAGGGCCAGTGAGACTTAGCAAGTGACCTGCCACCAAGCCTAACAACCCCAGGGTCCACGTGGTGGAAGAAGAGAGTACATTTCTGCACCTCCTCTCTGCACGTAAGCTCATAGAGAGACAAACAAGTAAACTAAAATGTACTAAAACTGAATGAAAACCCACTGACTTGAGTGTTGCAATGGTGAATTCCTTTGATACATTGATGATTCCTGTTTTTATTGAAATAATTGTAGACCCATGTGGCATAAGAAGTATACAGAGTCCCTGTGCTTCAACCAGTCCCCTCCAGTGCAGACACTTTAGAAGACTAATGACTGGGTACCAGTCTTCCAAACACTGCCCCAGTCTACTTGTGCCCATTCTCTGGGTCTGGGTGGTGTGCCGTCTGGGAGAGCTCCCCCAGGAATGCTTCCCTCCTCAGAGCGAGTGTTTATGATAGTGATTGGTTTTCAAGACTTAACTTGTATGCCTCTTTGTCCCCTAAGGGCTTTGTGACCATGATCCTACGGTGCTCGATTGAAATGCCCAACATTAGTTATGCTTGGAAAGAACTTAAGGAGCAGCTGGGTGAGGGCATTGATGCGAAAGTGAAGGGGATGGTCTTCCTCAA
>LZPO01027374.1:753058-763563 GCA_001675575.1 Neotoma lepida
TCAGTGAGTGGAGGCTGGAAGGAACTGTTCTCCCTGTGGACTCCAGTGCCCTTCCCTATCAGTGCTTCCTTTTTGATCATTTGCTCAGTCCCCATTCCTTGCAGAGAGACAGGCTTCTGAACTGTTTGATCTAACGTCACCAACTGTCTCCATTTTGAAAAGGGATAGGAATTCATTTTAGCATTTTCCAACATAGTGTCTAATTTTACAAAGTAAAGCCAACTACGGATCTGTCTATCCTTCTATGTTGTTGACCTTGCAAGCTCATCTTTGTGTTGTGTGCATGCACTGGGGCCTGAACCCAGAACCTCACACACTGAGCATTCACGTGCCCTGCAACTAAACTCCATCTCTAGTCCCTAAAAGTGTCTCTTACTCATGTCCTCCAAAGAAAGTCCCTAAGGGGGCTGGAGAGATGGCTTAGCGGTTAAGAGTACTGACTGCTCTTCCAGAGGACCCGGGTTCAATTCCCAGCAACCACATGGTGACTCACAACTGTCTGTAACTCCAGTTCTAGGGAACCCTACACCCATGGCAAAACACCAATACACATAAAGTAAAAAATAAATTAAAAAGAAGAAAGTCCCTAAGGGATGCCTCAGTCTCNAGAGAACCACATGAGTCAGGGATTTTTATTTTTTCTCCCCTGATACTTGGCCTCCTGGCCTCCTGACAAACAATTGCTAGTGTCTGTGTGTCTGCTGAGGTTTGATGCTGAACAATGCTTTTCAAACCCATTTTAGTCTTAGCTGATTTGAATAGTTTGTGCCAGGCTCTGGATGTGGAGGGTGGAAGGCAGACAGTATACATCTCTGCACAGTGTCTCCGCATATTCTTCAGTTTCTCCTTAGAAGGTGACTTGTGTTTCAGTGAATGNTCCACAGTGTATATAGNGGTACATTTTCATAGNGGCCAGTGTCTTTAAAGTTTTAAAGTCCCAAATGTCTAAAGTCTCTAGATGTTTTTCATCAGTAAAAAGACTGGATAGATGGTATTTAAGTGCTTCTGCCCTTCTTTTAGAAGATTGATTTACCAAGAAGTAATTAGGGGAAGAGGGTGCTCAGTTGGTATTGCTGAAAATGGTTCAGAAAAGCCACAAGATGTTCTTCATCTTCACAAGTGAGGAGGCAGGAGAAAGCTTGCTGTGAATGGTGACCACTTCATAAGTCATGATTCTTTAAGGGACTGCATCTCATACTGGGCAATCTGGAGTTTTTAAGGCAATTTTCTCAGTGGCCTAGATCTTAAGCCACAGCATAAGATCCATTTCTGTTAGGTTGCTTCTCCATTGAAAAGTTATCATCACCACTTAGANAATTCTAAGCCAAGCCACTTGAAGTTGTTGCTTTGAGGGAACTGAAGAACTCGGTGTAGTACCTAGCCCAGTAATAACTGCCCAGGTTCTCGGGTCTTTTCTTGGGGGAACATCCCACCTAGCACAGATGCTCAATCGGCGGGTCCTCTTGCCTTCCTAGAGATTCTGTCCAGGGAAACTTAGAACAGGCTCNGAAGGAAAGCCAGAATCACATGCTCCGTCGTGTTTTCTCCAGTTGTTTAGANCAGCTAAGATCTCCAGGCTCATCCTCTGGTGTTAGTGTGAGCACCACCACCTAACTTACACAACTTAAGTAAAACAGAGCTCTCTGAACAGATGAAGATAGGTTTCTTCTGTATCCCAGAATCTAATCAATATTTATATGTATAATTCAGCTGTTATTTGGCTTAAATGGGCTTATTGGAAATGTTATCATTTTTACTATTTTCTACAGAGAAAATATTTTCCAGTTTTAAATAATTCTGGACTTTTGAATTATAACCTGTTTTTATGTTCAAGCTGTCTGTGTATTATTTCTCTTGCAGTTGTACATAAAATGTTTTTACATTCAAATGAGTTATTGTATAAAGTACTGCATTATGCCATAATAAAGATATTAATGCTTTATAGTTAGTTTTGTTTTCTAAAATGAAAATAGCTTGACATTTTTATTACAACAATGACTGCTAGGAATAAAACTAGTAAAACTTGGGGCTAGGGTAGAGTAGCTCAGTCGGTAGAGGTTTGCTTCCCATGCCTATTGCATTGGGGAGGTAGAAGCAGGAGGATCAGGGAGAGGTTAGCATTAGCTAAATTCTCCTAAAAATAAAAGCAATCCTATGTTAACATTTCCATGGGCAATTTTATACAAATTCATTTCTTGAAACAAATCATCCATTCAGTTTTGTGAATTCTTCCTCTCACATTCTGTTTACCTTTCTGTACATACAGATATAGTATGGCATATTTGCCCTTCCCCACTTGCTTGTTCTTAAGACTTAAAAAATAGTTTTACATTTATTTTAATAAACTTTGTTGTTTTCAAGACTGAGTCTCACTATGTAGCTCTGGCTGTCCTAGAAATTATGTAGACCAGGTTGACCTTGAACTCACAGACATCTCTGGCTGCCTCTGCCTCCCAGATGCTGAGATTAAAGGCGTGTGCCACTATGTGTGGTTCGATGAATTTTATTATTAAAAAAAAAACTTGGGAAAAAAAAATCACACACCAAAATTAACCAGACCCAGAGTCTGTACAATTTAATAAACATACACAACTAGAATTGGCATTAGAAATGGAAGTTATGAAGTTTCATATTAAATTTTACACTTTCAGTATTACATTTTATGTACTCATCCACCACTGCTGTATGACAAAACTTTTCCTGGGGAGGCATGGTTGGGGAACCCACGACAAACCGAAGCACAGGAGCAGAAATGATTCAAAGCTGTATATCACCAAGGCCCACTGCAGCACGGGTGACAGCTCACAAAGCTCACAAACCTGGAGCACACTGCACAGCCTGCAGGCAGCTCAACAAATTGGAGAGTGTCCTTCCCAGGTGCCTCAGTTGTAAACCTTTCCTGGGCAGCATGGCTAGTCTCAGCTTCACCTAGTCTGAGAGGGACTCAGCTTTTATTGCTTACCCTGGCAGGGAAGGCCCTAGTGAATCTGGTCAGTTTCAGAGACTTCCTGAAGCCATTTTGAGTTGTTTACCTTCCTGCTTAAGGAACTTCACCTAAGGATGGAGAGGAGACTTACACAACAACCACCAAAACCCAAAATCTAACAGGATTAGAACTAGAAACACAATATGCCTCATATTCTTTTCATAACTCGTGGGCTACATGAGACCTTGCCTCACACAAAAGCTGGGATTTCAGACAAAAGCCAGGGTTCCCTTGTGTGTCTCAAAGTACTTGACACAGCTAGTGCTTGAGAGTTGAAATGTCCCCTCCATTTGACGGAAACTTCAGAAGTTATGGTATGAAAACAGCCATGCATGAATGAGCATCAGAGAGGATACATTGGCATTTGCCGGGGTTTAATGGTTGGAATGAAAATGGAGCAAGTGCTTTTTACATTCATGACTTTCATTCAATCAAAGGTTACTGAGCGCTGGTGAGATGAATCAGTGGTTGAAGAATCCTGTCACCATGCCTGATGACCTGAGTTTGAACTACAGAACCCACGTGGTGGATGAGAACGCATTTCTGAAAACTGTGAGACAAGCAAACTGACACACATGCGCACAAATGAAATAACAACTTCATTAAACTTTTTCAAAAATGTAAAAGGTTATATTTTAAGCTGGGTTTGATGGAACATTAATCCCAGCACTTGGAAGGCAAAGGCAGGAGGGTTACCATGATGAGCTCAAGGCAAGCCTCTGCTACATTGGAAGTACCAGACCAGCCAGGGCTCTAGAACAAGACCTTTTCTAATCCTAGCAATCTGGAGGCAGAGGCAGGCAGATCCCTGGTCTACATGGCGAGTTCCAGGACAGCCAGAGCTACATAGAGAAGCTAACTTGAAACAAGGTCTGTCGCCTGTGTAAACCTACAGATAATTGCCACCATGCCTGGCTCAGAGCCTTTATAAATTTTTTAGGGGACTTGGGGGATGTGAGATGGCTCAGTGGGTAAAGGCTGTTGAGGCTAAGCCTGAGAACCTGTGTTTGATCCCTAAGATCCACGCGGTGGAAGGAGAGGACTGACTCCTGAAAGCTGACCTCTGAACTCCGTGGTACACGTTCCCTCCAAATATAATTTTTGAACGCAGTGATAGCCTAATATACTAATATGGAACGATCCCTGCCTACCAACTGAGCAATAAACTAGCGAAGTTAGCTGTTAACAGCATCCTGAATTTCACTTAAGCTAGTGAATGATCCCCTGGTCATGCCCAGTAGGCAAGTGCCTTACCCCTAAGCTACATCCCACCCTTCTAATTCTGATCATTTTTATATAAACTACATCCATCCTTCGAGATGAAGCGCAAAAAGCCGCACTACACCAGGCGCAGCTGAAGACTCCGACCTCCTCCCCGACAGCTTCGTTTCCCTGACGACGGCTGTTGTGGCGACCAGCCCGCCCTCCCATTGGCTGCTGCCGAGCGTCTCGCGCGTCCCTCCACCTACCTCATTGGTCGGCGCTCCACAGTCACGACGTGTCGTAAGTGAAGGGTCGTCGCAACGCGGAGGCCTCCGGTGTCTGGTCCTCGGGCAGGGACGCGATGGCGGGCACCCCGGGGCCAGAGATCCGGGAAAAGTTCCAGGCGGCGCTGGCCNTGTCGCGGGTGGAGCTGCACAAGAACCCGGAGAAGGAGCCCTACAAGTCTAAGTACGGCGCGCGAGCGCTGTTGGAGGAGGTGCGCGCGCTGCTGGGCCCGGCGCCCGAGGACGACGACGAGCGGGCCGCCGATGATGGGCCGGGGGACCAGGCCCTGGGCGCGGCCGAGCCGCGAGACGCCGAAGGCCCGGGGGAGCAGCGGGCGCTGCGGCTCGCGGTGGTCGAGTTCCATCTGGGCGTGAACCACATCGACACGGAGGAACTGTCTGCTGGAGAGGAGCATCTGGTCAGGTGCCTGTCGCTGCTGCGCCCCTTCCGCCTGTCGCTCGGTTGCGTGTCTCTCTACATCCAGGCGCAGGTGAGATGCTGAGGCGGAGCTCGGCGTCCAAAAGCCTCTCCTGGCTGGGGATGTGTCTCAGTTGGTTCCGTTTCCCCAGCATCGCAGAACNCTGGGCCTGTAATCCCAGCACTCGGAAGGCTGCGGCAGGAGGATTGCTACGAGTTCCTGGCTAGCCTGGGCTACAGAATGAAGCTTAGTCCCTTTAAATTTATCTTAACACCTACCCACCATCTGCCTGCGAACTCCCTCTGAGCTCTCAGCGCCCACTCCAGCCTCNCTTACTACTTTCCTTAGTCCTACGCAGAGCATTAGCGTCTGTGCTTTCCAACCCCTTGGCTAGCCCGGTTTCGTTCTATTAAGAAAAATCCAACGTGATTCAAATGGAATGAAAATGACAAGGGATAGCAAGAATAATCCGATCTTGGTTCAAAACAAAATGTCCAAAATCTTCAACTCCATTCTTACCACGTTATTTTGTTTGCTNAGCAAGGAATTCCCACCTATTCCCCATAATGTGTCTCAAGACCTCCTTTTAATAACTTGATTTTTTTGTNTGTGTTTACACAGGGTTTCATGTGTCCAGTGATGAACCTTATCTTGTCTTCTTGAGTGCTAGAATCCTCCCTCCCTTTTTTATTTCAAGACAGGGATTTGNTTTGTAGCCCAGGCTGGCCTTAAACCATGATCCTCCTGCCTCNNCCTACTTGCTGAGATTACAGNAATGGGCCACCATGACTGACTCTGGTTTTAGTACCGTTCATTGGTCCAAACTGATCTCTCCTTGCAACTTTCAATGTTTTATAATACTGTGTCTCATTTATAGAGTGCATGGTTTATTAAGAAGTCTGACATTCTGCTTGAAGGAATATAACATTTCAAAATTCAAACAGTGGGNGGGGTTTTCCAGGCTCTTGGGTATAGCTNAGTGGTAGAGCATTTACCTCGCACTCCAGGTTTCATCTCCACACTATGGGGAAAAAATACAAATAAAGTATGACTCCCTTGTGTCAGGTTAGTTTCTTAGGCTTACAGACATTTTCATCCTACTTTTCATATATGTGAACCAGGGAATATTGACTAAAATTATTTGTTGAGTAGGTAGGCCTTAAGGGAAAGTCTCAAAACTTAGAAATTGTATGTTATATTCTTTTATCATAGCTCAATAAAATTAAAAGTCAAATCACATAATAAGCACTGCCNGTACTTTTTGCTCGGGCAGCTCCAGTAAGTGGCATAAACAGGGATATTTTACATGTTGATACATTAGTGAGCTGAAGAGATTCATAAGATGTTCAGTTCAAACAGCACTTTATCCAGCTGCTTGTCAACACAAGCCTTTAATACAGAGTGAGTTCCAGTACAGCGAGGACTCCACAGAGAAACCCTGTCTCTAAAAACCAAAAGGAAAAACAACAAAACAGCCACAACAACAACAAAAAGCACTTCAGCAATTAGTAAGTTTAGCTTTAAGCCTATGTGATGGTGACTGCATTGGCAGCTTGACTGGATTAGGAATCACCCAAGAGATGCCTCTTTGGCCATGTCTGGAAGGGTGTTTCCAAAGAGATTCACTCTGATGTGGGTGGCAGCATCCCTTGGGAAGTGCCAGCATTTCTCTCCATACTGAGTGTGGATTCGGTGAGACCAGCCTTGTTATGTTCCTGGTTCCCTGCCTTCTGCAACTNGATAAACTCGATAAAACGACATCTCTCCAAAATGTGGTCCAAAGTAAACCCTTTCTTTTAGAAGTTTCTTTTATCTGGGTATTTTGGCCCCACGACAAGAAAATTAACCTATCCTGTCAAGGTTTTNAAAGGCTTAAAAAACTTTTGAGGGCTCAGGGGTGAGAGGGGCGGGATGTCTTGGGGTAAAGGCGCTTTTTGCTAACCCTGACAACTTCAGTTCAGTTCCCAGTACCCATGTGTTGAAAGCAGAGAACTGACCCTCTACACTCACATCTTAGTACAAACACACATACACACATACACATGATAAATGGAAATTAATACACAGCTTTTTGAAAGCATTTTAAACCTTAAACATTAAAATTATTTCACTATTTCAACTACAGTATTAGGAACCTTTATATAATGTAAAGAGTGTATCTACACTGTATACTGTATTTTATTGATTTTAAGGTACATGTTTGACATCTTGGTATCCTGAAGATAAAAATGCCTCATGGTGGGACTGGAGAGATAGCTCAGTGGTTAAGAGCACTGGCTGCTCCTCAGAGGATGATGTTGGATTCCTGCCACCTATATGGAGGCTCACAATCATCTGTAACTTCAGTCCCAGGGGATCCTNTACCCTCTTTTGTCCTCCACAGGTACTGCACACATGTGATGCATAGACCTACATGCAGGCAAAATAACTAAAATAACACATAAAATAACTAAAAATTAAAAATAAACAAATAACATTGTTTGCAGGTCTAATCCTTGTATATCTTAGAGCCCAGTTCAACAAAACAGGAAACTATAAGGTAAATATGTTGTCCTTAAGCTACATAGAGCCAGGAGTAATAAATATCACACACTTTTAATCACAGCACCTAGGAAACTGAGACAGGTAGATCTCTGAGTTCCAGGCCAGTCCAGTCTGTATAGCAAGATTCAGAACAGGCAGAGCTATGTAGTGAGAACCTGTCTAAAAACAAAAACCCTAAAACCTGCATATACATATACATCTCATAAGTTATATCAGTAGTATTCCTGTACATAAGTCATAACTGGTTACAATATTTTTAGAAATTTAACAATAACCACCTTACAAAAAATAGAACTAATAATTTTAAAAAGATAGTCTCATAAGTATGATCAGATATGAAGCTGTCATTATCCTGGCATTCATTTATAGGTTTGCGTTAGGTAATTTTGTGTAGCTGTGACCAAAATTCCTGACATAAACACTCAAAGCGGGGAATGGTCTGTTTTAGAAGATTTAGTCCAGGTTTGCTTGGCCACATGGACTCTGGCTGTTGTAGCATGACAGAGGAGGACTTCAGCTCATGAACAGGAAGCAAAGTAGTGAAAATAAAGAGGGCCATATTAATAAAAACCCGCTGCTATTTCATCAGGAAATACTAACTGAAGTGGTGAGTCACTTTAATTGGATATGTTCAGTTACCATTTTCCCTTTCCTTGCTTTCTAGAATAACCTGGGCATCCTGTGGTCTGAGAGGGAAGAGATTGAAACTGCACGGTCCTACCTGGAATCATCAGAAGCTCTGTACAATCAGTACATGAAAGAGGTATGTTACCTGCAGACAAAAACTAAAATTGGGACTGAGACTAATCAAGAATTGATGCAAGAATTCCTTATTCATGTGCTGTGGAGATGGTTCCCTTTATAAAGGCCTGACTTTGACCCCCAGATCCCACATAAAGGGCTGGGTGTTGTGGTGCATGCTTGTAATGCCAGTGCTAGGGACTCAGGGACAGGTGACGCTCTAGAGCTTNGGGGCCAACCAGCCTAGCCAACTCAGCCATTNCCAAACCAATGAGAGACCCTGGCACAAAAAAAGCAAGGTGTTGGCTTCTGAGGAACACCTGATGTTGACTTTTATCCCCCACAGGCACATGCATGCGCATACACACAAGAATTTTCCATTCATGTTATTGATGGGATTTTCAATATCCCCAGGAATTTCTCTTCAGAGCTGTCTGAAATTACTGCATGTTGAAGACATCNTCGAGTAGAGCAGAATGGCAAAGATAATCTTAATATAATCATAAAGAAAATACTCTGTTATCCAGATANACCACTTGAATATTTTTGTATTAATTTATTTTATATTTATTTCATTTTGTGTGTATGAGTGTTTGCTGCATGTATATCTGTGCACTGTGTGCATGCCTTGGAGGTCAGAAGAGGGCATCAGATTCCTTGGAACTGGAGTTCCAGATAGTTTTGGAACTGCTAGGTGGGTGCTGGGACCTGAACCCAGGTAGATCTGCAAGAGCAGCCAGTGCTCTTANCCACTGAGCCTTCTCCAGCTCATTTTTGTATTTAGACTACAGATTGTNTTTTGTTTTCAGTAAAGACAGCAGTGCTTTGAGGGAAACCAGCTACCTGAGCCATACATCTGAAATCTTTGTGGCTGTGGTTTGCNGCTGTGATGCAGAATCACCCAAAGGACTTGTTAAGCCTCAGTAGGCCATGTAAGCTCCTGTGTTCCCAGCAACTTGGAAGTTGAGGAAGGAGCTTGCATTCAAGACCAGCTGTGCCACAGCAAGACTCTGTCTAAACCAAAACCAAAGCCTCAACAGACCCAGCTCCCAGGCCCTGTGCTGTGGCCTGAGAGTGTGCGCTTTTTTTTTTAATATTTATTTATTATGTATACAGTATTCTGGCATGTATGCCTACACACCAGAGGAGAGTACCAGATTTCATTATAGATGGCTGTGAGCCACCATGTGGTTGCTGGGAATTGAACTCGGGACTTCTAGAAGAACAGTCAGTGCTCTTAACCTCTGAGCCATCTCTCCAGCCCGAGACTGTGCTTTTTTTAACAAGGTGGCATTTATGCTGCTGCTGTGATTACTGTGTTCTGAGAGCCCTGCTGCAGGGCAGTGTTTCTCCTGATGATTTTCCCCCCCCATGTTTGAAATGCAGCTTATACAGCTGAGTGTCTTTGTATAAGAAGCACACAGTGCTCTGGCTGGATCCACTGTGGCTTCCTAGCTCCCCATGGATGATGCTCAAGAAGTGCTGTCCAGTTTCAGGGGTTCTGCAGAACCTGGAAATTCTCACTTGAGTGGTCACAGTCCTCGAAGAGGACAACCCCCCCCCGCTACTATCTTTTTCTCCATGGATGATGTTAGCAAGCATGGTATTTTTCTGTGGATTATCACTGTTGTAGTTACCGGCTTTAAAATCCATTAATAAATTGCTAAATGTTTTGATTTGAGATAGATCTCACTGTGTAGCCAGAATTGGTCTCAAACTCATTATCCTCTTGTCTCCACCTCATGAGTGGTGATCTTACAGGTGTGGGTGAGTCACTTTTGGCTAAGAGACAAAGTCAGACATCAGAGCAGTGTTCCATTTCATGAACAGTAGAGTACCTAACAGTTATGAGTAATTTATAAATAATAACTCAATTGAATCATAACTTGATAAGGTAGGTGCTATTGCTGTCCTAATTTTATAGAGAAGGAAATGGAGCACCCGAAATTAAATGACTTACCCAGAATAAATAGTGGAGATGGTATTCAACCTATGCCATATCCTTTTTTTGTTGTGGGTTTTAGACAGTTTTTGATTTAACCCAGACTNGTCTTGAACTCACTGTGTAACTGAGAATGAGAGTGACCTCAAACTCTTGATCTTCCCGCCTCTGCCTCCCAAGTGCTGTTCCAGGCCTGTGCCACCCTCCTTTACTAGAACCCATATTTAAGGGACATACTCTACTGCTTCATTAGTGAGTGAGCTTAGACTAGAATGCAAAAATAGTGTTCCTGTAGAACTATATCAAAATGATGGGCCGGGCGGTGGTGGTACACGCTTTTAATCCCAGCACTCGGGAGGCAGAGGCAGGTGGATTTCTGTGAGTTC
>LZPO01027374.1:886281-901376 GCA_001675575.1 Neotoma lepida
GGCTCCTCAGCTATTGGTTGACAGTTCATGCATCTCCACTAGTTTGGCCATCTCTGTATATCTTCCCTTCATGATCCCATTGGCTGGATTAATTTTGTATGCCTGGCCAAGTCTATGAATTTTCAAGTTGGGGGAGGTGGACAAGGAGAGGCAGGAGGAAGAGGAGGGAGGTGGATTGAGTTAGGAAGGAGTGGGAAGAACCTGGGAGTAGGGTGAGAATTCTGAGGCAGAGGAAGGGAATCTTCAGTTTCCAAAGTGTATAAACTGGACTAGGAGAGTAGGATAGTTTTGGAGGGCACAGATTTTGAGCCAGGCACAGGGATTTTGCCCAACAGCCAATGCCCAACAACCAATGATCAGTATAAGGGAACTGATTGAGGTTCTGGGGTACCTGTGACCTTGAGCCAGATGGCTCAGGCAGTGGTAGGGTTCACAGAGCCAGCTGCTAGCCAGCCCACTTTACATGAGGGCAAGCTGACCTCACAAACAGCATGCAGTTTTCCCTTAGCGAGGGTAACACAATAATTGTCCCCAAAACTGTGGGGAAAACATGCATTGTAGGGGAGGTTTGGAATGGTTGGCCCCCATTGTAGAGAAAGGTTTATGTGATTCCAGGAAGCAAAAGGTCAAAAGGGACCAGACTGGAGAGGGTGACAAGATGATGAGGTGATCTCAAGTGAGATCTCTGAGTCAAGGACAGGGAAGAAGGGGTAGGCCCAGGAGTGTACTTGCTCATACANCTGGAGAACTCATGTCCTAAGAAGAAANGAGGGAGGGTAGGTTTGCAGACTGTGGGGTCTCCTTTTTTCCTCGTGGTCTGTTGCCCGCCAGTCTGCAAAGACAAAGGGAGCAGAGGTGGCGTGCAGGGCTTTGTACAGCCTGTGAGTAAGATGTAAGTAGCCTTCTGCTTCAGTGATACAGCTCAACTTTATTTCAGAGTAAGGGGAATATATAGGTTGGGAACAGTAGCTGGGCATCACCTAGTCTGCATTTTGCAGCATGCTCCTATCATACAGCTGGAGTCTAATACCTAATTACCATATGGGTAGCAGGGGAAAAGCTTTTGCAGGGAACTCTGTCAAAGGTCACACTTGATATAAGTCAGGCATCTGGGCTCAAAGAAGCTTCCAAATTAGGTCAGGCTGAGAGCAGGAAGCCCCCAATGGGGGAAGGGAGTCCTCCATTTTGTGTCAATCAGGAGAGCTGTCCAGACAANGTGGACTGCAGCCTACAAGCAGTAGGGCCTTCAACAGCAGACAAAAGACAAGGAGGACAGAACCTACTGGAACTGTCAACAGTATCCCAGGGAAGACATTAACACTGCTCATGTAACTTGCCCCAAGTTGACTTCTGATTGTCACTAAGTCAAAGAGCCTGGAGGACGGACAAAAGTGACAAGACAGAATACACAGAGAACAAAGATCAAGACCCCCACCCCCCAAGGACAAGCACTGTCCAGAGCAGAACTTGTTTTGCCCACCAGTTGGCTCTCCATCGTGGGAAACTGACAATAGGTGGATTCTGAACTGTCCCCACTGAGCCATATGTAGTCACCACCAGTTAGGACACATTTAGACTAAGTAGCCTCTGTCAGATTCCCAGCTCTAGCCGTGGAGCCTGTGGTCCAGATGCAAGCAAACTGGTCCACTGAATCATTCCCACATTACTTGGGCTGGCCACTTGCTCAGACTAAATCAGGAAATTAGGTCTTTAGTAACTGGTATTCCAATATAAACCAAAAGAACAGGAAAAGACCTTAAACCAGAACTGAATATGGAATACAGATTTACCTCCCAGGAGATCCAGATGGATCCGATCCATTTTGGTGCCTGGGAACATGGCAGTCACACCAGACCTCTCCAGACTCAGTGAGAGGCCCTGGAATGTCTTCAGGGCATGATGCCCCTTCAACCTCTTGTCTGGAGTGAGGCTGAGTCTCATGTGGTATGAGGTAGCTCACGAGTAATACATAGACCACCACAAATATAAGACCAAGTAGTGTTATGCCCAAGCCACAAGACCCCAGAGAGACCACCAGAGACATGAGCTCCCCGAAATGCAATAGCAAGGTTTATTGAGTGAGATTCAAGCTGTGGCAGGGACCTCGTCAAGCATACTCAAACCATCCCTGGCTGGCCTGTCATGCTTTTGTTTTTCAAGTCCTTCTCTAATAATTGCCATGTTATCTTTTACTTTTCCTGAATGGTCCCTGAAAAAAACAACATTCTTTAAGTGCCTCACAGAGCCCTCCTTGTTGCAAGAAGTCCCCCTCCTGTTCTGCAGCACTACTTCTGCTAGAGAGTTGAGGGAATCCTTCATGTGAGTAATGGATTATTCTATCCATTGTAGGTCCTGATCTGTTTTCTCTGAAGGCTGAATATTGCTGATGTTGGGAGTTAAGTGCCACTGAACCTGTTCCCACACCTGCAGCTATACCAGCTCCAATTAAGATGCTAAGCATAAGGGAGATGGGTTCTCTTTTGAATCTAAAGGGAGATGAGCTAGCATCTAGTAAATCTAGAAAGGCCTCGTTGGCATGGTACATTATTCTCGGGACAAGTCTGACTAATATACAATAACCCTGTGCCTGACTAAGTACCTGGAGGTATATGCAAGGAGTGAGTTCTGTATAACAAGCCCACCAGGTATCACCATGTGGGGCCAGGTAACTAATAGTAGGGGAGCCATTTTTCTTTGGGGGATTATAAGTGGAGTTACAGAGAAATTGTTTTTCCTTTGGAACTCTCCCTACACACATACCCAGACCTGAGACCTGCTCCAGGGTCAGTCCCACTCCTTGGCTCTGCCATCTGCAGTGTGCTGGATCACTGGTCAGAGTGACCTTGGCTGAGACTGCAATCCCCTCATGGAAGGGAGAGGTAGACTCCAGAGCCAACATGCAGATGCCTTTTCTGGGTCTGTTTCATTCAGGATTCGATAAGTTTGATCAAGCAGCTATTGCAGGAAATGGTCTGGAGTCCCTCGGGGTAGTCTGGGGGGCCTGCTCTATGGTCATTACTTTTCTCAGGTGGGCTGGGGCTGCTNNAGAGGGGGCTACTCTCTTTGAAGCTTGGGCCATNGTGGCTGGAGAGGCTGTCTTGACTAGAGGGGCTGCCTTAGTTGGGTTTATTACCTTGTTGGGTCCCAAAGCTACTGTAGGGGGCGCCTCCTGTAGCTGAATTGTGAATGTCAGACTGGGGTCAGTCCCAGACGTATATAATCTCAAACCCCAAGTTTTACCCCTGTCCAGTCTTGTCCTATATTTTTTCCCTCTTTAGTGAACCTGATAATTAGTGAATTACATCACCCTCCGGGGGTGGTCAACGGATGGTACAGGAAGTGNTCTTTGTCATAGCATGGCCCACATGGTCGGGTCCCACAAACCCCGATTCCCATGACCCACATATCCCCCACCCATTCTACCGTGATCAGATCTCCCTTTACCAGGGTTGTCCAGTTTATCCATCCAGTAGAGTCACATCCCCAGGCACCACAATATGCTGCATCCGGCTCCCACATTTATGGCTCTGTGCCTTTGTCCGGGAGTGGCTTGGGCAAACATAGAATCCAAGGCTCCTTGTCTTACTTCGCCCCCTAGGTGTACTGCATCCTCGGCCCTGGACTTTTCCACCTCATCTGAGGAGGCTCCCCAATCAGTTCCTCCCAGGTCACAAAGATCCACATATAGATCGGGGAACCAGGTGCTCCGAGGGGCCACAGACGAGGTGCTGTTAATATGTTACCCATCTCAGCGTTGATGAGCCAGGTGAGGTTCAAAGGTAGATGGGGGTTCTTTGCTGACTCGGCTCCTGATGTCATTAAAAGTAGGGGTAGAAGCAGTGCTAGGGAATGCAGGGCTTAGGGGTCAGGTCATTTTCAGTGTAGCTTGAGCTTCAGTGGGTTGGAGGGGTGCTTGGATGCCTCCCAGGTCTCTCCTTGGTATTATTCGGGAAGGGCAAATGGGTCCACTGTGTGAGCATGGGAGTAATGGACCCAAGTCACAATGCCGACACTTTGAGAGTGGTAGGCATCATCAGTATGACAACATAGGGCCCCCATCCATCGTGGTTCCAGAGATTTACAGTGGTATCTCCAGATCAAGACCCAGTCCCCGGGCCTGAACCTATGGGAGGGCAGGGGTAGAAGCAGCCTCATAAATGGCTCAAAGCTTAGGCCAGATATCTTGGTGAGTGAGTTGGAGTCTATGGATGTCATCCAGGAGATCCTGATCATCTAGGGAAGCAATTAATTCAGACTGCAAGCTAGGTAGTAGGGGGGGATTGCCATACATGATCTCAAAGGGAGTAAGCCCCATCTGATAGGGTGAATTTCTCACTCTAAACAACGCAAAGGGAAGGAGAGTTACCCAGTCTGTGCCACTCTCCAGGGTTAATTTAGTTAGGGTCTGTTTTAGAGTTCTATTCATTCTTGCTACCTATCCTGAGCTCTGGGGTCTATATGTACAATGAAGTTTCCAATTGGTCCCCAGTGCAGTGGCTATTCCCTGGCTTACCTGAGAGATGAAGGCTGGACCGTTATCGGATCCTGTCATAGCTGGGAAGCAATACCTAGGTAAGATCTCTTCGATCAGCTTCTTTGCCACCACATTCGCTGTCTCATGTTTGGTCGGGTACGCTTCAGTCTATCCAGGAAAGGTGTCTATGAACACTAACAAATGTTTGTATCCAAATTTTCCTGACTTAATTTCAGAAAAATCCACCTCCAAGTACGTACCTGGTCGAGTCCCTTTGTCTGGTACCAGGCTTGGAGGGAGTCNAGATGGTGTTGGTCATTTGGCAGGTGTGGCATTTGGATATTATTTCCTCAAAGGCTTGATTGCCATTCTGTATTTTTGCACTGGCCTGTCTCAGTTGGAGGATCGGTGGATTTTTCTTAGTACTGCCAGTCCCATTTCCCTTGGTAAAATGACTCGCCCACCNGTTGTCCTCCACCAGTCCTCTATTATTTGTGCATGGGCAGGGTGCTAACTCAGGCCAGGTCTGCTGGGGTGTACTGGGGGGCCTGCGGCAGGCTCCTTGCTTCAGGGTCCACTAAGATTGGCGTAAACTTCGAGGCTGATGCCACATCCCTGTTCTATCTGCCAGGCTGTTCCCTGTTTGGATTGGTCCTGTTCCTTTTTGATGCCCTGGGCAATGGATGATTGCCAGTTTTGTGGGCTCCCATATGGCTTGCAGGAGGTCTGAAATCTGTTTGTTTTTTATTGTTTTCTGCTCTGCCATTAGCAGGCCCCTTTTTTGTAGATCGCCCCATGGATATGCAGTGGCAAAGGCAAATCTACTATCTGTGTAAATGTTCAGTCTCTTTCCTTTTCCCAGCCTCAAGGCCTTTGTCAGGGCTATCAATTCTTCCCTTTGTGCAGAGGTCCCAACCGGGAGGGGCTCTGCCCAAATGGTGCCTGAGGTCACTGCTGCCCCTGCGTTGTCACGNACATAGGTGCTACCATCCATGAACCAGGTTTCTTCAGCGTCCGGCAAAGGCGTGTCCCGTAGGTCTGGGCAGATGCAGTGCGCCTGAGCCAGGATCCAGGTGGAGTCATGAAGTGGCCCCTCAAGGTTGGGGTGTGGCAGCAACGTAGCTGGGTTGAGGGCTGTTGGGACTTGGAACATTATTCTGGTGGGGTTGAGGAGTAAGGCTTGATAATGGGTCAGTTTGGCATTACTCAGCCATCAATCAGGCAGCTGTTTGAGGACCCCTTCTAAGGCATGTGGGGTGGCAACGGTTAGGTTCTGTCCCAGAGTCAATTTATCAGCATCTTTGACCAGCAGTTTTTTGATAAATAAGCCACTGGCTTCTTCCATGGTCCTATTGTTTGAGTGAGTATGCCTTTAGCTACTCCTTTATTTTTATCTACAGACAAGAAGGGTGTAGTAGGACAGGCCCATAGGGTTGAGGAAATTGGCTCAGACCAGTTGCCAAGGCGTGCACATAACATATGTACTCCTTAAGAGCCAACCTGGGGTCTGCTTGAGGTCCTAGCAACAGGAGCTGTCAGAGGTCCTGGTCACTGTCAGAGTTCCCGATCATGCAGAGTCTGCCTGAGGACCTAGCAACAGTCACTGTCAGAGTTCCTGATTGATGTCAGAGTTCCTGATTGTACCCAGCCAGAGGGACGACCACACAGACTGGGTGCTGGGAGGAGGGTATATAAGGCCTTCCCTGTTATTGAATGAAGGAGTTCATTATTTGCTTTCAATGGATTCTGGTGTCTGAATCATTGACATCGCGCCTTCTTATCCTCTCCCCCGAGGGAGCCATTAGAATCCAAACTACGGAAGGGCTTATTTATATCTGGTAGTCCAAGAGCTGGAGCCTCTAGAAGCTTGTTTTAAGGCTTTAAAGTAGTTTTAAGATTTAAGACCTGGACTGGGTCTGTGTCCGCTTTGATTTCTACATAGATTGGGGGCCTATGTTTTGGTAGCTCCATGCCCCCGGTTTCTGCCTAAGCCAGGGGAAACTTCTGAACCCTGTCCTCTATCCCCGGTTCAGGAGCCATTGGTTTGTGATAGATTCTGTATTCCTCAGTCAGGTTACTGGTTACCAATATTTGTACTGGTTTTCTGTTTTGGTGGAATAATTGGGCTCTCTTGTCAGAGAAGTGGATCCGGGCTTTCATTTTTGATAAGAGGTCTCAGCCCAATAGTGGGTAGGGACATTCTGGGATTACTAGAAATGAATGGGTTACTCATCCCATGCCTAGGTCCACTGTTCTTCGGGCAGTCCATGAGCTGTCTCTTATACACATATGCCTAGGTCCACTGTTCTTCGGGCAGTCCATGAGTCCATCCGGAGTTAGGAGGGCAGGATTTTCCACTCCCGTGTCTACTATGAACCTTACTGTTTTCCCCTCCACTTTGAGAGTTACCCTAGGCTCAAGGAGGGGGTCTGAGCCCCGTCTCCCCTAGTCACTGTCTTCTTCTAAGGTGGCAGGGAGTACTCGGGTGGCTGTGGGCGACTGTCCCTTTTTCTTAGGGCAGTCCCTTACCNAGTGCCCTTCCTCCTTGCAATATGCACATTGATTTTTTTCCTACCTTGGGCTTGGGCCAAAGTCTTTTGTTTTCATTCTGGGATGACCCAGTCCNTCTGCTGCCCACCGCCAAGAGGATTTCCTTTAGTTTCCTCCCTGTGTTGAACATGCTGCTGCTCTAGTATTCTCGCCAAGCTCCTTTCCTGTCTCTTTTCTCNTTTTTCTTCTTTCTGCACTCCCTCTGGTCTTTCATTTTGTTCATCTGTATTTCTCTTACTGTAAACCTTTTCCGCCACTGCTACTAGTTCCCCAAGGTTCTTTTCGCCTAATCTTTCTAACGACTGTAATTTTTTCTTAATGTCTGGGGCTGCCTGATTGATGTAGGCAAACATTATCATCTGGGCGGATTCCTCCGCTTCAAGGTCATATGGTGTATATGGCTGGAAAGCGTCCAGCAGCTGCTCTAAATAGGCTGCCAGACTTACATCTGTCCTGTCTGACATCATAGACCTTAGCCATANTAGTCGGCTTGCNTGCAGCCGCTTTGAGACGTGCNAACAGAGCCTGGCNGTTGATGTGGAGCCTCTCCTTACCTTGTGCCGTATCATAGTCCCAGTCTGGGTGANTGGAGGGGGAGTAAGCGGCAATAATTGGTGGATTGGCTATAGGAGCTCCTGTGAGNCCCAGGACTAATTTCTGGGCNGCCTTGAGAACTCTATTCCATTCCTCCATGGTGAACAGGATATTCACAAGCTGATTACAATCATCCCAGGTGGGCATATGGGTAAAAATATGTCTCTAAAAGGTTAATTAGTTCTTGGTGATTTTTAGAGAATGGAGCATTTTGAGCGTGCCAGTCGTATAAGTCACTGGCCGAGAAAGGCCAATAGTGGGAGGGCTGGTTCCCGTTGGCATCCATGGGTCCAGCAGGTCTAAGGGGCAAAGTCACCATGATGTCTGGCTACAGAATCAGGCCTTGATGGCTCCGGGTTGCCTGGGCTGGTCCCTGCAACNGTTCCAGTTGTGGCTGCGGGTCCAGCTGGCTGAGGGGGAGAATAGGGCGGAGGAAAGAGCTCAGACTCCTCTGTTCCCCCTTTGAAGACCTGTGGCTTCGAGTCCTCCCTTGGTTTTCATGGGGAGCACCTGCAAAGGAACAGACGGTTTGGGAGCAGGGTTGTTGGGTGGCTGGGGTAAGAAGGGCTTGACCCAAGGGAGGGGTCCCTCCACTCTGTCAATGAGGCCTCTCCATGTGACTATATGGGGGATTTGGTCTGGATGGCTAATTNGGGGTCTAAACACAATCTCTTCTACCTTATTAATGATACTACCTTATTAATGATCCCCTCCGGTGGCCAGCTTACGTTGAAGGTGGGCCACTCTGAGGAGCAGAGAATAGTCCACTTTTTTTTTTAACATTTACACTGTTATTATGAGCAATTTCCTTTACATCTTTCCAGTGTACTAGGGTAAGGTCCAGGGGGGACAGGGAGTAGTTCCCATTGTCTGTCCTCATGAGTTACTAGTCAAAAGTTGAANAGAAATATAACAAATCACACTGACNAACAAGACAGTCAGACACAGGGGAGGAACAAAGGCCCTTAACAGAACTCCGAGGCTANCAGATTGTACAGGCAGTCAAGTGTCNAGAGATAATGTCTTGATAATGCCAAAGGCTGTACAGAAGGGATGAGGACTATAACAGAGTCTCCTGGTCCCTAGAGTTTTCAGAATCAGACTTACAGAGGGGGCCCTCTTGGGTCCCTGGCGGAAGGCTATCGGAATCAAAACCCCCGCCCAGACGAGGAGAGGGGATGTCTTTCCTCCAGGTTCTCCTTTTAGCACGCCCNCCAAGGCAAGACCCCTCAAAAACAGGTTCCAGACGANGGCNGGTGACAACCAGGAATCGAAANAGAAATGAATAACAGANACTACAGACAATCAGATAGATTCACCCAATCNGCTGGTGTAAACCTTCGGGGTCCGGGGTCTCGGGGGATCCCGGATGAGCCCCCAAATGTTGTGCCCAAGTCGCAAGACCCCAGAGACACCACTAGAGACAAGAACTCACCGAGAAGCAAAAGCAAGGTTTATTGGGTGCGATTCAAGCCNCGGCAGGGACCTTGTCAAGCACACTGACGCAGCAAAGGCCAGAGGTGTCCCTCCCTGAGCATGCACAGTTTTTAATTAAAGGCAAAAACCACAAGATTACAACAGCAAAGAGTTTCAATATAGGTACGTTTCTGATTGGCTCATTCTTGGGGACTTTCCAGAATTTTATCTTTATTTTGGCCGGTTGTTTTTCATTGGCTGCCCTAAGGGTNGGGACATCCTGTAGTTAATCAGTTGCTACCAGAGGGTTGTCCCAATTATGTANTGTCTGATTCCTGGAATTGTGTAAGTTCCGAGACCCTGAAACCTAACTTTTTTGCCATGAGGCCTGTTGCAAAATGGAGAGGCTTACAAAATGGAGGGGCTTTGGTTCTTCAGTAGGAACCTTTACTGAAGCTGGCAACTGACAATAGGCTTCTGCAACAAAGAACTCTCAGCCCTGATAGAATATACAGTTTACAGAGGCAAAAACAAGCATCATTACCCTGCAAGGAAGGAGGAACTCTTTATTCTATCAAGCAAGATGTGGTTTTGATGTGGAGGTATAGGTCAGTTGTGTGTGTATTGGGTGGGGGTATGTCAGGGCTGAGGAGTTAAGGTCCTGAAAGCTTCAGGCAAGGTAAGGAACTCCATACAAGAAAGCTGACATATTGATAACATCTGCAAGCAGTCTGGAGCTGGAGAAGGAAGTCAACATATTGAACCTCTGTTAGAGCAGCACACAGATCTGTAGATGGAATTTACACCCCATTAGTTCCCTTTTCTGCCCTATAAAACCCTCAAGCCACCCCCCCCAACACACACACCTTGAAGCATCTTCTCCAACCATGCTGAGACTGCTGCCCTTCATTGTTCTATTGCTCTAATAAATGACAATCTGCTTCCATTAGGCTCCCTTTTATTTGCAAGTTGCCTTGATCAATTCTGATCCAATAAGAGCAATGTGAGACAAAAACAGGAACAAATGCCTCGCAAGTTAATGACCAGAACAGAGAAATTATACTTTGCAGGTTAAGAGTTCTGTTTGCAGCTAAGAGAGTTAAAAAGACTGTCTTGTGTTAAATCTTTGCAAAATAAGGTTTCTAATTGTAATTAAGAAGTTCCTATCNGCTCTGTGCTGAGTCCNAGCTAAGGGACAAGTCCCTGTTTGTGCTAAATAAGGTTTCTATTTGTAATTAAGAGTAAGTTCGCCAGGCGGTGGTAGAACGTGCCTTTAATCCCAGCACTCCCAGGAGGCAGAGGCATAGTGAGTTCCAGGACAGCCAGAGCTGTTACACAGAGAAACCCNGTCTCTAAAAGCCAAAAATAAATAAGTAAATAAATATAAAAAATAAAAAAGAGTAAGTTCTTGTCTCTTAGGTCTGATGTAAAGTGCTTGTAACCCCATTCACTTGATGTACATTCTTGCCTTTGTTCCTTCCCTTTTCATTGTATCCTTTTAACAATGTAGAATGCCAACCTTCTCATCCCTGTGAATATTTTATCTCTCTCCTATAAGAGGGACTTAAAAGGCCAGTGGGGGTTGCTCTTTTAAATTCCAACTTAGGGTGAGGCAGCCAAGGAGCCAGTCCAGGGTGCACCCCTAAATATAGCTTGCTTTAACTGGACAATCACCAACGTGGGTCTTTTCTCCTCACGAATTTCAGGTTTAACAGCAACCTGACTTCTAGATCACTTATATCTGTCTTTGGGCTAGACTTCACTTATTTCTCCATGCCTCTTGTTTGCTTTTAATTCTGCAGATATCTCATTACAGCTTTGGAAATTACTACCTTGACTTGCTGTTAGCCCATTAGAGTAATAAATACTTGCATTACTTAATGGGTAGGTACCATTATCACCAAAATCAGATCAGAAATTGAGTGTAAAGTAATAGGTTTTTCTGCCCCCCCCCATAGGTTTCTCCACCCACGCAGTAGGCCAGATAAAGTTAAATTGAAAAAGTCTAACAACGGGAAAGCAACTCCTGGGCGGGTTCTCCAGTACCAGGAGGTGAGAGAAGCTGGTGCCCACAAATGAAAGCGGTTGTAAGCAAGGGGTGATGACATGTCTGCCACAAGCCGTGTTCGTGCTCAGTATGGTCAAAAGCTGAGTGCATTAGATGGGGACTTGGGCNGCTGACAACTTCAGGGGAGGAAGCTGTAGCAGCCCCTAAGAATTCGGAACCGGGCTTTTTGTCGCCTTTCTTTGTTCGGAGGCTCTGAGTTGGGGGAAGAAGGAAGGGAGGGAGGGAGGAATAATGAGGGAGAGAGNGAGAGAGGAAATGAATGGAACTTTCCGTATCATGCAGGGGCGAGCTAGAGGTTAAAGGACCTCTCCTTAAATCTCTAACGTTACCTTGTAAATCAAAAGCACTTAGCAAACTGTTCTAGAATCCTATATGACACAGAATGTTACTTATATAACATGTCACTTAAAGTTACAAGGTCATAATGTAGGAATGGGGGAGTATGAGGAACATCTGACCGTTTTTGAATTTAATGTTTCAGTCTCGGGAGGAAACAGTATCCAACTAACACAAACGAGATTAATCTTTAAGCCGGTACACAGCGCTTACTTTCGTCTTGTTCTGACTTTCGAGTTGTGAGGAGTACAAACTGCTTACATTAATATTTAAGTCTTGTAGCTCAATGGTGGAGCAAATGTCTAGCATGCTCATGGTTCCATCATCGAGTCCTAGCACCGAGGAGGGACACACATGTCATACAAGGACTTTACTTACTGTCGTACAACGAAATTTCTCTGCAACTCGTCTTGATCGTAACAGGTCAAGTTCTGTCCTCCAACGTTATCCTAACAGGAAACTAAGGATGATAATGCACCAATTCTCTTGGACAGACACTTTAGCGTTTAAAGCCACGTGCTGCTGGATGCGGGCTCACCGCAGAGGCCACTTTGGTCACATGACGACGCTTGCAAGGTTCCCCTTGGCTCATCTGTGGCGTCCCTAAAGATGCCTGATTATTTCCCCTTCTTTGGAGAAAGCTGCTGCCAATTGCCGCAGAAAGAGTGAGAGGATGGGAGCTTGTTTCCTCCGGTGTACCCTACAGACGTCATTCTCCCTTGAAGGGAGCGAGCTTCCTGTCCTTACATCTCCTTTACGNTCAGGCGCATACTGGGACAGCCCTGCTCCCGCTCTGGGTCCTTTCGCTCTGCGGGCGCCGGCGCGCGTCACTGTTCGGCGCCCAGTCGCCGGGCTTCTCCCGGCCCGGGTTAGAGCCGCGGCCTCGATGTCCTTTCCTCGGTGTGCCCTGCTGTGGGCTCGGCTCCCGGCGGGGCGCGGGGCTGGGGCCCGGGCGGCCACCCGCTCCGCCCTTCGCGCCCTCGGGGGGCCTTTCCCCGGGGCTCCAGGACGCGTCCCATGCCTGGCCGCCTCCTCCTCTGCCTCTGGTGGCTCCAAAGCCCCGAACACATCCTTGTTCGTGCCGCTGACAGTGAAGCCTCAGGGTCCCAGCGCCGACGGCGACGTGGGTGCCGAGCTCACTCGGCCTCTGGACAAGAGTGAGTGTTGGAGCCGCCCGGCGAAGCGGCAGAGTTTGGGGCTCGGGCCTGCAGAGTGCAGCGTGTGCTCCTTTCTGGCGCCCTCAGCACTCGGAACTAATTCATTCTTAACTCCCTTTATAGGGACATTGACCCTTCCCGTCCTTCCTCTGAGTGGTTAAACTGTATCTCTTAGGTTGAGAGGGTTAAGAAAGAATTTTGTCCTTAAGTAGTGCGCCGCTTGTGCTCCGCGGGTCCTCAGAGAGCGGGAAGGGATAACAGCGAGGACTTGCAGAATTCTTTGCCATTGACTGGACGCGGATGTCTAACCATGTTAAGTTGCCGTCTTGTTGCCAAGACGACGAGTCTCAGATCCCGATTTCTCAAGAAATGTACTCTCCCACGAGGTAGACCGACACGATAGAAGTTGATAAATGTGTCCTTGCCAAAAGTAGTAAGACATCCCTACCGTTCCAGGTTCCAGAGATGAAGAAAAAAAAAGTTAGCAACACTGGGTGGCAGTGGGTTTTGTCCTACCAACTAGGTTCGGGTGAGTTTGACAAGCATGTAAATATTTTCAGTGGAACGGAGCTTCAGATTATATGGCCATTGTATGATTAGGAGGGTGAAAGGTTTCCTCCAACTGAATGATGTTCTTGAAGACCACATCTCCTAGACACAAGCTGTCCAGGAAGGACCTTTAGGCAGCTGGCTTTAATAAGCAAAATTNATGCGTCCTGTTGTGACTTTAAAATATGGACTTTATCTTGGGAGTCTGAGGCAGAGGGATGGTAAGTTTAGTGCCAGCCTGGGCTACAGAGTGAGTTCAAGACCAGCTAGGACAACTTAAAGAGACCCCGTTTCAAAATTAAGTTTGTTTTTAAGTGAGCTTGTGGATACAGCCCTGGGATACAGCACTTGCCAAGCATGTGCAGTGCCCTAGGTTCATTTCCCAGTACTGTCATTAACTAATCAACAAAATAGTACTCCTCTTCTTTCCCNTTCCTCCCCTTCTACTCTTTCCCCCTTCAAAAGAAGCCCGGGCTATACTCGGACAGGGAACTGCCACTGATTACTGGTATGAGCCACCATGGCTGACACTACTGCTAGCAGTGAGGTATATCTGCCTCAGAAAGCAGAAGGGCTCACCTCTTCCTGGAAGTGATGGCTATTTTGGGAGCTTTGGGCACAAGTGGAGGTTAGAAGACCACTCTGTGGAGTNGGTTCTCTCCTTGTGTGTCTGCGGTGGAGGAAGGATGTTGTNTTGTTTTCTTCTGTCGTTTTTCTTACACTCCATTGCATGTTAACCTGCCGAGAGGGATCAGCTTCACGTTCTTGCAGCATTCCTGAGGCTGCTGGCTTTAGCATTGTGACTTCAAATTCCCTTTGCTCTTTGTAGATGTGTCTAAATTGGGAAACATGTTAAACTTTCATATCTCTCTTTTAGATGAAGTAAAGAAGATCTTAGACAAGTTTTATAAGAGGCAAGAAATTCAAAAACTGAGTGCTGACTATGGGCTCGATGGTAAGGCCAACAACTTTTTTAAAATTTATTTTTAATTATTTTTTATCATTTCATATGTATGAGTATTTTGCCTATGTACCACTTTAATGCAGTGCCCATGGAAGAGGGTATTGGATACCCTGGAGTTGGAGTTAGAGATGGTTGTGAGCCACCACATGGGTACTGAGAATGGCGCCTTGTTTCCCTGGAAGAGCACTCTTCACCACTGAGCCCTCTCTCCAGCTCNGCCAATAACATCTTGATAGAATTGTTACATTTTACTTGGTACTTTGTTGTATGTAGTTACAGTACATAGTTGTAGTCTGAAGAAAAGTCTCTCTGGGGACCCAGAAGCCCACCTTGCAAGCCAGACTGCACAGTGCAGGAGGAGCTGCATCTTCAGGCTGCCTCAGTGTCCTGTTTAGTTTCAGTTTTAGCCCAATAAACCAGCTGTGCTACCAAAATATTAATAGGCGCTTGGAGCTTGCTGTGGTATGTATATGTTTTATATTGAGAATGGAAATAAAGACTAAGTCTTGTATGCTTTGACTTTGTGTTTTCCACAGCCCGTCTCTTCCACCAAGCTTTCATAAGCTTTAGAAATTACATTATGCAGTCTCATTCTCTGGATGTGGACATTCACATCGTCTTGAATGACATCTGCTTCAGTGCAGGCAAGTGCTTAGAGAATTCCTTAAAAAAATTATTTTGTGTATGTGAGGTAAAGTTGGGGGGGGGAGAGAAAAAGAAGTAAGTGTGTGTGTGTTTGTGTGTATGTATGTGCGCGTGCACCATGGCACCAGGCACCAGGATTGCATAGCAGTACCTTTGCTTGCTGAGCAATCTCCTTGGCCTGCTTAGAGGATTTTTAAAAATTATTTTTATTTTATGTGTATNTTGAATTTGCACATATTCTGTACACCACATGCATGTGGTGCCTGTAAAGGCCAGAGGAAGGTATCACGTCCCCAGAACTGGAATTGTAGTCAGTTGTGAGCTGCCATGTGGTTGCTGGGA
>LZPO01027374.1:957539-984647 GCA_001675575.1 Neotoma lepida
TCTTAAGACTGGCCAGCTGAATACAAAGCTGGAATCCTGTCCAGCTCTGTCTCAGACCCCAACTTATTTATGGCACTCATCTGCCTCTCTTAGACCTCTTGTTGTCTTTGAGGAGGTCTAAAGTCCCTCCATGATTCCTTCCAGGGACAGGAAGCAATGTGTGCTATATGGAGGAGATGAGGAACATTGAGCTGGTGGAAGGGGACGAAGGGCGGATGTGCATCAACACAGAGTGGGGAGGATTTGGAGATAATGGCTGCATAGACGACATCTGCACCCAGTACGACAAGGAAGTGGACGAGGGCTCCTTGAATTCTGGCAAGCAGAGGTGAGAAGGGCAGGTGGTTGTGTGTCTGTCATGTGTGACGGGAGCAGTTTTGCCAAATCCAGGGAGCAGTTCTGTTCTTGTGGCATCAACCTGATAGCTTTGTCTATGCCTATTACACCTCTGTACCAGATGTTAGTGCATGGTCATCCTGGAATAAAAGAAGGCCATCTTCTTGTTTTTAACATGGAAGGAGAGGTCACTNTTCTAATCGCCATTAGGCACCGTGAAGATAGTGGAGTTCAGGAAGCCAGTCAGAAGCTGTCAGAATATCTGCTTGCAAGGGTGCCTGGGTGTCACAGAGCAGGGGTGTGGTGACCTAGAAGGCCGTCAGATGGGCTTTACTAGGTCCAATTTAGAGGTCAAGGTCCTTAGCCTTTTAAGGTCTGTGAGCTCTAGGGGTAGGAAAGTGATCCCCACAGTGGATGGNGGATTGGCTGTCCACATGGTATCACATCTTATCATAGATCACACGCATTTGTGAGGTACATTTCAATTAGTAACTACTGAAAAGACAGAAAATAATGAATGGCTTCTAAACACCTTATAGTAGATTTCCACCTGCATTCTGACGCACATAGAAGAGTGGGGAAGAAAGGGCTAGACCGTGGCAGTGCTAATATACTAGGCCCTATTTTGTGAGCNGGGGCCCTCCCCCTGGAACAGGCTTGGGAAACTTTTCTGTGAAGGACCAGAGAGTGTTTTAGATTTTGTGACTCATATGGTCTCTGTCCCAGTTAAGCTTGGTATTAGAATAAGTAAACTGAGAGGAAACAGATTTATTATGATGGCTGATAAACAGGTAGAGGCTTAACAGGCTGGAAATGTGTGGGGTTCAAGGACACTTTGGGGACTGTTGAGCTGAGAACATTGTCTAGGAAGAGGCTTGAGCAAGGACAGGATGGGTATTGGCGGTCCCTCACCCTGCTTTGGCAATTTTTGTGGCTGGGTGGCGGGTGAGCTGTTCTAACCCTGGGTGTTCTAAACAAAGGGNCCTCAGGCTAAGGATGCAGCACACTTGCAGAGTTCTGGTATGGTACGCACAAAGCCTGAGCTCACTTCTCAGCACCACATTAGAAAGGGGTTGAAGACCTTATTTGTCTCTGAATGCCAGTTTGTGGCTCTTCTCAGAGGTAAAGTGTCTGGGACTTAGTTCTGTGTCTGTCTGCTGGGGCTCATATTTCTGGACTGAGGGTTTAACAGAGAGGAACTGGAATTTTGAATCTAATGAGGACATGACTGCTCCAAGGTGTGGTTGAGGAGAAGGTTTTTGTTGTAGATGTGATGGAGAGCACAGCCAGAGGAATCCAGAAGGGTTCAGAGCAGGGAGAGAAAGTAGTGGACCAAACATGGCCAGTAGACTGAACTGGGCTGAGAGGAGAGAGGAGTGAAAAGGAGAGNNGGCCAAGAGAGGGGACCAAGAGCCAGGAGCGGAAGACCAAGAAAGCACATGGTCAAAATAGCAGGGTTGTAAAGGATGAGAAGCTGGGGGAAGGGAAGCCCATGGGCTGGAGAAGTTTAGGGTAGGGGCATGGTGAGAAGAGCTGAGAGAAACCAGGAGGCCAGCATGTGCTTTGGGATGCTGCTAGACACCACAGTTAGCCATTTGCCCTTCGGANCTGANNAAGTTGCCTTATGATATTTTGCAGTTTGTCTGCTGGTTCNTAGNACAGTTGTGGGTATGAGGCTGGCANGCAGGTCCCAGTGCACTTGTGTTTCTATTCACCTCTNTGGTCTTGGGCTGCCCAGCACAGTTAGGAGCGTTGTGGGATTGCACTCGCATGGACTGAGGCTTCCGGGCACTGGCTGCTTCCTAAGTCCCCTTCTTCTCTTGCTGCGTGGAAAAGGATGATTTTTTTTTTAAAGCAGTTCTTGAGTGTTGGTAGCTTGTGATCTCTGCTGGACAGATGTCTTCAAAGGCAATGTTGATGTCCCTGTGTCTAACGCAAAACCCAAACCCAGATGAAATAAGCATAGCAGAGATCTCTAACAGCTCAGACTGGCAGCAGGAAGCCTGGGAAAGTTGGCACTGGGCCACTGGAGGGGTGACTCCTGCCTCCTGCAGTCCTTAGAATCCTGCTTTACTCCCTGGTTTACAGATGAGGCTCACAGTAGGGGCTCACACCACGTGACTGGGATGTGGAAAGCTGGGCTTGACTCCCAGGTGGCTCTGAAGCCTACCTTTCTCACTTCACCTCGTTCTCTGTATTACATTTATTTGACAGCTGCAGAAAGAGCCTCCCTAGGCCACTCTGAACCTGAACTTCAGGTGCCAGTGGCATGCTTTCCACACCCGGACCTGGGCCCTCAGAAACCACCTTTCTGCCCTCATCAATCTTATCCTCTCTTCCCCAAAACAGATATGAGAAAATGACCAGTGGGATGTACCTGGGGGAGATTGTGAGGCAGATCCTGATTGACCTCACCCGGCAGGGACTGCTCTTCCGAGGGCAGATTTCAGAGAGACTCCGGACCAGGGGGATCTTTGAAACCAAATTCCTGTCCCAGATTGAAAGGTAATGTATGATCAAACTTACTTGCTTAGCNTGGGATGCTTGGGGAAGGGAATGGCTGTCATTCCCCAGGGCTGGGAAGATTTGAGATTGNAAGATGAAANCAAGACTGNGTAGCTCAGTTGGGAGAGTGCTTGTCTAGTGTGNGTGATGCCCTGGGTTNGATTCCCCAGCATCTTCATAAAGCAGGTGTGGTGGTTCACACCTGTAATCTCAGCACTCAGGAAGTGGAGGCAGGAGGATGAGAAATTCAAGGTCATCGTTGGCGGCATAGTGAGTTTGAGGCCATTCTAGAGTATATGAAACCCTGGAGAGAGAAACACAGAGTACGCAGGAAGGCTCTAGTGGGCATGGAGTTCACTCAGTGCCACTCCACTATCCACTGGCATCAGATTCCAGCCCAGAGGACAGCATCCTGCCTGGGGGTAGAGATTAGCCTCAGGTCANTTAATTGAAAGGACTGAGTTCTCTACTGAGGTTGCAGAAGGGAGGNTCAGGAGTTAAGTTGGGGTAAAGGTTAACCCTGCTCTATTCCGGAAAAGATGGTGCACCTGTAACAAAGAAAATCACTCATATGCTTGTTACCAGACACAGCTATTTGGGGTTTTGTGAATTATATCCCCTCTTAAATTCTTTCATATATGAAACTTCTTTGATATATGCCATCATATTACATATAATTTGCATATTATTTATTCAGTGTTTAATCATAGAAAATTTCACTTACAATGGGTCTCATTTGTTTGNTTTTTAGACAGGGTCTGATACAGCCCAGGTGACCTCAAAGTTGCAGTGTAGCTGAGATCTGCTTCTACCTCTCAAGTGCTGGGGTTCCAAGGGTGTGCCACCATGCCTGGCTTCTGTTTTCCCTTTTAGTTTTTATTATGGAAAAATTTAAACATCTACGAAAGTAGAACAATAGTGAACTGGACCCAGTGTNCCCATCACGGTTCCCAACAAAGGTCAACTCATCACCAAAGCGGCTTTGTCACACACTCCTACTGGCCCAGCCTCTGGCTAGGTTAAATACAGAGCCCACACCTATGCCAGCTCATTTATAAATATTTCAAATGTATTTCTAAAATAGGAACTCTTAAAAAACCATAACTGAGTACCATTATCACACCCAAAATAGCTAATATTAAACCTTAATCTCAAAATAGCTTCTTAGGCTGGGCAGTGGTGACGCACGCCTTTGATTCCAATACTCAGGAGGCAGAGGCAGGTGGATTTCTGTGAGTTCAAGGCCAGCCTGGTCTACAGAGTGAGTTCTAGGACAGTCAGGGCTATTACACAGAGAAACCCTATCTAGAAAAAAACCAAACCAAAACAGAAAAAAACCAAAATGTCTTCTTAGACTTCTGTTTCCCAGATTGCCAAACAAAACCAAAAACAATTAGTAGTGCAGTTGTTTGGTANGCATTAGTAGCCAAGTGGGGCCTTTCTATTTGGTTGGCACATCTAAAATCTATTTTACTCTATAGGCATCCCCTCCCTTCCTTATTTTCCCTAACTGCTAAGTTGTTGGGGAGGCCATGTCTTATCCTACGAGTTTCCTGTATCCCGGATTTTGATGGTTATAGCGTTCAGTACTCTCCTCCGTCTCTTGCATTTTCTGGAAATCTTACATTTACCCTGGATGCCTGATCAGATTCAGTGTTGAATTTTAGTCCNTCTGTCTTTTTTCCATACTGTCACCACTCACTGATGCTTAGTATGACAATCTTATGCTGTCAGCATTAATTAGACTACTTCTTGAAAGGGAACTTCCCTTTATCAGCTCATTAGTGTAATAATCATTTTGAATGGCTGCGTGAAACCTCCCTGTTACTATACTATAATTTACTAAAATTCTCTTTAGTATACGATGCCAAGCTTATAATTTATGATTTTTCGTTATTCTGAGCAACACCATAATTACTCTTTTTGCACACAGTCATTTGCAGCTTATGAATTATTTACTTATATTTGACAGAAGGAGCACTCCCCCAGGGTACACTGCTTTTTGGAAAGTGGCTTCTGAGGCTGGGGATGTGGCTTTGGTAACATGCTTGCCTAGCACGCACAACACGCATGGCTCAATCCCCAGCGCAGCATACGCCAGGTCTGGTGGTGCATGCTTGGAATCCCAGCACTTGAGAGCAAAGAAAGACAAGTTTAAGGGCATCTTTGGTTATATAATGAGTTCTAGGACAGCCCNGGCTACACGAGACCTGTCCAAAAACACAAAAGGTACTTTCCATTTCTAGCACCACCAACAACAGGATGTACAGGTAAACTGGTTTCTCTCAGTCTGTGCGCAATCATTGAATTTTAATATCTTTCTGGTTAGATGATAATGCATGAAAAAACACTGCTGGGGGCCAGTGTTAGGGGTGAAGAGAGACCAACCCAGGTCTGGTGGTACACATCTCTTATCCAAGCCCTTGGGAGGCAGAAACAGGAGGATCTATTTGGGCCNCAAAGGGAGTGCCAGGCAAGCCAGGGCTACATAACAAGACTTAATTTCAAGACACAATTAAACAAACAGTAACAGAAAGAAAGAAAAACCCATCAGTGTACTCACTTACCAANTGAAGTCAGTGCTTACGAGGGAGCCACTGTAGGGTTCTTGCTGTCTGGGGACCTGGCGGTAGAAGATAGAATCACTGTAGAATCAGGGGCTATAAAAGGAGAGCTCAGGGGTTAAGAGCAGTGGCTGCTCTTGCAGGGGACCTGGATTCCGTTCCAGGCACCAGCATGGCAACTCATAACTGCCTGGGACTNGAATTCCGGGGCATCTGGTGTCCTCTTCTGGCCTCTGCAGGCACAAGTCACTCAGTGCANGCAAAACACATACACATAAAAGGAAAATAATAAATCTTTAAAAAGAAGAAGAGGAGGAGGAAGAGGAAGAGGAGGAGGAGAGGAAGGAAGAGGTAGGGGAGGAGAAGGGGTAAGAGGAAGTAGTAGAGGAGGAGGGGGAGTCAGCAGTGGCCTATGGTCTGGAATGCTAAGGAGCAGGTGTAACCAACCGGATCCTCTGAGAATAGCTTCCCCCTCAGTCAGCCTGGCTGGCCTGTGCCTTATGTTCTGTTTCCCCTGAGCTCAAACAAATGAGTTGTTCCTAGAAGCCAGGTATGGTGGTGGCCTATACCTCAGCACTCAGCTGAGGCAGGAGAGTCAGAGTTTGAGGCCAGCCTGGGTTTCAAAGGAAGATCCTGGGGAGGAAGGGGAANGGAGGTGGAGAGAGAGTTCACTTTCTCTGTTGGTAGAGTGCTTGCCTAGCATGCAGGAAGCTCTGGGTTCAATCCCTAGCATCACAAAANAAATAAAAATAAANAAATAAGCAAAAGGAAGAAAACAAGAAGCATCTATAACCAGACCAATGTCTCAAGAGCTGTCCTTCAGCCTTTTCTGGTCAAAGACAAACATTAAAACAAGCTCACTGAAACAAGAAATAAAACCCAAACAGGNACCGCTGTTACCCAAGACCAATGGCACACAGTGCCTTATCACCCCTGGCTTCTCCAGCCANGAGGATTTCCCATGACATGAAATGGCTTCATGAAAAGGATCCCCAAGGTCTGCAGATAGTTCCATAGCCTGGCTGACCCACTGTCTGGTCCCTGCCTNGCCACGGTGGTGGCTTGTCAGTCATTGAGGCCACTAATTTCCCCTGAGCCTCACTGAGATGGTCAAGCATGCAACCTTTAGCCTGAGGCTCAGAGANCAGCNTACTATTGGTTATCACTGGTTCACTAATGACTTAATTGGGGTCTAGACTTGAGGCCAGTTTGTCCCTGTGGTGCCATTTCTCTGTACATGTTCATGGTCCTATCAGGTTGCCATTTTTATTATTTGANAATTTCATATGTTGCATGTAATTTGTTTTGATCAAATCCACCCTCACCCCTTCCCTNTAGTTCCTACCTCACCTGCCCCCAGGCTATTCCCTCCNGAATTTCATATGTNGTTTTAAGAAAACCCACTGGNTCCATCTCCAGTTGCCTGTGTGTACATGGGCTTAGGACCATCAACTGGAGCGTGGGTAGCCAGCCTCTCAGGAAACTGACTCTCCCTNTTCTAGCAGCCATCCATTGCCCATAGTGTGGAGGCCCACAAAGGTTTCCTAGTGAGATCTGAGCTTGCTTTACCCAGCAGAGCTGCATGAGAGGATTGCTCGACCATGTGCATGGTTATCAGGTGTTTGGAAGGGTCTGCACTTGGCTATGCTGGGGCGAGGTCTTTTGCTCCACCCCTTGGCATTCCTATAAATAGCCCTTTAGAAGAGACGAGGATGTGGGGGGATGGATAAGGATCCAGGCCCTCCCGAGGCTATCCTGCGTTTCTATCTGTTTCTCTTCCCTCTATGCTTATCTAAATCTCTTATCCCTCTCTCCTCAAGAGTACCCTGGGGGAAAATGTGGGAGCAGGTCTCCTAGCTGACCTTCCACACAATAGCTCCACAGCTAAGGGTGGGACTTTGTGACCTCCTCTGCCAGCNATGCTAGATCTTTCTCGGGTCTTGTGCATGTAGTCACAGCTGCTGTGAGTTCATGGGTGCAGCTATCCTGTCGTGTCCAGAAAGCAGTTTCGATGGAGCAGTCATCCACTACCTCTGCTTCTCAAAATTTCTGCCTCCTCTTCTGAGATGACACCTAAACCTTGGGAGGATGGGATGTNATCTAGANGTCCCNATTAGGGTTGATTAATTGGCAGTCTTTTATTCTGTCTGTGTTAACNAAATGCGGGTCCCTGGGTGAAGGGTTCCCATTGTTTAAGGCATCATTATGTGCCATGTATTCATTTAGTCACTTGGTCGTTGAATATCCCCAGCCCTATCCAGGTTGCTGCTGAAAAGAGTTTCATCTTTTTTGTTGTTGTTGTTTTGTTTTTGTTTTTTTGTTCTTCAAGACAGAGTGTCTCTGTGTAACCCTGGCTGTCCTGGAACTCNCTTTGTAGANCAGGCTGGCCTCAAACTCAGAGATCTGCCTGTCTCTGACTCCCAAGTGCTGGGATTAAAGGCGTGCACCACCACCGCCAGGCCATAGTTTCACCTTCAATGAGCACATAGTCAGCTGGGTTCACAGCGCATTAATCCCAGCACTTGGGAAGTTGAGGCAGGAAGGGAATTTCAGGCCAGACTGAGCTACATGGTAAATGCCAGGCCAGCCAGAGGCTATATAGCAAGAAACAATTAGAAGGAAATTGGCCTCCAGAATGNGAAGAGAGTACCATGGGGGAGCGCTAAGTTGCTGTGAGGGTCCTGTATAAGAGGACATCCTTCGTACTCTAAACCTCACACTCCTGGAAAATATCTGGTCTGTTGGTTGCCAACCCTAATATTAGCTCCTAGTGAGATGGGCAAGAGCAAATCTAACACAAGGGTACTCGCACCTAGTTATTTAAAGGCAATGGGACTTCCTAGTGTCCCTGACACTCCACACCCTCAGCCATTGACAGCATCTGTCTGGCTAAGGCCCATCCGAGAAGACTCTGGATCACGTGAGACAGGCCCAGGTGCAGGAAGCAGCTGCTAACGTTCTGACCTGCTTGTCCACAGTGACCGGCTGGCCCTCCTGCAGGTCAGGAGGATCCTGCAGCAGCTGGGCCTGGACAGCACATGTGAAGACAGCATCGTGGTGAAAGAGGTGTGTGGGGCCGTGTCGCGGAGGGCTGCCCAGCTCTGTGGCGCAGGCATGGCTGCCATCGTGGAGAAAAGGAGACAAGACCAGGGGCTTGAGCATTTCAAGGTCACTGTAGGTGTGGATGGAACGCTGTACAAGCTGCACCCTCAGTGAGTGCCTGTGATGGGCATGGGAACCGGGACAGAGGGCAGGCATGCTGGTGGCCGGGGCTGGACCCACACAAACTTTTCATCTTCACAGTGGGAAGATATGGCCCCATGGGGATGGTAACTGGGCATGGTAGAGTCCACTGCTATAGAGGCTGAAGCAAGGGCTGGTGCTTCTGCTTCCTGTTTGTGCACATGAGGCTAGGAATCAGCCTTTAAAGCCCAGCCAGGTCCTTATCTGTGCCAGGTCACCAGCAGTGACCTCTGCCTCCTAGGGTGTCATAAAGATTGAATGGGTACCACCCATTATCAAAGAAGCACGTGCTGCGATTATAGTACATAGGGCCAGGCAGAGAGCGTGGCCGGAGCTCCAGCCAGGTTTGAGCTGGCCGGAATGTCTCAGTTCAGTCAGTGGACAGAAAAAATGAAGAGCCCAGGCACACACACAGGATTGACTCCTGGCTCTACCATGTAGAAGCCAGGTGGCATAGGGCCAGTTTTATGTCTACTTTGGCTCTTTTTTCTATAGAATGAGGACAAAAAAACACCCCCAAACATAGTCACCTCATAGGCTGTCAAGAGGCTGAAGTTTAATAGCTGCACGAATAAAAAGCTGTTACTCTTTTGTTTGTTTGTTTTCTGAGACAGGGTTTCTCTGTGTAGCTCTGGCCACCATTGCCTGGCAAAAGCTTTATTTTGTTCAATGTTCCCATTTTATTTTTATTTTTTATTTATTTATTTATTTTTTTGTTTTGTTTTTCGAGACAGGGTTTCTCTGTGTAGCTTTGCGCCTTTCCTGGAACTCACTTGGTAGCTCAGGCTGGCCTCGAACTCACAGAGATTCGCCTGCCTCTGCCTCCTGAGTGCTGGGATTAAAGGCGTGAGCCACCACCGCCCGGCCCCATTTTATTTTAATGACAAGGAGATGTAAGAACAAGATTATAAAATTCCTGTGGTGCTGACCGCTGGCTCACAGCTTCTCTCTTTGTCCCTTAGTGACACACATTCTCTCTTTGTCCCTATATGACACACATTTTGGGGTTTGGTTTCTACAAATAGAGACTTCATAATATTTTTATATTTATTTTGCATGTATGTGTGCATATATGTGCATATGCGGATGCATTGGAGTCGGTTCTCTCCTGGCACCACAGGGGACCCAGGAACTGAACTCAGGTCATCAGGCTTGTGGCAAGCACCTTGAGCCATCTCGCCAGCTCCAAACCTCTTTCTTGAACTAAGCCTTGATCAAAGGCAAAAACAAAGCATACAGTACTTTTAAAAGGTGCTGATGCCAGGCAGCAGTGGTGCACACCTGGATCTCTCAGTTCAGGGCCAGCCTGGTCTACAGAGTGAGTTCCAGGACAGCCAGGGCTACACAGAGAAACCCTGTCTTGAAAAATACAAAATCAAACAACAACAAAAAGGTGCTGACAAACGGTTTGATGGAGTCCCCCACCCCTTCACAATAAAAGTTCTCAGAACTAGGAACGAGAGTCCCTTAGCCGGCTGAAGAGTTCCTGCGAAAATCCTACAGCTAATGCCACACTTGACGGATGAGAGTGGGGTCTTCACCGTAAGGTCAGAGGGGAAAACTTGGTCACAGTAGCATGTCTGCCAACCCCACTGCAAGCGCTGATGTGTCTTCCTCTTTGTCCCAGCTTCTCCCGGATACTGCAGGAGACGGTGAGAGAACTGGCCCCTCAGTGTGACGTGACGTTCATGTTGTCAGAAGACGGCAGCGGGAAGGGAGCAGCTCTGATCACAGCTGTAGCCAAGAGGTTACAGCAGCAGGGGAAGGAAAACTAGGTGGCCCGCTGGGCCTGACCAGGAACCACCAGATGACCTCCTGGCTGACCTTCCCTTCTCCAGGACCAAAAGAGAACTAGAGTTCTCAGTACCCTTAGCATCCTGGTGCTGGCTTTTGTAGTGACACTCAGTGACACCTCCATTTGCCATATTTTGGCCAATAATGGGCTGACTTTTGGAATCAAAGGATCTGGCGCAAGAGATCCCTTTTTGGCAAATTTTTCAGTTGACCTGTCAAAGTTCTGTACCTTCAGGTCTCTTGGCTGCTGGACTCAGAATCTGCCCAGGTGGCTGGTGGCTTAGTTCCTCTCTGTCCTGAAGCTACCTCTGGCAGGAGATTGGGCCCGAGACCTACAGATGAACCTTTGAGAGAGAGAAAGACACCTAGTGAACTAGTTGATCTGGCTTAACATGGCCTCCCTTGTCATGTTGGCTTTGTAGGTGGCAGGAGAACGAGAGCTTTGGCACATTCATCTCTGAATGCAGAGGAGCCCATGGCCAGGAGCCAGGAGGAATCTTACCAGATTCAGGTGCTCTGTGAGCACCCTGGGGTGTCATTCCCCAGATGTGTATTGAGGGGTGGGACACCACTCAAGGTACTGTTTTTCGTTTTACGTGATGCAGTAGGTATCAGTCACCGCTGTCCGTGTTTGTTTCAAGGACCGTTAGGTCTATGAAATACAGTCCTGAGAATAAAAGAAACTTGGCTTTCCAGGAAACTTGGCGTGAGGTGATCTTTCTTCTGAGAGGCTCTTTGATATCTTCATGTCCTGTCAGGAGAATAAAGGACCTGTAGAGTCAGAAGGTTAGTCCAGACTTCCTGCCAAGGGAAGGAAACACATGGAACAGTTTATCCAAACTTCACGTGATTGAAGTGAAGTACTTCCAGTGAAGGAACAGTGACCATGTGTCTCTAGAGTGCTTGCTCTTGACCTGGAGTCAGATGGAAGTCGTGTGTGTGTTCATGTGGAGGTGCGTGTACGTGTATTTGTGTGGGGGTGTGCATGCACATGTGTGTATGCGTGTGTGGGTGTGTGTACATGTGTATGGAAGCCAGAGGACAACCTCAGAGTCACCCTCAGACATGCCACTCATTTCCTTGGACACAGGGCCCTTCAAGTGGATTGGGACTCACTGTTTAGGCTAGGCTGGCTGTCCAGGAAGTCCTAGGCATCCTCCTGTCTCCACCTCCCAACATTAGAATTACAGGCACACCACCACACCAGGTATCCTTACCTATGGATGGAGCTCAGGTCCTGATGTTTGGAGGCAAGCAATTTCCTGTCTCCGCAGGCCCCAGAATCCATTCTCCTCCGCTGCTCTTGTTCTCTCTGAAGCAGGATCCTGCTGTCCACCCTGTCTCCACGCAGAACTATATGGAGTTGATGTGTCCCTGACCTTTCTCTTCATCCCCAGCTCTTCTCTGAACTGCCTGCACTGTCTTTCTTATCACATGACTGTGAGCTTCTTATTTCTGCTTTAGTAGAATGTAAACTTATTGCCAGACATTTTTTTTTTAATTGTCATAGTGAACCAGGACTGTGTCATTCTGAGTAAATACTTAGTGGGGAGGAATATGCTTTTTAAAGTAACGCTCTCTGAGAAGTCTTGTGGCGGGGTAGGGTGAGGGGGTGTGACAGGTCATCATCATAGGAAACAACGTGAAAAGAAGATGCCACAGTCCAGGTTGGTTTGATGTATTTGACACATTGGTTCAACTCCATAGAGTTGCTGGCTGCCTCTTCCCAAAAGGATGCCACCTAGTACTGGGGGTTCTTATGCGCTGAAACAGCTGTGCCAGCAGACAGCATGAGAGGCCCACTGGGGCTAGGACCAGATGAGGGAACCCACAGGGCCTCTGGAATGTTTTCTGAAACAGGAAACATACACGATACTGGCCCCATGAACTGGTCCTAGATGGTACCGTTAACCTTTTCTGTGTGTTAAAGCTCTGTCTCTCTGGAAAAGCGGTACAGGATTTGTTAAATTTATGTTTCTATTTAGATATAATGTCTCTTTAGGGAAATCTCTTCCTCTTCCCCTTTTTTCCCTTACTCCTTAAAAAAAGTTATTTTTATTTTATGTGTATGAACGTTTTGCATGAATGTATGTTTGTGTATCATGTGTGTGCCTGGTACCCACAAGGCCAGAAGAGAGTATTGGATCCCCTGGATCTGGAGTTACAGATGGTTGTGAGCTGCTGTGTGGGTGCTGGGAATGAAACCTGTGTCCTATGCAAGAGCAGCCAGTGCTCTTAGCCACTGAGTTATCTCTCCAGCCCCTTCCTTTGGTTTTATTTTGTTGTTGTTGTGTGGTTGTTGTTTTGGTTTGGTTTTGGTTTTTTGAGACAGAGTTTCTCTGTATCTTGGAATTTGCCTTGTAGACCAGGCTGGCACAGAGATCTGCCTGCCTCCCCAAGTGATGGGATTAAAGGTGTGCAATACCATGCCCAGCTCCTTCCTTTGGTTTTTAAGTTCTCATATTTTTATTAATTTTGTGTGTGGGCATGTGTGTGTGTGTCTGTGTATGTACACCTGTGCATGAGTGCATATGGGCATGTATGTATATGAGCATGTGTGTATGTGTAGGTTGGTGGGCAACTTTCTGGAATTAGTTCTCTTCTTCTACTGTGTGGGTTCTGGGATTGAACTCGGGTTTGGCTTGGTGGCAAGCACTTCTACTGGCTGAGCCACCTCACTAGCCCTTCCTTTGATCTTTTGAGACAGTCAAGGTTGGCCTTGAACTTGTATTGGTTTTCCTGTTTCTGTGTCCTGATGGCTTGCCTCCCAACTTTACTGGGCCCTGAAGAAATCTCCTTAGGTTTTGTCTTAATCAGCTGGGGATCTGGCTATCCTTGTAACCTGTCCCCAGTTCTCCTTCCTGGGTACCACACCTTCAGCTCCATCCCACTTCCCTCTGAGTCTGTAGCATCCTTTTTGGACAGATGGTCTTGCCTACAGGTTCAGCCATGCCCTCCTTTGGTCTCTGAGCACATGTATGCAGGTGTGAGGAGGCCATCCAGCCTTCTTGCCTAGTTCTGATCTCTGAAGGAAAAGGATCCCCAAGGTATCTAAGGACCTTTGGCCATTGTAGCCAACCGATGACATCATAGAGTCTGAAGCAGAGAAGGAACTTCAGAGAGGGCAAACATCCATTCCGTGACTCTAGGAGTCCACCCCTGAAACACCTGGGACAATGGAGGGCCCCCCTCTTCTCAAGGCTTTCTAGGCCAGACCAATAACTACATCAAGGTAAACTGCCTTTAGGAGAACCTCATAGACTTTCTCCTTTAGAAGATAAACTGGGGATGTAGCTCAATCGGTAGAGAACTTGCCTTGCATGCACGGATGTCATGGGCTCTGATCCCTAGCTCTGCATAAACTCAGAGTGGTGACACATGTCCTCAAATCCCAGCACTCAGAAGGAGAAATTCAAGGTCATCCTTGGCTGTAAGTGAGTTAGAAGCCAGCCTAGGATACATATAATCCCATTTTATAATGAAATGAAAACAGCCTTGGCATCGTGGAGGCAGAAGCAGGTAGATTTCTGTGAATTTGAGGCCAGCCTGGGCTATGTAACAAGGCTCTGTTCAGCAATGAAAGAAAAAAGCATTCTTTCCTACATTTTGCAGCACCACACTTATGTTCTCTTGGCACCCTTACAGAAAGAGCTGATGGGTAAAGATGGGAGAAGTTCTTCCATCACCTTCCTTCCCAGAGCATGTGGTCTCATTCATTTGTCATCGTTTAGGAACAAATCTCTTCTGTCCACAGGGCAAGAAAGGGTCTTAATGGGAGTGAGGACTGAGTTGTCATTCTCCCTCCTCCCTGAGGTCTCCAGAGCTGACTGCAGCAGGGGGCAGTATGCAGCCCTTGTTCTTTGAGAAACCAATGAGTGAATGGCCAGACTAGCAAATGAGTGCGTTTACTACTGTCCTTTGACAACATCGTCTGTCTCACCCAGTGGGATCCAAGCTTTACATACACAGTAGATCCTCTAGAGGCGATGGCTCTGTGGGTGCCAAGTCCTGTTCGAGGTACTGAGGACCCAGGGAAATGTAACACCATTGTGCCATGTGAAAGTCCACAGGAAAGAGAAAGCATATTTGAATCTGCAGGACAACATGGTAACTAAGAAGGAGGTGGAGGCAGACTGCACACTCTGTCCTTTAGATCCTTGGAGTGTGTGCTCCCAGGCACATGCGCACTGTGGACCCTTGGGGTAATAGCATGAAACTTAGGGATCTTTTCTCAGAAAAATGTTAAGTGCATGCATAAATGCATAAGATTACTGAGGGAATTATAATATAGCTCTTAAGGAAGTGGTACTAAGGCTGGAGAGGTATGCCTGTAATTCTGGTTACTTGGGAGGCTGAGGTGAGGGTTACAAGGTTCAAGATTAGACTGGGTCACATAGAGAGTCTAGCCTAGACTACATAGTAAGTTTCTGTCTCAAACCCCTACTCTACCCAACCAAAAAAGAAAGTAGTAAATAATATAGTCATACATGTGCTTATTAATTATTCCTTATATAACAAGTGCCAACAGAACCTAATAGCAATCATAATTTTGAAGCTCTTTTGAGTGTAAACCTTATTTTGGAGACATTTACAACAATAGCATAAAAATATCTGTAGTTTCTGGGCCAGCGATATGGCTCAGCATGCTAAGGCACTTGGGGCAATCTGAACTCAATTCCCAAGACCCATGGTGGAAGAAGTTCATCTCTGACCTCCACATGCATGAGGAGACATTAAAAAAAAAGTCTGTGGTTTCTACTGAAGACAGAGTCACAGGTACTAATCACTACTGTGGTTCTCACCTCTAGAAACATTTAGTTTTTGTCCATGATAGTTCATAATGTCAGGTACATTTCCCCTCGATTTCTTCTTAGTAGCTGAGGTCCTTAGTTTTTGCAGGCTGTAAGAAATGTATGCTGGCCAGGCAGTGGTGGTGCATGCCTTTAATCCCAGCACTCAGAGGCAGAGGCAGGTGGATCTCTGTGAATTCGAGGCCAGCCTGGTCTACAGAGCTGTTTTATCCCAATAGCTTCAACTTCCATCTTGTTTATCCCCCTGCCACCCTTACTGTCCGGACACTGGCTCTTCTGCTTCTGCCTTCCATGTTGTCTAACTTGTATTTATTTTGCATTCTTGTCTACTTACTGGGAGCCAGTCCAGTCTTTCAGTTAAGCAGCCCCTTCCCCTGTATTAGTTCACATCAGTGGCTATCTACCTCTTGTGTATTTGGTCTTCTATTGTCTAGCAATATCTTTAAAAACATTATTACGTCTTTGAGAATTTCAGCCAGTATATTTCAATCATATTCACCCCAACTCCATCCAGGTACACCCCCACCTCCCTGTGCCTTCCAACTTCCTGTCTTCTTCATTTTACTCAGTTACACATTTACTGTCCACACTGTCCTAAGTGTAGGGCCACCCACTGGAGTGTGGTTGACCTACTAGGAGCCACACCCCAAAAGCTACCAACTACCCAAAGCTCCTGAGTCAGGAATGGGGCTCACGAATGTCTTCCCACTCCATGCTGAGTCTTATGCAGCCCGTATGCAGGCAGCCGTAGCTGCTGTGAGAACATGAGCACAGAGGTCCTATAAACAGTATCTTTTAAAGAAAAAAGTTTTAAAAGCCAAGTATGGTGGTACACACCTATAATCTCAGTTCTTGGAAAGTGGAGGCAGGGGTTCAAAGCCAGCCTCAGGTGTAGTGACTTGGACACCAGTCGGGGCTACATGAGACTCAAAAAAGATTTAAAAAAAGAAATTAAATTTTGACATCTAATTTATTTTGTGTTTTCATATTCTATGAAAAAGAAAAAAAAACACAACCCACCAAAATATAGTCCCATGTTTTCATTAGTTTTCAATGCCCTGTCTTATGTATTTCACGTTCCTTTTGATTTGGGCTCTTTGCATATGTAGTTTCCTCATTTCATTAAGAATCTCTACTGTCCCTATTTGACACTGGGTCTGCCTGTTCTGATTCCTGCTGGAGGTGGCACATGTCACCCAGTTTGTTGACATTCTCTTCCTCAGATGTCTGGTGACTTTTTGTCTTGTTAAGTTCCTCACCCACGGGGTCACCCACTTGCTCTGTCCTGGAATGTTCTGGGTCAGGGCCACTTTGGTCTGAGTCATTCTGATACAATGAGAAAGGAGAGGTACCTTGAAAGCAACCTCAGGGAACCCCCTACCAGCCCTGCTAGCCTTGTTTTTGTCAACTTGACATAAACTAGAGCCACATGGGAGGAAGGAACTTCAACTGAGGAACTGTCTCTATCAGGTGGGCCTATAGGCAGGTCTTGATTCAAGATTGACATGTGAGGGCCCCGCCCATTGTGGGAGGTGCCACCCCAGCTGGTGGCTTTGGTTATATAAGAAAGCAGACCGAGCAAGCCCAGAGGAGTAAGCCAGTACTCAGAGTTCTTCGGAGGTCTCTTTGTCAGTTCCTGCCTTGAATATCTGTTCTGCCTTCCCTTAATGAAGCTATGATGGACCCTGTCCTGGAAGCATAAGCCAGATAAGCCCTGGCCTCCCCAAGTTGCTTTAGGTCATGGAGTTTATCACAGCAATACAAAGCCACCTAGAACAAGTCCCAAGCCCCTTGTGGCAAGGTGTTAGGAATTGGCCTTCAGTGTGTTCAGAATCAGCAGCCCTGGGAGAGTCCATCACTGTTAGAGGTTGCCTACCCCACGGGGCTGGTGAGTGAGTGTCTGAGGCTAGGTAAGCCTACGAGCTTTCTCAGCTCTTTGCCCAACAGAGCCTTGCTCTGCTCTTAACCCACCAACACCTGTGCGGGCCTCACAGGCTGCAGATTCTCTCAACAGTGAAGGACAATTATCTCGGTTACTCTTACAGAGTTAATTCACTGTGGTGGTGATGGCGGAACCCAGGGCCTCGGTGTGCTAGGCCATCACTGTCTGCTGAGCGTAGTATACCCCTAGCCCAGAAGCAAAATTTTAGCCACCCTCCCCTCACCTCCACTGTCTTTACCTGCAGAAAAGGCCACTTCATGGGGTGCAATTGCTACACAGAGAGGGGACTTTATTTTACACACTGTCCTTCTAAGCCTTATTATTAAAATCTTTTTTTCTTGTCTTTGCAGAACAGCATGGCTAACCATTAAGATGTATGCTATTTTTTTTTTGCATTTTATATAACCCCTTATAAGCAGAGATATGCTCCATTTTCCAGGTGCCCCAGCACTGATGAAAATCATTTATTTTATACTTAACTATAGAGAGGAACAGTGAACACACCGGGGTGAGCCTCATGTGGGATTAAAGCAGAGGGCAACGAGGAGACAAAATGGATGGTTCCCAGGGAAACCAACAGTTCATTCATGTCCCAACCAACAGTTCGTTCATATCCCAGGTCACACCCATCTTCTCAGAGCCACCCTGCTACCACTCTGACACCTAAAATACCCACCACTCACATCATGGCTGTCTTGAGTGTTTTGTCTTTAATCTTCTTTGTCTACAAATTTTGTGATGGCTTCATGGTTCTGTTCTGGCTATCTCCGACTCCCCCTCACATCCTTGCCTTCCTGTGCCTGGGAACCAGAAGGCAATGGATACTGAGCCAGATCAGAAATCCACCGTTTCTCTCCAAGACAAATGAAGCAGTCTAGTCTGTTTTGGTTTCTGTGTGTGCTTAATGAGCGCAGGGCATGCGTGCTTCAGGGTAAGGCAAGGGTGGACTGCCCTGGATGAAAGCTTGGGTCTGAACTGTTAGACAGTGTCTGGGATTGTGCACAAAAGAGAATTGAATTGTAGATCAGCTGGGAAGCTAGTGAGACAGCCCCAGTGCCCTTGGCCGCCAGGGCTGGAAGCCTGTGGGAGCGCATAGCTGGCATTTTTTTTTAAGCATGAGATTAGGAAGTCTTTTGCTTCCTCTGTGAAGAGGCTTGGATCCAATGGGCTTGAGGTAGGAGGGGAGGTTTTGTTTTGCTTTGNAAACCAGATTTGGCTTGGGTGTTACGAGGCACTGGGCAGATGATCGCTGTGCCTAGTGCTTGGTGAGAGGCAGGTTTGAAATCACGTGGTCACATTTTGGCAACAGCAAGTGTGTGGAGAAGCTGTGACTACAGTTTCAGAAGAGGGGATTCCTACTGGACTCTCCAGATGACTATCTTTATTTGAGAAGCCTCAAAGCACCGCTTCACAGTAAGTTCTGAGGTTTACTCCTGGCCGGGCCCGTATCAGAATCACTTAGGGCAGTGATTCTCAACCTGTGGGCCACGACCCCTGGGGTTGCATATCAGATATTTACGTTATGATTCCTGAAAGTAGCAAAATTACAGTTACGAAGTAGCAATGAAAATACTTTTATGGTTGGGAGTCACCACAACATGAGGAACTGTATTAAAGGGTCGCAGCGTTAGGAAGGTTGAGAACCACTGGCTTAGGGCTCGTCCACATCACCTCCAGATGACAGCATCCCGAAAAGCCCTCACTGGGGCACTGGCTGGTGCTGAGATGAAGTTGAGAGGGAGACCTGCCCTGAGCATCTTGTGGAGCTTCAGGCTGGCTTTCTCTGATGTGGAATACTCATCTCTCCGCCTCTAGCTCATGTCTCATAGGATGTCTAGACAGGGCTGGCAAGATGGCTATGTGGGTTAAGAGTGCTTGCAGCCAGGCCTGACGACCTGAGTTTGACCCTGGAACCCACATGGTGGCAGGAGAGAACCCACTCCCACAGGTTGTCTTTTGACTTCCACACATACACCACGTGCATGTGTGCTCACACGTGCATGCACGCACACACACACACACACACACACACACACACACACGTAACTGCCAAAAACTTTTAAATTTAAAAACTCTCCTTTGACTTCTACTTGCATGCTGTGTTCACACCCTTTCATTATAGTCTGTTGTTTACTGTGTATGTGTGTGTGTGCGCACATGTGTGGATGTGTGTGTATACATGCTACGAGGCAGACGTGGAGGTGAGAGGACCATCTGAACAGATCCTTTCCTTCCATCATGTGGATTTGGGGGATTATCAGATCCTTATCTGCTGAGCCATTTTGCCAGCCCTAGAGCGAAATTTTTTGTAGATTTCTATATTTATTCCGTGGGTTTGGGTGTTTTGCCTTCATAAGTGTCTATGTATCGTGTATTGTGTGCCTGCAGTACCCCTGGAGGTCAGAAGAGTGTGTAGACTTTCTGAAAACATTTCTTGTTAGCATGCTTTGCTCTTACAAAATAATGGGCTCGGTTGTGACATGTTCCTAACATGTATGTAACGTGCTTTGATCTGAGAACACCACTTTACATAAGCATGCAACATAGACTGGCAGAAGTGTGTTCAGAGCCATTTCAGTATCTGTCAGAAATTCTGCCCGAATCGCAAGCCATAATCCATTTATTTATTTATTTTTTGTTTTTTTCAGACGGGGTTTCTCTGTGTAGCCCTGGCTGTCCTGGAACTCACTCTGTCCAGGCTGGCCTTAAACTCAAGAGCTCCACCTGCCTCTGCCTCCAAGTGTTGGGATTAAAGACGTGAGCCACCACTGCTTGGCCTAAAACACAATCTATTGAACAGTTTTTTTGTTTTTTGTTTTTGTTTTTGTTTTTCTCAAGCGAGCCATTCAAAAAGCAATTTTTAAAATCAAATATTCCAAACAATCCAGAAATATGCTGCTGATGCTTCTGTATTGATACATTTGCCTTCTGCAGTTAAACCCTTGTGTGAGAGCAGACAACTATAGATGTACTGTGAAAATTCTGTTCTTCATAACACAGCAGTTTTGGGTCTTCGATGAGGGACTTCAGGCAGCACGTGCTGATATGTGTTGTGACAATGCTCCTGTTGCCATGCCTGGGCTGTGTGTTCAGAGCCAAGGCTGCAGTGATGTCATAAAAGGCACCTTTTCTCATGGTGATGAGTGGCTCAACCTGTTCCAGGCTTTCAGTGAGTCTTCTGTCTCTCTGTTCTCAGGACTCCATCTAACCAGCCGAAGATTGTCCTCAGAGACCTGGGAAGAGAGAACGTGTCCCAGTCCCGCCTGCTTTCCATCAACTGTTCAGTCACCCTGCAAGGACAGCAGATGCTGTCCCTTGGGAAAAATGAGAGAGTACACAAGTGAAGAGCTGGCAGACGTGACTCAAGTTCTCCCAAGGCAAGTGGACAGGGGCGTGGCCTTGGGCTGCAGTCCATGGTGGGTTTTACAAAGCTCCTGTGACCCGCCTCAGGCAGCTTCCTGGGTTCTGTAAGATGCGTTAAAGAGACCCAATGTGAGGATCTGAAGATAGACTTAAGCATTTCCATACATTTTCCTGAGGATAGACTTAAGCATTTCCATACATTTTCCTGACCGGGCCTGGAGAGGGACACTTTCCCAGGGCTACCTGGCAATTTGAAAGACCTAAACTCACTGCAGTTAAATGTCTGAAGTGATGAGGCTAATGCCATTTTGCTTTTCTTTTGGTTTTTTTGAGACAGGGTTTCTCTGTGTAGCCCTGGCTGTCCTGGAACTCACTTTGTAGACCAGGCTAGCCTCGAACTCAGAGATCCACCTGCCTCTGGCATTAAAGACATTACAGGTGTGTGCCACCATTGTCTGGCTATTAACACTTTTTATATGATCACAACTGAATAAGATGGAACCCCCCCATACCCATTTTATCTTCTCAATTTTTGTATGTGTATGTTTCTGTGTGTGCACTTGTGCATGTGTGTGTATGTATGTGTGTGTATGCATGTGGGGTGTGTGTGTGTGTGTGTGTGTACCTAAAGACAAGCTCAGGTGTTATTTCTCAGGAACCATTCTTCACCTGTGCTTTGAGACACTCACTCTCTGGAATCTGAGTTCACCAATTAGGCTAAGCTGGCTGACCAGCAAACCGCATGGATCTGCCTGCTTCTGCCTCCGCAGTGCTGACATTACAAGTGTGTGCCACCACGCCTGGCTATTTTTCCATGACTTCTGGAGATCAAACTGACGTCATCTGTTTGCGAGACAAGTGCTTTACCGTCTCCCTAGCTGCTCTTCTAGCTGTCTTCAGGATAGAGTTTCACTATGTAGTCTAGACTGGACTCGAATCCACCATCCTCCTGCCTCAACTTCCCAAAAGCTGGGATTGCTGGTATACACTACCACGCCTGTTGTCCTTCCTCGTCAGCTCGGTGTCTTAGTTGTGTTAAGGTGCTTAGGTGTCTGCTGGTGTTGTGATGGAATACACTGACAAAGGCAACTTCAAAGGCAAAGAGTGGACTCTGGCTCATAGTTCAGGAGACTGTCCGTCATGGTGGGAGGCGGTGGTCACAGCAGCAGGAACTTGAAGCAGCTGATCACATCCCATCTACAATCAGGAAGCAGAAATCAACAAATGCATGCTGCCACGCTACTTGCTCTCTCCAGTTTATACAGTGCAGGGTCCACACCAGATCCTGCCCACGGTTCAGATGAGTCTTCCTGCACCAGTCAACCTATGATGGACTGTCCCCCACACGCATGCCCAGAAGCCTATCTCTTGGGTGCTTCTGGATCATCCCAAGTTGACAATTAACATTTGGTATCTGAATTGACGCAGGGCTGTTGAGGGACAAAGTGACTAGGAATGTGGCAGTGTGAGTGCCAAGTTGGGTTGGCACAGACCTATAATCCCAGATGCTCACCAAGCTCAGGCAAGAGGATTGAGGAGTTTCAAGGGCTGTGTTGGGGAACAGAACAAGTTCAAGGCCAATTTAGGGAGACCCTGTCTCAAAAATTTACAAGAAAGGTAAAATCAGCTTGGGGAATTGTGGTAGTTTGAACATAGTTGGTCCCCATAATCTCATAGGGAGTGGCACTATTAGGAGGTGTGGCTTTGTTGGAGTGGGCATGGCCTTGTTGGAGAAAGTGTGTCACTGTCAGGGCAGGCTTTGAGGTTTCCTATGCTCAGGATATGACCCAGTATCTGAGTCAACTTCCTGTTGCCTGCAAGATGTAGGTAGGACTCTCAGCTACTTCTCCAGCACCATTTCTGGCTGCACACCGCCATACTCCCTGCCATGATGACAATGGACTGAACCTCTGAAACTGTAAGGGAGCCACCCCAGTGAAATGTTTTCCTTTATAAGAGTTGCCGTGGTCATGGTGTCTCTTCACAGCAATGAAAACCCTGACTAAGACAGGGATATAACTCAGTTGTGGATAACTATTCTAGCTGAGGGGGTGGGGATTAGAAGATCAGCAAGCACAATGGGCTGTGCACACAGTGAAGCATGGGAAGCCAGGTTGTCAGGCCAGTATCAAACCTCAGCTTTGCTACTTAACATCTGTCTGAGCTTGGGAAGGTATCTAACCTTCCGAGGCTCAGTGTCTTTGTCTGTAAAAGGGAGAGACAGCACAAGGATTGTTGTGAGCAAGCGCTTCCGCTCTCTCTACCTGATACAGAACTGTCACCTGCTGTTTGTAATGACTCCACTGAATTAATTGATGAGAGCAGGCTGAACGGACACAAGGGAAGCCAGAGCTGGCAAGGAAGGAGGAGCCCGGTCACCAGCAAATCATGAATAAACTGTGGGTTTCGGTGTTACTGGCACACTGGGAAACCAGGAGCCTCAAATTCAGGCTAATGGCCCAAGAATGAAGTCTCTCATCTGAACTCACCATGGTGCCTCGGCCAGAATTTTTGGGAAGGCAAACACTTGACTTACACAGATGTTTTTTATTCTGTCAGATGGAAGGAAGGAGGCAGGGAACATAGTTATAGACACCCTCACAGTCCCAGAGAGGACCCCGGACTCGCAGGGCACTTGGAGTGATAGAGAATGTCTACTCTCAGCAGGAAGTGCCCACATGGAAGGAACTGCATAGCCCATGTTGTCAGGGTAGTGGGCCACAGATAACACTCCTTATTTCTGCCTGACTTCTGGACCAAGCAATGTCCTGACAGAGACCTACCATCACCAAGCCTCCAACAGATACCCAGAGCTCGCTCCCCTCCCCCACTCACCTCCTCGGCAACAGTTGGTGGTTAGCAGAGGAAGAAAGAGGACCATAATGTCATCATCTAGTTTCTCCATCATCTCCACTAATGGGATGGGGAGCACTCCTTCTCTGTAAGATGCTTCAAGACCCAGGACAGGCTGGAGAAGCTGCCCCTGTGTCAGAAAGGCAGGCAGGTGTGTGTGTGTGTGTGTGTGTTATCTGTGGACTTTGTAAGCCTGTCTGGTAGAGATAGCAGGAGGTTTCCTCATAATGACAAAGCTAAATCATACAAGATCCCAGATGCGGTGGCCCATGCCTGTAATGCCAGCCCTTTGGAGGCTGAGGCAGGGGAATGGTCATGAGTTTGACACTATTACGGTTTACATAGTAAGTTCCAGGCCAGTCTGGACTACAGAGTGAAACCCTCAAAAACAAAACCAAATCAATAAACAACAAAAACTCATAAATTATGCCCAATGTGGCGGTGCCATAAGCTCAGCCCCGGGGAGTCTAAGGTACAGGAGTTGCCATGAGATCCAGGCCAGCACGGGCTGTTGCATTATGTGTTTGGCTCAGGCTCTGCTTGAGGCTGAGTCAGCAACTGGGTCTCGTGCTGGCGGAGCCTTTGGGACCATAGCAGTGCTTCTGGGCAGGAAGCCGAAGTGAGGACAGGACAAAAGCCTTCACTGAGTGCCTGTCTATAAAATATGCCTGTACTCTTGGCCCCTAGCTCATGCATTTTAATTATTTTGATGTTCTATGCATTAAGTGCAGAAGAGGCAAGATTGGTGTTGTCAGGGGCTGCGAATATACTGCCAATGACTGTGAGTTTCTTCAAGGGTGATGGGCGTTTCCTTTTATGTGTGTGTATATGTGCGAGTATGGTGTATGTGTAGTGTATATACATGCTGGGTGTGGGGTACAGGTACGTGTACACGAGCAACGGCTAGAAGAGGATGGTGGGTACCCTGCTCTCTCACTCTTAGCCTCACTCCCTTGAGATGGCATCTCTCACTGAGCCTGGAGCAAGGCTAGACCAACAAGGGCCAGCCATCTGCCTAATCTCTTATAGAGTGGGGGTTACAGGTGTATGGCCACGTCTGGCCTTTTTATGTGGATGCTGGGATCTGATCTGTGTCCTTGTGCTTGCAGTCAATTGTTCTCACCCACTGAGCCATCTCCCCAACTCCATAACGGGCATTTTTCTGGAATTAGATCGTGGCGGCACCTATACCCTGTAAATATGCCAAAAATAACCAAAAATCTTTAAATCTCCAAGAGATGAGCTGTTGGTTTAGGAGCTGCATTTCAAGTTTTCAAATGTATATACATGTAACACTGATAATTACATAAATTAATATTGTCATTATATGGAGCAGCCCCCAAGAGTTACACAGTGAGATTTATTTATTCATTCGGCAGCATCGGGGATCAAACCTAGAGCCTTTGGTGCCCGTTAGGCAAGTTCTGCAATGGAGCTACACTCTGAGCCTTATAGAGTAAAATGTAAAAACTCATAACATAGGCTGGAGAGATGGCTCAGCAGTTAAAAGCTGCTCTTTCGAAGGACCCAGGTTCGATCCCCAGCACTCACATGGTAGCTCACAACTGTCTGAACTCCAGTTCCAGAGAACCTAACACTAGCCTTCTTGGCACTTCTTACATGTGGTACATAGATATACATGCAGGCAAAAACAGCCATACAGATCAAAACAAAACACAAAGGAGCAGTGTGGAAACGAAGACAGAACCAGCCAGGACAGACCAACATGGTGGGTGCTGTGTCCCATTTTCAGTCCTTCTGTTTCCACCACACCCAAAAGAAAGACCGACGGGAGATGCTGAGGAGGATAAGTCAAGAATTGCTACCAAAACACTGCATGGTAGTCTGCTAAGCCAGCTCCCTCAAAGCCAGAACTAAGCCTGAAACACCCCTGCAAAGTAAGGAGAAAGTACCCAGAGGGAAAAGGGGATACAGGCAAGACAGGAACAGCCTTACAGACAATGAAGATGCCAAAGTAGGCCAGGCACAGAAGGATGAAGGTGCCAGAAAACTGTGTTTGTGTGTGTGTGTTAACATGCACATCTGTGACTGTACATCTTGAAATACATCTTATCAAGTTTTACAAATTCTACAAAATGTAGAATTGTAGAGGGATTTTTCTTTGGGCTGCGTGCTCACAAAAAGAAAAAAACAAAAAACCAAAAAACAAACAAAAAAAACTACATGGAGACTTAATTATTAATTAAGCTCAGCCTATAGTTTAGACTTGTCCCACTAGCTCTTATAATTTAAATTAACCCATTTCTATTCATGCCATGTGACTCATGGCTTTTACCTCTCCTCCTGCATGTCTTGCTCCCTCTGCTTATAACTGGNGACCCTGCCTTTCTTCTTCCCAGAGCTCTCTCTGTCTGGAAGTCCCACCTGTAGTTGGAAGGTTTCCTCTGTCCCACCCGGTCCCACAGCCCCTAGGACCCAAGTAAACATACAGAGACTTATGTTACTTACAAACTGTATGGCCTAATGGCTCAGGCTTCTCTCTAGCTAGCTCTTCCAATTTAACTCAGCCCATTTCTACTAGTCTATGCATTGCCACGTGGCTTCTTGGCTTACCAGTACTTTCACATCTTGCTTCTCCTGGCGGTGGCTCGCAGCATCTGCCCACTCTCCTTTCTTCTCTCTCTCTATTTCAAATGCACTACCTAACCTATTCTGTCTCATCATTGGCCAAACAGCTTTATTTATCAACCAGTCAGGGCAACACATCTTCACAGTGTACAGAAAGACATCTCACAGCACCTACCTATACCTCCCGCCTAGCGGTTGGCCATTTAGCTTTTTTTATTAAACCAACCACAGGGACACATCTTCATGCAGTGTAAAGGAATACTCCACAACACAGAATTTAAAAAGATAAATAAAAGCTCATATATGAGTTCCTTTCACCCCCATAGAGTGTTGAGTCCTCCAGGAGGAGCCACCGTCCTGCAGCTTACTTGAGTAGGCTATGCCTCTGCTCAAGCCTTTCATGGCCCTTCCAGGCAGTTCACAATAACAGGGAGCATGTGCTGGGTATGTACTAGGCACCAGTACTCTGTTTATGAACAAACCAACATGTAGCTATGTGAAGGGTACAGCTTTCTCACCCCCCATCAAGCTGGGGTATCAGGACACAAGGAATCCAGTTACTGCTATTCCTCAGCGCCCTAAAGAATACAAATACCAAATTCCATTTCCTTTCTTACAGAAGCCTTTGAGTAGAGGGGTTATGTATGAACATCAAATCAAAATTGGATGCTGTAAAGAAATAATAAGAATGAAAGTGTACCAGTTTTGTTTGTGCCTTTGTGCCAAACTCCAGCAGAACTCTCTACTGCCAACCTTTGTGACTCAGCCAGTGGCCTGGCATTGTACCCATATTTGAAAGCCTGGGCTCTTGGTTTCCCCAGCTGGAGTAGGAAGGGCCTCCAGTGGAGGGGACTCTTTTGCAGTTAGCTGCGGCATGCCAATTGTTAGGCAAAGCACAGAACAGTCGGAAGCTGTTCAGGCTGTTAGAGATTGGACAAAGGGTCCATCAATCTTGACTAATTGGATAGGATTCACCCCTCAGCTGTACTGATGTTGAATTGACAAACTGTACATTTAGGGTATTATATGTATACACACACAAACACAGAGTGAAATTATTACCCCCGTCAAGCTAACTAACAGCCATCATCTTAATTATCCCTTTTTT
>LZPO01027375.1:6866-18575 GCA_001675575.1 Neotoma lepida
CACACACACACAGACACACGCACGCACACACAGACAGAATAATAATAAATGAAGAGGAGGAAGGCTTAGAACCTCATTTGAACTGCAGCGTGTCACTTTGTAGAGTGCGGAGGAGCTGGGTTCCTGGGAGACCACAGATCTCTCCTTTGCACCTGGAGAGAGGAACATTGCAGGGCCCAGGACCTTTGAATCTCAAAGTCAGTTGAACTTTGAATTGACATGTATGTGGGAGAGATGGAAGCATCTTTTTCTTTATTCCAGACAGGGCCTTCTGTAGCCCAGGCTGGCCTCAAGTCACTATGTAGTCAAGGATGACCTCTTGTTCCCTCTTCCAGAGTGCTGGGTGTCAGGTGTGTTATCACTTACTGGACTGAATATCTTTATTTGAAGCTCGGTTGGTTGCAGTGTGTGTTGAGGGGTGCCATGCTGATTGCTTTCTCCCTGTGACTGGGCTCACCTAGTAAAGGGAATGTTAGGTTCTATTCAGGAAAGCCCTCAAAGTCGTTCTTAAAATATATCCGAGTGATAGTCTTTGACTTGAGGCTCTAGAAACAAGCTGACTAAAGAACTAACCCACATCACAGTTGAATTACACAGTGTTACATATGAATCATATAATGTTAGCCTGTGCATACAAGCCACTAACAGCTAACACCCTGCTCTCTGGGTCAGTTTTTAGGATTACCCATTTGTATCCTGGAGCCGTCTAGGGCCAGGGTCGTCACTGATGGGCCATCATGGACCAGCTCCCAGCCTCCTGGATACCTGTCTTGTTTCTGACTTAACAGTCTTCTGTCCACCTTGTTGCTGAAATGACTTCACAGTAGTCTGATGGCCTTTGCAGGGTGAGCTAGAGCTTGCCCACTCACTTGCAGGGTAAACCCCACCTCCGCTTATTCTCAGGCCCTGTTTTGGTGTGTCAGTGGTCTGTGTGGAACTGAGGTCAGCCTCTGGGGCTCCTCTTTTTCCCTCCCACTCTTTTATGTTCTCTTCATCCTGTATCCCAGCGAGTACGTTGTCAGGTATTTCCCAGGTCTCCAGCTCCCGTTTCCGGCAGGACAGCCACAGCTCTCCTTCCTTCCTTCACCAACTTGACTTCTGGGACCACTGGTGTGTTGGGCGCATTGGTCAGTGTTCTGATCTGATTCTAGGGCCAGTGATCCCAGTTCCTCCCGAGCTGAGTTTCACTCTGCTTCCCCAAGAGACGGTGATAAGTTGTAACAGCCATTGGTCCTGGAACTACAGCCTGCCAGGCTCTGAGCAACCTGGAAGCTGTCTGTATGCCCCTTACTGGTTATTACTGGAAACCTGTGTGAATATGGAATCAGCNAATGTGTATGTTTTCAGGGGTAGATCTAGAAGTCACAGAATTCACAAACTATGCACTTATCACTCCCCCACTAAATTCGTTCCCAAAGAAGTTTGGTTCTAATGTGGCCATTAAGGGAAACGGGATCTAGGCTCCCAAACGTAGCAGAACTGCCATGTGATGCAACAGCCCCACTTCTGGGGCTGAATATGAAGGAAGAAATCAGTGTATTTAGGAAAAACCAGTGTCCCCATGTGTTACAGCAATGTTCACTGTAGATAAGGCACGGAATCTTCTGTGTGTCATCAGTGCTGAGTGGATGATCGAGAAAGTGCAGCACACACATAGCGAAATTCTCTGCCATAAAAGGAGTGAGCTCATGTCAGTTGCACCAAAAAGGGTGAGTCTGAAAGGTGCATGAAGTGTCATAAGCAGGCACAGGACACAAAACTGCAAGTGCTTACTTTTGAAGACGCTAAGTAAGTTGGTCCACAGAGGTAAAGAGCAGGTTGGGGTCCAGAGAGTGAGGATAGAGAGAAGTTAGTAATAGGTGCAAACAGCAAGAGGGGAAAGCTCCACTGTTTTCAGCAAAGAGGGTAACTAAGAAATTAAGCTATATTCAAAACAGCTAGGAGAATGGATTTTGTGTTCCCAGCATAAAGAAATGGCAAGTGTCTAGGTGTCAGATAAGATCTGATAAGTCTCTGATCTGAGAGCTGCACATTGTATGCCTGTGTTGAAATACATTGATCCATACATATTACTGTTATGTGTCCATTGGTTTTTAGTTGTTTTTATGACAACTTTTCATTGATTAGAAAACAAATCAGTTAATAAAGCATAATATTAAACAACTGTAGATCCTCTCCTTTGTTAGCTATGCCGCTGACGTTTTCCATACTTTTCCTGTGTGTGCACATAGAAAATGCACATGTATTTTTATTATTAAATGTGTATTTATTATTAACACATTTTATTGACTGGTGAGGTGGCATGGTGGGTAAAGACCTCCAGCGGAAAGAAAGAACCAGCTCCGAATGTTGTCCTTCTGACCTCTGGATGGGCACTGTGGCATCCGGATGGGCACTGTGGCATGCACATGCCCGTGTGTGTGTGCACAATAGCGAACCTCCGGATGGGCACTGTGGCATTCACATGCCCGTGTGTGTGTGCACAATAGTGAACCTCTGGATGGGCACTGTGGCATGCACATGCCCGTGTGTGTGTGCACAATAGCGAATGAATGAAACATGTCAGCAAGTAAAGATCAGTAGCATGTTGTTTTGTTGTTGTTGTTTTTGTTTTCTTAAAATAATTGGTTTACTTTTATTTTCTATGCATTGGTGTTTTGCCTGAGGGTGTCAGATCCCCTGGAACTGGAGTTGGAGACCGCTGTGAGCTGCCATGTGGGTGCTGGGAACTGAACCCAGGTCCTCTGCAAGAGCAGTCAGTGCTCTTACCCACACATAGAGCCATCTCTCCAGCCCCGATAGCATGTTTTTAATGCTTACATAAAAATATCTTACTTGTTCAAATTCAGTGAAAATAATTTTATTGAGCCCATCTGCTATTAATGGGCAGCCAATTTCACTTAATGAGCTATGTTGTGAGCTTTGTCATAATCGTCTTTATAGTTAGATCCTGTGGGCTAGATTGTTTAGAGTAAGTGATTGACGTGATTATGGAATTTTGAGTATATATGTTTTAAGCTAATAAACATTGCCGGATTGTTTTCCAGAAAGCTTATATTTTTCACCAGTGTTGTAGGTAAGTTTTAAAGAAACTGAAACCGTAGACAGAATACTGCCGTGAGTAGACAGCAGCTCGGTGGCTTCTACCTGTTTGAAACACATCTCCACATTGATTTACCCCACATTCCAGTTCTGCCCTTCTCCCTGCCCTCCTGCCCCACTGTCCGCCCAGTCTCTGCGCACTTTCGCTGACACTGTTTTCAGGGCCTGGCCGAAGTTGACTTTCTCTAACCTACCACTTAAAAGTGGCCGTTCATCTGCGTTCTTCCAACACTTGCTTTTTACTTGAGGTTTGCCCAAGCTTTAATGGGCCACTTACCCAGTTACTGTTTCCCTGTCTGTAGCGCGCTTTAAGAGTAGGACTCTGTGCTTCACACCCCTGTCTTTCCTTTGGGGTTGGAGTTCACAGTGAGCAGTGGGGACATTCTTGCCTGGGGAAAGAAACTCTAAAAAGAATGTTTGCAGGTAAATATTTTGAGCCATAAGAAATAGTACTTGGTTGTTCCTGATTCACTCTAAATGACGTATCCAAAGGCTTGGCTTTGATTTCTGGTACCGAGGGATTTGGCACACCCCTGAAATACAGTGGGTGCTGCCTCCGTTGCTGGTAGTCAGGATGTGTACATGTATCTTCTCTGCTCGCTGACTCCTTACGAATTACAGCAAAGCGACACAGTGAGGCTTGGTGGGTGCTTTGCCCGTAACTGTTAGCACACACTGTAAGTAAGCTTTGCAGAGTGACCACTTGTTATGCCTCAGCTGTGAATCTTGCAAANTTCAGTCAGACATCATCTTTGCAGTCTGTTGCATTTACTGGGAGTACTGTCAAAGCATTGTGTTTGTTACTGCAGTCAGATTCCTGCTAAATAGCGGCAGAGAACACAGTACATGAACAGGATGGAAGGAAGACATCACACCCAACACAGTGAACCAGCAAACTCTAATAGTAACAGGGGAGGAAGAAAACAATCATAGATAATCCAGCCAGAACAGCAGCCCACAGGACCATAGGAAACACCAGCTCCCTCAATAGTGACTTTCAATGGAAATAGCCTTAACTCACCAGTTAAATGATGCAGGTTAACTGGATTGGAAAATAAGATCCAACTATTTGTTGCCTTAAAGAGAGACAGTTTAATGGCAAAGATACTGGAAAACCGAGTCAGGATAAAAGTCAACTTACCCGGNAAATGGAGGTTGGAAAGAAGCTGCCATAGCTCATGTCAGAGCAGAACTAGTTGGAAAAGAGAAGTTATCTGATAGAAGAGTTGGAGATACTTAGGTGCTTAATCCTGGGCTCCCAAAGGTTCTGTTAGAGTAGTGACAGGAGACTNTAACACCCCGTTCTTACCTTTCTGTAGGGCTTCCAAACTCAATCAACAAATGTCAGAGTTAAACTGTACTGTAGGTTAATAGGATTTAACAGATGTTTACAGAACAGTCTGTCCAACAGATGAGAAAACATGTTCTTCTTAGTGCCCCATGGAACTGCCTATCAATTTTTTAAGGAAGACAACAGTAATATTTCTCAACCTGTTCTATTGGAAAGGGAAGGAACTCACTCTGTGAAGCTAGTGTTATCCTGATACCAATGCCACATAAAGACAGCAAAGAGAAGAACCACAGACCACTTTCTCTGATTAANGTAAAATGTAAAAAGTCTCAACAAAACACTTGTAAACTGAATTCAAGAAGAAAAGACATCACTACCAAGTTGGTTTCATACCAAGGTTGTACAGTACAACACATGTAAATCTGTGGGTTTAATTCACCATACAAGTAAACAACAGATACCATCTTAATGTGTGACCAAGACCATCTTGATGTGACCATCTTGATGTGACCATCTTGATGCAGAAAAGGCCTTTAACAAAAGTTTTGACAGAAGTTCTGAGCAAGGGGAACACATTCTCAACATGATGAAGACTAAGGAGTGTGGTCACCGTGGCACCAAGATGAGAGGAGCTGAGAGCAGCTCTTAGGAACTGACGTGAGACAGATTTTCTTTGACATAGTGCTTGAACTCTTACCTAGAGCAATGGAAAAGAGCAGGGAGTTAAAAGGATACAGATAGGACAAGACAAAGCCACATTGTCCTATTTGTACATGACATGATCCTATATATAAGGCACCCTGTGCACTCTGCCAGAAAATTCAGAGCTGATAAGTACTTCAGGAAAGGATGAGGATACAGAATCAACACAAAAGTTAGTACTTTTCCTGTGTACCAATAATGAACTTGCTAGGGAAGAAATTAGGAAAATAGCCGTTCTTAATACATGGCAATGACAACAAAAACTATAGGGATAAGCCTAACTAACTTTTAAGACAGTGAAAGCCACAGTAGAAGATGGGAGACTATTCTTTGTCCACAGATCAACAGGATTAATAGTTAAAAAATGTGTATGTTACTGGAAGCAGTCTACAGGTTCAGTGTAGTCACTATCAAAATTCAAATTCTTACAACTAGGAGGAAAAAAACAAAATCCTAAAATCCACATGAAAAATAAAAGACCTTATCTAGTCAAATCAATCCTAAGCAGAAAGCACACTTCTGGCAGTATCATAATATCTGAGCTAAAATTACACTGTAGAGCTATAGTGACAAAGACAACATGTTACAGGTACAAAGCAGACTTGTAGACCCAACGGAGTTGAATAGAAGACCCAGAAATAAGTCTGCACAGCTACAGCAACCTCATTTTTGACACAGGTGTCAAAAACACACACTGGAAAAACGGTAGCTTCAAAAATTTTTACTTGGGAAAACTGATTATCCCACACACAGAAGAATGAAATCAGATCCCTATCTTTAATCTTGCACAAAAATCACTTCAAAATGATTAAAAGACCTTAATATAAACCATGAAATGCTGAGGAGGACATGAGGGAAAAGCACCTCAGAATACAGGCACAGGCAAGAACTTTCTGGAAAAAAGACTCAACAGCACAGGAGGTAACCTCAGGAACTGAGAAACGGGATTGCATGAACTAAAAAGATGGAAACTCTCTGCATAGTCCGTAGACAGGCTGCAGAACGGGAGAAGAGCTCAGCAGCTGTGCTTCAGATGGGCCTAATGTCTAGAATGCATAAAGAACTACAGAAATTAAACATCAAAAAAACCCAAATTTTATAATCCGTAAATGGGCCCGTACACTGAACAGTTTTCAAAGGTACACACACAAATGGCCAGTAAACATTTTAAAGTGGTTAGCATCTGTAGCCATCAGGTAATGCAAACAAAAACCTCTTACCCCAGTCAGAACTGCTCTCATTAGGAAAACCAACAGCAGTGACCTCTGGTGAGGAGATGNAAAGAGAGGAGACCGNATTCACTGCTCTTGGGGATGTGGAGTGGTGGACCCGCTATGGAAACCAGTCTAGAAGTTTCTCAGAAAACCAAAAGTGTAGCTGCTATATGACCCAATGATACCACTGCTAGGCAAACACCCAAAGGCTCTCAGTTTGTACCAAATGGGCACTTGTATATCCATGTCTGTTGGCCACACAGTTTCCCAGAGCTAGAGATGCCCATCAACAGATGAGTGGATGAGAAAAGTGTGGCACACAGTAGAATTTTNCTTAGCTNTAAAGAAAAAATGAAATCATGGTGTTTTCAGAAAAATTAAGGAGCTGAAAATTACGTGAAGTATCACATATTTTCTGTCACATCCAGAACCTGGATTTTGTGTATGGATACATATGTATGTGGGGATAAAGATTTTGAAACTAGAATGGGGACCGTGAGGGGTCGGGCAGGGGGAGAAACAAAAACGAGGGTGATAAAACAGAAAATACACGTGAGCTGAAAGCAGAAGGGGCTGGAGGAGAGACGTGGCAAAGAGGTCAGCACAATGGAGTGTGCACCCAGCACTTTGAAAGCTCGTTACAAAGCCGGACATACATACAATTCACTTGTCAAACTGTAAACTTGTGTATTGTTTGTTTTTACACAACAGTAGCTTATAAAGTGCACTGGAAGACGTGCTGTTTTCCTGTCTAGTGCAGTTGTCTGTCTGCTGCCGGCTATTCACTCCCTGCTCTTCAGAACCCACTGAGCTTTGTTCCAGAGCTGGTCCTGTTTGTTACAGATCTCTTGGCTCATTTGGGNAGAGAGGAGCTGCACACCTGAGTTTTCAGAAGTGTTTTCTATCTGACCATTAGAAGTCTTTCCTGTTACTTCCCTTGCCTGTTCAAATTGGGTTGTCTGCAAAAGCCCACTGAGGTTATACANGTGACTTGGTCTCTTAGTAGCCCAGCCTTGTCCTTACTGCATTTTACTGGGATCTTAAAATAGCTCTATGCTGATAAGTTTTTGAACCTTAATTACCTAGAGGGCTGCAACTCTTTAATTTTTGTTTTATTTGAAACAAGGTCTCTACATAGTNCTGACTGTCCTAGAACTCATGTAGACCAGGCGGAGTCTGCCTCCCAGGAGCTGTGATTAAAGGCGTGCACCACCATGCCTGGGCAGCTCTTAATTAATTAATTTGTGTGGGGTGGTGCATACGTGTGGAAGTCAGAGCACACTTGTGGGGCTGAGTTCTCTGCTTCCACCAGGTGAGTCTCAGGGATTGGGTTTAGGCCACCAGGCTTGGGAGCTTTTGCTGCTGCTCAAGGACTGCAACTCTTGAGTCACCAAACTGTAGGACAAACAAGGTTCTGTGAAGTCACACACAGCCACGATAGACCGAGCTTCACAGTTGAGCCTTGTGTGTGTAGGCAGGATGGCTTGCCGCACATTCGTGGGATCCACACCCATTCCTTTCCCAAGATCTTCTGATACAGACCTTAGCTCTAATCTCTTGGAACTTAGTGTTCACTACACTTTTCTTTTTCATAATTCTGTAAGAATTTTTCTCAATTTCCAGGAACCTAATGTGTTGACATTTTCAAACTGTTATTTTAAAGGATATGAAGTCTTCAAGTTCAGATCCAGCAAAGAATGGGAAAGGCTTGTACATTACACAGTTGATGATTTCTGTCCTGCCTCTACCTTTGCAGGCCTGGCTGCTTAGGGAGTTTGCTCTAGTTTACTTGCTGTTGCTGTGACATACAGTTCCAAGCCATACTCCTAGGGAAAGCTTAGAACTGTGGGAAAGAAATAAGAAAAAAAATGTCATGAATACATAAAGTATTCGTAAAGTATACATAAAGATAATAGTTTGTTAAAGTATATAGAAATCAACTATAAAATAATAAAATTTAGCAAGCTTGCATGCTTACAAAACAAAAAGAAGCTAAAAATCATAGACAACACTCTTCCCAGTCCAGAAGGCAAAATGTTAGGTTCTATGTGAGTGAGCCTGCCGTGCTCATTCCTAGCCACGTCCTGTTGCTCATACAGTGAGCTCAGGTGTTGCCAGGAGCCTCCTTAATGCCCAGAATGAGCTGATCACCATGTGGGCAATTCCTGTCTGATACACTCTGCCATAGCAAAGTGATTTTTGGTTGTTCTTNGGGTTTTCACCACTTGTAATTTACAGAACATCTAATGTATGCTAGTTAACTGTTTAATGCTAACCAGTGAGACTTCTCATTAACAGGCCAGTAGGAAGGTGTTTGGTTAATCAAGTTTAGTGTTGGATTTTTGGCTTCAGGTATAGGGGGGATGGCACAGGCGAACCCTGCTGTCGTTGGAAGTTCTTCTGTAGGGTATAATGTTTCATTAACATAAATCCAGGTAGGCACAAACTTTCACTCATCATGGATTTTTCAGCACCACGCATGTGTTACAGGATGTGAGTTGGGTTAGGAGTAGGTAGACGGAATGGTGAGTTCATGGAATTGGTGTTGAGGCTGATGGTGTTCATTGGCCTGCCGACCTGTCCAGTGGGAATTCACTTCTGTATGGTCACAGCTAGGCTGTGATGTGTTTTAGGATGAGAGTCCTGAGGCCCTGCTGGTTTCCTCACCATTCACAGTGTAAGACAGGGATTGGCCACGTAGTGGTTATCAGGCTTGGCAGCCATCTGGTCTCTGTGGTAACTACAAATCTGCTTTAAGGAAAAACAGCCATAAGTACTTCAAATGCATGAGTTGGCTGTGTTCCCATAAAACTTACTGTCTTTGGAAGTCTGCTTTAGTTTGAGGTAAAAATACTGAACAACTCTAATAACCAAAAACCTTTTATTCCTCTTTCAGCCTCTTTTTTTATGAAATTACATTTATTTTGTGTGTGTGTGTGTGTGTGTGTGTATGTGTGTGTGTGTGTGTGTGTGTGAGAGTGTGTGAGTGTGGGCTCACTTTCCACCATGTGCCTTTAGAGGTCAGAGGATAACTTGTGTGAGTTAGTTCTTTTCATCCACCGCGTGGGTCCCNGAGATTGACCTCAGGTTGGGTGGTGAGTGCCTTTAACCACTCAGCCCTCAGTCCTTCTTTAAACTACTGACTAGTTTGAAATTACAGCGAAATGAGTGTGTCCATTCATTGTTTATGCCTTGACTTTGATACAAAGTGAAAGAATGCGTTTTGTTTTCTTAAGCTGCTTTTGGGGTAGGTAGCCATTCTTTTTTTTGACAGATATGATAAAATCTCCTTTTAAAAAGAACATTTCTTTGTGTTTGTATGGTGTGTACATGTGTATACACTTGTGTGTTGGGGGGGAGGANTCACTGCCCTATGTATGTGGGGAGGGGGTTGTGCACTTAACGTGTGTATACACTTGTGTGGGGGACGGTATGCACTTGGCGAGTGTGTACACACATGGTGTGTATGTTTGTGTGCGGCGGGAGGAGTGAGACCAGAAGCTTACTTCAGGTATCTTCTTTGTTTTATCTACCATGTTCGTTTTTGAGATATGGTCTCTCACCAAACTTGTGCTCACAGTTTGACTTGGCTGGTTGGCCAGTGAGCCCTGGGATCTGCACCTGCTCACACATGTGTACACGTCTGTCTCTGTGGCACTGTCCTTTTCTGCTGTCTGGTCCCCTTCCGTGTATCTTTGTTAAAGCTCCATGAGGCCACAGGTTGAATGTTATCCTTTGCCCTTTTGGTTAGGATCCCCCAATTTTCCTGTGGGATCCAGTCTCTTTCCCATTTGGCTGTGGTTGGTACATGACTCAGGTGCCCTGACAACAGGCCGACTCCCGGAATTTCTATTTTGAGTCATAATCTAGAAGAATGGACAGTGATTGGCACTGATGGATCCTGGCTGAGGCTCTTGAGAGAAGNCGTTTCTCCCAGATCCGTGGAGCTGTGCTGGCCCTGAGCGCTTTCCTTTGTATCTGTGAGCTATCCTATATCTTAAAAGCCCTTTGCTTCATTTTATTTAGTTAGTTAACAAAAACCAGTTTCAGTTGCTTTTACCCAGAGATCTCTAGCAATATGGCCTTAATTAATCATTTTAATTTTCATATTGATTGTGATTTTTTCTTTCTTCTCTTTAAAACAAAACAAAACAAACAAACCTAGCCAGAGACAGCTGCTGCTTTGAAACGTACTCTAGAATCCCTGATGGACCGAGGAGCCATAGTGAGGAACCTGGAAAACCTTGGTGAGCGCGCACTTCCTTACAAGATCTCCAGCCATGGCCAGCAGCACAGCAGAGGCGGGTAAGTTCCTCTGTGAAGTGGCTTCGTGGGCCTAGGAAAGAGTACTGCTTCGTCTTAGGAATTGTCACTGTTGTGCACTTGTCCTTCAGGCATCACTTACAAAAGCAATATTGTATTGCAGATGGCTGTCTTAGTTAGGATTTTATTGATAGGAAGAGACACCATGGCTACCACAACTTTTATAGAGGAAAACATTTAATTGGGGCTTGCTTACAGTTCAGAGGTTCAGTCCATTATCCTGGCGGGAAGCATGGTGGCGTGCAGGCAGATGTGGTGCTAGAGGAGTTTAGAGTTCTACATCCAGATCAGCAGAGACTGTGAGCCTGGGCCTGGCTTGAGCTTCTGAGACCTCAGAGCCAACCCTCTCCAACAAAGCCACACCTGCTCCAAAAAGGCAAACCTCCTAATAGTTCCACTCCCTATGGGCCTATGAGGGCCATTTTCATTCAGACCACCACAGATCTAGATATAGATGTCAAACTGGCTTTAGTAGGCAGGTCAGAACAGAGGGCTGAGAGTAGAGCAATGGCTTTGTAGGCTCCCACTGGGGGAAGCTGTTTTCCATCTCAGACATCTTTTTTTTTGACATTAAACTTTTGCCTTCAGAGTGCCTGGGGTTGCAGATATGCAAACTAGGCTTCTCTGGACCAGAACCAGAGCCAGCTGCACCAGAGAGAAATGATCTGACTTACTCCAAACAGCGTACAGTATTCTATCTGGGTGTGTTTTGTCCAGGGCTCTACTCTCTGGCTCTCAGAACTTTGTGCCTTAGCCAAGCTTCTCTGGACATCTTTGGGCATTGACTTCAAGTCTCACATTTGTGTTGTCTTGGGAAGGAAAGAGACTGCGCAGCTGTGTGCTGGTCAGGGCGCTGCTTTATTCCTGTGGGTTTCACGGTATGGACTTGGGTGGTACAGCACTTAAACCTGCTGCTGGGGTGTGGCACACACTGCAGACATCTTCATTGCCTCACCTTGTTTTGTGTTCAGCTTCTTGAGAGCACCTCGCCAGAGTGCCTGAGTGTTGCTAGGAAACAGGAAGTGCACGGTGGCTGGGCTTCTTCCACAATCGTAATAACAGTGAGGGATGGAGCGT
>LZPO01027375.1:21566-38760 GCA_001675575.1 Neotoma lepida
CTTCTGCTTACAGCTGAGCAGAATGATCAGAATAGCCGCCTCTGGTGAATCAGTGGAATTTTACTGACTTGCTCCCCAAATGTGTCTGCAGCTTTCTTACTCTGAGAGCACTGGCGCCCTCTCTAGAGGAGGTTGAGTCTCTCTGTAGTTTTCCTCTTTGTTAACATTTCTGTGTCCTTATGTTTGCCTGCCAGCATCAAATCAAGGCCAGTGTCCTGGCCCCATTTTTGTGTGTAGGTGCTCCGCAGCTTGTTTGGGGGCAAGGATGCTATGTCCTTGAAGGTTTCTTTTAAGTGGCATTTCCCCAAGGTTTGTAGAATTACTGGTTTTTAAAATGCACGGGACCCCAACAGTTNGAAAGGGAAATGGGTTTGTCTGTAGACAGCCCTTCAGCTTTAAGGTGAATAATTTGCTGCCTCTGTGAAGTCTGAGATCAGAAAGGTTTAACCAAGACAGTGTAGCAACAGGCATGCACACAGATCGCCTCTTGTCTTCAAACAGGTTCCAAGATGCTCTGGGGCTGCAGAGCCCTCCCACCCCTCCCAAACTCCCCCACCCACTGGGAGCCACTGAACACTTCAGTGGAAAATTCCACCGTCTGCCTTTGGGAAAGGGAGGGTGTCTGAGAGGGACAGTGACAAAGAACATAACTCCAGTTTAAGCAAGCTCTTTTTGTGGGCTTCAGACAAATGGAATTGGAAAGAATGCAGCCTTTGTAGCTAAGAACACTACCAGGGANCGGCTCTTCCCCCGGCACCTCCAGCAGTGGGGCTGAGGGCTCAGGCCTGGGCCAGTGACCTTGCTGAAGGGCTAGGACTGGCTTTTAGAGGAGTAGCAGGAGCTGGAGGCGGGTTTCCTCGGGGACGCACGACTGTGCATGGAGCCAGCTTAGGAGCGTTTTTCCCAGTGTTAGGCATGGCCTGCCCTATGAAACCATTACTCTGGATCTCCTCAGCTCTCTGGAGCCCTGGTCCTTGTGGAGAGTTTTGTGATGTTAAAGTGACTTAAATTCAAAGGAGGGTAAGGTGTCACCCTCAGACCGTNTGTGCAGAGGCAGTTAGTTTACTGCCTGCCCTCCGGCCTTGAACACTGCCTCTGTATGAGATGCCCTTTAGTGTGCTCCGTCTGCTTTGGCGCCACCTCTCCCTGCTCAGCAGCAGTGAGCTCCTCACTTCCGCTTCTGCAGGGTTGGTGTGNAGCTCTGTAGAGAAGGGAGATGCTCGGGAGAGCAGATGTCGGCTCTGTCCATGAGAAGGTTCCGTAATTAGAACCACACACAGGAAATAGACCTTTAAATGTAAACACTGCTGGGCTTTGTGTTCAAGGCTGCCGTAGGGATGCTCACACCTCCTGGCTGCCTGGTGTGCGTTGTTTTCTTCTGTGTGTGCAGCATGTGATTGAAAAATGCTGAGATGTGTAGTGTAATTAGATTTTAGATTATTGCACTGATGTTTTCCAAAATGATTTGTCCACTTACTGGTTCAATGAGTGATTAAAATAAAAACAGAAAATGGAAACTAACTAACTCGAGTATTTTNATACCTATTGTTTTATTAGAATGCCCTCTTTTAGGCCTGTCAAGGTAGTTGCAGAGGGGTCCTAGTTCTAACTCATTCTACCATCAGTGAGGAACTCATAGTGAGATGGATGGAGATGAGAGGATCCACATACTAAGACTTCACTGTTTTCTTTCTGCCTTGTGACTCCAAGACACAGGAGGTCAGACAGTTTTAGGACCCCCAAAATTACAGAATTATAGCTCATAAGTAATAGATANGAAAATATAGCGCCAGAAGCATGCATACACNGTTGTCCTGGTGTGGCCTTGCCGTCCTTGTCCTTCCCTTCAGGGTGGGATGAAAGCAAGGGACAGACTGATTTCCTAGAGACTCTGGGTCTTTCTTTCAACCTCCCTTCAACTCAGTGCCTCTGTATCCAGCTGTGGAGCCTGCCGTAGGGTGTAGGGAGCTGCCCCCTCAGAGCTGCCCTCTCTGCAGGGTCACTGTTGTATGTCTCTATAGGCTTAAGCTGTCAGGAGACAGTCAACATGCCGGCCTCAGAAGCTGTCCATTCCCCAGCGCTGTGGAGGTGGCACANCTGTAACTGGAGCTCTTTCTCAGTGCTGTTGTCTGTGGCCCACAGCTGGGTGCAGATCACTGGCAGGAATGGAGTCTTGTGGAAGTTGTAGGAGCCTGCATTTCTTTTAGCACAAAACCTTGGGGACCTTTTTCTTAATATCAACTGGCCAAAGGACTGTTCTAGAAGCCTGAAGCCCTGTGTACCTAATTGCTTCGGCCTTCTGAGGTTTGTCTGCAAGACACATTCCCTTAAGTTTGCTTAGATAATAGTTAAGAAAAAAAGAATGCTGGCTGGAAGCAACAGCTCTTTTTTTGTGTGAGAAGGCCATGTGGGTAGACTGGGCCACTCAAGAACATGAGTTGAGTATGCCCTGGGTTATGATNTATTTCACAGGGGACCCNGANGTTATATCATACCTGCAGGGAAACATGCTAGCATGCTGGGCAGATGCAGCGGTGGACTGGTGGGTGACCCACACCATGCAGGCATGGCAGCGAGGCTGCTGCAAAAAGTCCTTCACGACCCAGACGCTGTATCCGTGTGGAAATGGTTCATTATAATAGAGAGACAAAGAGAAGATAGGAAAAAGGGAGAGAAGAGAGAGGAATAGAGAGAGGGGGGATCAAGGGGTGCACGCCTCATGGGAGGAAAAGCAGAAGAGAGAGAGGAGCTTTTCCCCCCAAATGAGGCTTTTACGTCAGGACACAGGGCGGCGCCAAGGGGCGGGTCAGAATATTAACACCATGGACTTAGGGTACCTTGGTTTCTGGGCAGGAGGAGGAGGCTCGGCTTTCAGGGAGAGGAGACTACACNGTATCTGCCCATCTCTGAGCTACTTGCCCCTCCTCTCTTGGGTCTTTCCTTTTCGTGGAAATTTCCATGGTGTAATGGGGAGCCCAGGGAGTAGAAGCAGCCTTTGCCCACATCAGCCCCAGGCACAGATCCATAGAGTGATAAGCTTGAAGTGACAGTCACACGCTGTGGTTGTGGGCACAAACCCACTTGCAGTTTGGCCAGAGCTCGTGTTTGGGTTTTGTTGCCAAAGGACTGGAAAACTGGAGGAGGTGAATTAAAGGGTGAAGGTCACAGGGTTTGGTAGCAATGGAGACTCCCAGAAGCCAAGCCACNGCCCATTCTGAAGACCTCCAAGCCTTNGCTTTAACCTTCAAGCCTCCAGAGTGCCAGTAATTCATTGTGAGAGATGAGGCGTATCCAGGAACTACAGTCTGGAGCCCTGGTTCCAGGCTACACTGTGGCCTGAGGNAGACCACTTCCTCTTGCTGGCTGTCATTTCTTCAGGTGAAGGCGTTGGGCTATGTTGTCATGTCTGTCACTTAGAGAAGACCTGATCTGTTCCAGTCCTCCCTGTGACCACACACAGCAGGGTGAACTGGGGATAGTGATAGAGGCTTCCTGTGTCTGTCCTTGATGTTAGATTGTGAAGTTGAAAGGACGCCATGTGTAGGAAATCATACTCTAGAAAACGATGCTGGACCCAGACCAACACTCAGCCTCACGTCCTCCTCTTCCCATTTCCTCACCTGACACACATGAGGTTTCTCCTGCCCTCCATCCTTTTCCTCAGAAGGTGTTGAAGAGATGTGAAGGCACTTTGGAAATTGAGATGCCTNAGACCCTTCTTTTCAAGATCGGATCCAGGAGGTGTCTGGTACACCTGGCTCTGTGCTTCCATCGATCCTTGGGGATTCCTTTTGCTCTTANCACAAAATAGTGTTTAAAGGCTCTGGTGGTATGCATTTAAGGATGATTTGGTAAGCAATGATTAGGACTGTGGAGGTGTGCCATTGACTGAAGACAGTTGAGTTAGCTGTTGGCTCCTGTAAACATACTTTCTCCTAGACCTTTTAGACTTTTCTGCCTACAGATGTGCTTAAGAAGTCTTTGAGGCAGTTGAATGGGAAGTAGAAGAAATCAGTGCTTGCTGTTGACAGTACTGTAGGTAAAACCAAGGTAGTCTCAGAACTGGAATTTAAATAAGTTGGCTTATAGACTGTAGAAAGGGTAGAACTTAGAACTTAGAGGGAAGGCTTGGGGCATCATAGGCTGGCAGTAGTACTGAGTCGTTAAGGGCCCAGAACAGCCAGGAGCAGGATGAGCATCTCTCCATGTCACCTGTCAGTACAGGGCTCTGCATGNACAAAGGCAGGGACACAAAGCAAAGTAAAAGGAGCCTCCTCAGAGAGAATGGATGTGTTCAGAGACTCCCGCTGTCAGNTCCGGGGTGGGGGATAGACAGNNGGTAGTTTGGAAGAACATTTTGATTAATACTGAATAAAAGAATAATGGACAATGGGAAGAAAGAAATGTTGGNGGCTGTGTTGGANTAAAGCATTCCACCTGCCACCAAGTAGCCAAAATGAAATGGATGAGCCAGTCAGAGATACTGGCGGTTGGCATGGAGGAGGTGGTTTGAGATAACTCCCACTTAANGTTTCAGGCTCTGCTTCCTAGCCTTGATTAAGGTAAGAAATCAGGATTTAGTGTTGAACAAACGAGCAATTCAGAAATTGGGTGGTTGCAACCCTTCAGGTGTGTGTGTGTGTGTGTGTGTTTCGTGGTGTGTGTGTGTACAAATAAATGGAATTTAGCCTTAGAAAGTTTGAGGAGGTTGGTGTGTAGTTCCCATAGTCATCATACGTAATTATCTATTCAGGAGTAAATAGACAAGGTACTGCCCCAAGAAGCCATTCTAGTGATGTGGTGGTTTGAATGAGAAATGTCCCCTACAGGCTCCTGTATTTGAATACTGAGTTTCTATTGGTGCTGCTGTTTGGAGAGGTATGGACCCTTTAGGAGGTGCAGCATTGCTGGTGGAAGCACTTGATTGTGAGTGGGCTTTGAGGGTTTGTAGCTACACCCCATTTCCAGTTCACTCTGTGCAGTTCAGATGTGCTCTCTCAGCTTCCTGCTCTGGCCACTGTGCATTTCCTGCNGTTATGGACATCTCGCCCTCAGGAACTTTAAGCCCAAACAGACTCTTCTTTAAGTTGCCTTTAGTCGTGGTGTTTTATTCAGCAACAGAAAAGTAGCTGATATAGTAGTTTTCTCTTTGGTTCTAATTTATATCTTATTGATGACTTTTAAGCATCTGTCTTACTTAGGGTTTCTATTGCTGTGAAGAGACACCATGACCACCGCAACTCTTATAAAGGGAACATCTAATTGGGGCTGGCTTACAGTTCAGAGGTTCAGTCCATTATCATCATGGAGAGAAGCAAGGCAGCATGCAGGCAGACATGGTGCTGGAGAAGGAGCTGAGAGTTCTACATCTTGATCTGCAGGCAGCAGAAGGAGACTGTGTGTCACAGTAGCTGGAGCATAGAAGGCCTCAAACCTGCCTCCACAGTGACACACACACTTCCTCCAACAAGGCCACACCTACTCCAACAAGGCCACACCTTTAGTGCCACTCCCTATGAGCCAAGCATTCAAACCCATGAGTCTATGGGGCCGTACCTGTTCAGACCACCACGGCACCTTTCTTGTACTTCACCACAGCTCCCTTTGGTCTGTTCATTTACAGATGTTTTTAAATTGAGACTTTTTNAAAAAAATTAATTTGTTTATATTTTTAAATTCAGTTTTTGAGAGTTCTTTGCATGCTAGATTCAGATATATTATCTGAGATATAATTAGCAAATCCTGTCTGCAGCTTGTCTTTTTACTTAGAGAATTGTTTTTAATTTTGATGGTCTATTTTATTGTNGTTTTTTAAATTATGAATTGTACTTTTTTGTGTTGTCTGATGAATCTTGGCTTAATCCCAAGATAACCAAGGCTTTTTTTTTTTACTTTTTTTTTCTAGACATTTAATAGTTTGATTTCAATCTGTNCCATTTTTGAGTTAGTTTTCCTGTGTGGCACACAGTATGGAACAAAGCGTACTTTTTCAAGCGTTAAGAACGCTGAATTGGTGCACCACTGTTTCTTGGGAAGACTCCACCTGCACTGTCCTGGTCATGCCTGTCTGCCTGGGTCTGTCTGTTCATGGTGTCTGGGTCACCATTGCTTCTTCAGTCTTGAAAGAGGTGATGTTTGTTACTCAGCTTTATTCCTTATCAAGCTGTTTGGCTGTTATACATTCTGTGTACTTCTATATAAACTGGAAAAATTAGTTTGTTGATATTTTGATTGAGTTGTTAGAACTGTAAGTCAGATTGGAGAGAATGGACATCTGAATAATTGAAAAATTCTTACCATTGTCAGTCTAAATAACAGAAAGGTTCTCCAAAGAATAATCTTTATTTAGAATAAGAAAACTTTGCACTGGGAATATAGATGCCATAGTAAATGCATAGAACATGGACAGCGTTCAAGACTAAAGCAAGGGCAAAAAGGAGACTGTGTCGGGCACTTAGATATGGAGTTTGTTTACTTACTTAAGGAGGTGGAGGCAGGAGGATCAGTCTAGATATTTGCTTGTAGCAGGCTTTCTTGGACCACCATCCCCAAAATCATGACATGGAGACTTATTATTAATTATGAATGCTCAGCCTTAGCTTCGGCTTCTTTCCAGCTACTTTCTTTATGACTTAAGTTAACCCATTTCTATTAATCTGTGCGCTGCNCTGAGGCNNAATTACCTCATCTACGTACTGACCATCCTGCTTCCCTGCTTCCTCTGTCTGTCTGTCAAGCACCTCCAGTACAGTGTTGAAGAGTGGACATGTTTGTTCCTTGTTTCAGGGGGAAATGGCTAGAAATGTTAGTTGTAAGATTCTTAGGAAGTCCTCTCTATGCCCAGGTTTCTGGAACTTTTTCTCAGGAATTGCCATGAAATTTTGTTGGCTTTTTTACGTATATAGTGACTGAAATCACCATATTTTTCTCCTTGCTTATCAATACAGTGAATTATATTGACTGTTTTTTAATGTTAAGCTAGTCTTGCATTCTTGGGAAACACTGTACTTGAACAGGTTAACATTGTCCTTAATTACCATAGTCAGTTTGCTGAATTGTTGTTAGAATATTTTCATCTTTGGTCTGTTTTCTCTCTGTAGTATTTATGTCTGGTTTGGTTGTAAGGTAATAGTAGCCCCATATACAAGTTGAGGTGTGTTTTCCAATTTTTCCTGAGTGTGTTGGAGTTAATATAATTCACCAATGAATCCATCTAATCTGTTTGTGGGGATGTTTGAAGCTACAGGTTTAACTTTTCATGGGTGCAGCACTATGAAGGTGATCTACTTCTAGAGTGAACTTTGAAAATTCATTTTTTAAAGAAATTTGACTATCTTANCTGAATTGTCAAATTTATTAACAAAAATTTTCCATAATATTCCCCAGTATCCCTGTATTCATAAAATTCGTAGTCGTGTCAACTTCCTTGTTCTCAGTATTGGTATATTTCTGTTGAGCTGCCTGGCAAGAGGCATACTGATTTTAGTGACGTAGAAAATTAGTATTTGGTTTCATTCCTGTTCTGTTTTCCCTTTTTGTTTCAGAAACAGCTTCTCTCATCCACTCTTCTTACACAGACAGGATTTATTTTGCTCTTTTTCTGTTTTTCTAAGATAGGCTGAGGGTAGTTTGACTTCTCTGCTCTTCCTTGNGTGGTGGTTAGTACTATACNTTCCCACTGTGTACTGTTTTAGTGAGATTCCCAGTCATTTGCTGTTTCAGTTTCATTCAATTTAAAATTCTTTGTTATTTCTCCTTTGATTTCTTTAACCCACTGATCTACTGTTGAAGTGTGTTTTGAAATGCTTTGTTAGCATGTATTAATTATCCTAATAATGGGCTTCATTGTGGCATTTTCATCTATATACATAATGTCCTTTGGCCACAGTCACCTCCCGTTGCCCTTTCTTGTCCTCCTCTGCTTGTCTCTTTTCTTTGCTGTGAGCCCCTTTCAGCATTTNTGTCTTTTGCTGTTTGTTGGTTGGTGACCCAATGAGCTCCATTAGGTTGCTTACAGAAGCCTGGGTGAAGGTTTGTTCACAGCGCATAAGTCCATATAACCTACATAAGAGCCTACATAGCACCTTCCTGCACTGCACTACAGGGGCTGACTGGCAGAGAGGAAACTTCCTGCCCAGTTACTGTTTCGAAAGAGGGAGATGGACTGTAAACAGATCTACTGCGGTAGCAGTGAAACAACGCTTGATCAAAGGAGGCAAGCCAAGAGCAAGGCAGTGAGGGAGACAGTGCAAGGCATGGACATGGAGTACCGCCGCTGTGTGGGAGGTGGTCAGAGGGCCTCCAAGAAGAAAGACATTTGGACAGAGACCTGAGAAGTGGACCGAGCTCTGTGGAGTTCGGGTAAGAGGAGCATTGAGGACAGACCCTCAGATGGGATTGTGCTTCGGGAGTTCGGAGAGGCATGGCTGGAGAGAAAGGTCATCTCACCCAGCTAGAACATTCCAGAACTTCCGAGTACTCTGCTGACAGCCTCTAGCCACATCATCCAAATCAAACAGTGCAGAGGCGGCTTAAACCCTGCCTCTGCCCTCTTAGAGTTTTTGAACTCCCTAGCTGGCCTGGATTCACTGTAAAGAGCAGCTGGCTTTGAACTTGAAATGATCCGCCTGCCTTTGCATCTTGGATGCTGGTGTTACNGGTGTGCACCACTATACCTGTCTACTTTTGAGTGTGGAGCAGGGGTGGGCAAGGGACAGTCCTTTGTGTCATTGTCCAGTAGGGTACTAGTAACGTTTTGGACCATAGCTGTCTGTAATGCCATTTAGCATCAGTCTGGCACGAATAATGAATGTTGTAGGCCATTTTCACTGGGTTCCTTGTCGGTTCTTGTTCCTACAGGGTAGCTCCAGTGTTTTCATAAAAAGAATCAGTAGATGATTTATAATCCATTCTTGTTGATAGGTTAGAACATTCTAAGTACATAGTTTCACAATTATTTTGTATTATTCCCTGCCGTGCCTGATGTCACAATTCCTTTTTGCTGCCCTAAAGGTGGTTTAGAATAGTTTTCGCAGGGACGTGACAAGAAACCCAATCTGGAAGGACAGCGGGTGTGCCCACTGCACTCTTCCAGCTTTGTACGAGTGTATGAGGAGTGAGTGAGCTCTGTCTGGGAAGGGTAAAAGTCACACCACTGACCAAAGCAGCAGGAATGGTACATTCCAGATACGGGAATTCATTCATTTCTATCTTGTTGCAGGTATTTCTTGGTGGATTTTTATGCCCCAACAAGTGCTGTGGAAAGCATACTGGATCACTTGACTCGAGACATTGATGTGGTTAGACCAAATGTTGTAAAACACCCTCTGACCCAGGAAGTAAAAGAGTGTGGTGGCATAGTCCCAGTCCCCCTTGAAGAAAAACTGTATTTAACAAGGAGGAGGAAGAAGTAAGAAGATTTTCCAGATTTCGGCCTTGTATCTCATCCTAAGTGCACATCGGGTGCTGATAGGTTCTTTTCTAGGATGCTTTNGCCCATGACCCTTCTGCTGCAGGAGGTGGGAACTGCTCGCTGAGACNTGCCCTGTCATCTCCGATACCCACAGACCAATCTTGGTTTCATTAGCATTGTGTAATTGTCAGTAGCGGTGTCCACCTTACCACTGCAGCATTTGGAGAGCAAACTGTTTGTCATTNACACTTGGCTGTCTTGTAAACCATATGGAAAACAGAGCAGAGTAATAAACATGACTTTACCAATCTGACTTGTGTATTGCCTCTCCTCCTGCCCCAGCACAGTGTACCCCCAAAGCTGGCAGCTCTGATTGTGCTGTGATGCCCCACATCACTGTGAAGTTTGGGACCCGGGTGAGTTAGCTCCTGGGCTGCAGACAGTCTACAGAATTAGTNCTTTCTTTCTCATGAGTGTTTGGAGCAGCTGCACTTTGNCATTGCTTCCTGCNGTCCCTTTGCCACCGGCTTCTGCCTCCTCCACTGTCCCTCAGCCCTGGAAGGCCCTTTGGAAGAAGGCAAAGGAATAGTGTCCATTAGGTACACGTAGACTTTTCCTTGGACTAACAGTCCCTAGGATCTCATCGTTGGCCTCCCTGGAGCTGGTGGAATGAGGAACCCTTCAGCCTTCTCAGATGGTCCCGGCTTAGGATCCACTGTCATTACAGGTGACAACTGCTGTTGGTAGGAAGCGGGAAGTGCCCNTCACCCAGGTTGCTGGCTGTGTTCATTTATAGCATCAGGTTGTCTTACAACAGGAAGAGGAGGACAAGGGACACAGACCTGTATATGAAACCCACAGTGCTGCTGTCATGCCTAGCCAGGGCTCCTCTGCAAAGCTGCCTGTCTCTGCACTGGCTATTAGTTTGTCACTGCTCCTATCCTGAGAGCCCAGGTAGCACCTGCTTCAGCTCCTTCCAAGTGAAAATTACAAAACGTTTTCCTGAAGAGCAACAGAGATGACTCTGAGGTTAAGAGCGCCGGCTGCTCTTCCAGAGGAGCCGGATTCAATTCCCAGCACCCACAGGGCCGTCCACACCATCTGTTAACTCTAGTCCAGGGTGTTCAAGGCCCTCTTCTGTCTTCAGTGGGCAGTGCATGCGAGTGTGCACAGGTACAGGCAGGCAAAAAACCATACACAAAAAATAAAAACCTTAACAATAGATCAGTTAAGAGGTTCAGAACCTAAGTTCAGAACTTAACTAGGAATAAAAGGGATAGAGTAGAGATTATCTGGGGAAAATAGGCTACTCCCTGTTCATTATGAATTCCCTGGAACTGCAGGCTGTTGGCAGGGCTCACAAGTCCCACATTCATCTGCTAGACCGCTTTCATCCCGTGTGTGTTTNCACGTCACTCTTCCTCAGTTGATGAAGTCCATGTTGCATGCCATGTGCACGAGTTGTGTACTAACCTCATTTCATCTTTTCAGCCCTTTGAAGGAGGGAGCGTTGTTCCCCATGCTTTTGGATGAGGAAGCTTGACATGGATTTGACCTTAAACCCAGTTACCACATGATAGCTGGGATCTCCAACTGGGGACTCAGATGCTCTTTGGTTCTTGTCTGTCTTGCAGTGTTGATGTTGACTTTGCCTCTGAAGTTAAATGAGGTTCACGGTGTCTGGGGGAAATTGTTGCTGAGGACTTAGCATCTGTTCCCATGGCCCGAGAGTGGCACTAACCCTGAGAAGACAGTTGTCACCATTGGGCATTCCAGATCATGCAAGTATTCAGAGCCCTGTGACACAGTCTGAGTGTTAGGAATGAAGTGGCTAATTAGAACAGCTGTGCAGTGTGCTACTTCCTTAAAAAGGAAGTAGCTTCCTTAAAAAGGAAGATGCTTAAAAAGGAAGTCACTGTCCCTCTGACCTGAGTGATAATTACAGTGGGCCCTCAGCAGCTTATTGTAGCTTCTGCCTGTGCATGCTCGGTGTTTGAGCACATGCCAGTGATTTCCAGGCTGTGTTTTCCATCAGAGATAAGGTATCCAATCTTCCTTGGCTGATGACAGTCTGAGGAGCTGTTACAGTTCTCTACTTCTTTAGTGAATGGTGAAAACACACAAAAAAATGGTGATGCACATTAAACTTGAGCGTAGCGATGAGCAAGGAAGCAGATAATTAGCTGGCTGGGTATACAGAATGGACCAAATGGGAAAACTCCCACCAATGGCAGCTACAGAGGGTGTGAGAAAGTGAGGCCTGAAAGTAAGGGTGCCAGCAGAGATACCCAAGGCCCTGAGTGGGAGAACAGAGAATTGGAGGGAAGCGGGCATGATGAGACNTCAAGGGTCTAGATATGGGAGTCTGGAGAATTCTGAGAAATAAACTTGAAGAGANAAGAGTCATGGACCTGAGTTGCAGAAGCCTGACAGCTTGGACGTTAAGGCCATAGCTCCCTGTGGATTCACATCCTTCCAAAGGGTGTCTTAGATTTGTAATTTTGACTATCTGGTCTACCTTGGACAGGGTCATCTTAGCTGATACTCTTGGCTTAACTCAACTGCCCTTCGTAACCCATGGTTCTTGGACTCAGCAAAGGACTTTCTCCTTGACAGTTAAGATCTAGAGGCTAAGTGGCCCAGGGCGGGCAGAAGCCACCAAGTGGGTGCCACCNCAATGAACAAATATGTAATGGAGAGGTGGGAAAGACAGAAAAGCAGAGCAGTGTGTGTACTAGGGAGAGAGGTGGAACTGGAGACGGGATGGCAGTGACAGGTGAAGAGAGAGGGCCGAGGTCTACATGCTGACAGTACCCAGTAGGGTCGGTGGGATGATGTACAACAGCCCTGAACTTATGCAGATGCAGACTCAGCCCCTGAACCTGCTGCCAGGCCTCGGGATCCCCCTGGAGCTGGGCAACAATGGAGGCCCAAGATGGGGGAATGTTCACATTNTGGATTGGACCTCTTTGTAGGACCGCCNTGGTCCCATGATGACACCAGAGGCCATGTTGGTGTCGATGGTCCATGCTGCTGCCCCAGGCCATGATGAAGCCTGAGATCCATGTGGATGTAAGTGGTCTGTGCCGCTGCCCATTGCCTTGGTGATATCCTTGGGCTTCGCTGCCTCNGGGAGCCTTGCTGATGTGAGTGGCATGTGTAGCCATCGGAGACCATGTCACAGGACATGAGTGGGTCAGTGGTCTTGATATGGCCCATGGGNGGTGTTGATATCTGTGGCCTCTGTTACCAAGCAGATGTCAATGGTCAGGGCTACCGNCTGAAGCCAGGTTAATATCCCTAGGCACAGGAGAGCTGGCCTCGGCTCTTGGCGGCACACAGCTCTGCAGTGCAGGTGGTGGTATGGGCATGGGAGAGCTAACTCACTCTGGCCAATGCATGGCTCTCCTCAACTNATGGTTTCTGGTGTGGATGCAGGTGGAGGAAGACTNGCCCTCCCTTGGGCCTCCAGTAAATATATGGACAACACAAAATGGACTTTTTTCTTTTGTGTGTGTGTTGNGGGGGAGGTCATGGGGAAAGGGGTGGATATGGAAGACTGGGAGGTGAGTGCAATGGGGCACGTGATGTGAGATTCCTGAATCTTCAATAATAATGATAAAGAATCCATTCATAAATAATACCCTTCACAAAAGACCTAGAGACTAGACTGGCTAAGTGATGCTTTTCCTCACAGCCCTCTCTCCTTCCCGGGTCCAAAGTTCCTCTTCTGCTTTCTCCCACCATCTCCTGCAACTTACTTGGAAAGGTCCTGAGCGGAGGCCTCGAGTCCTTGTCATAGCAATGCTTTGTCAGTGGCCCATGGCTACTGCCTGTAGCTCAGTCCTGTGGAAAGCCAGGGCATGAAGTATTCCTAGAGAGGTGGGTGATGGATGGAAGCCCAGGACCAAGAAGCTTCTCTGAGGTAAGCCTTTGGGAAGATGTCCTCAACACATCTGCAAGNTGACAAGTGTTCCAGAAAGCTCTCCATCATGGAGCATCAGCAGATAAGGTCTTTGTTGATAGGGACGGGATTATTAAAAGCCTTCAGCCGTGTTTCCCTGCCTCTGGTCTAGCTGACTGTCTAAGAGTTAGGTATTGGCCCAGCCCATCTGAAGTCTGTGTGGCCAGCCAGAGCTCAATATGAATGTTGTTCTTTTACCCTCTTCTGAGCAGCAAAGCCAGTCTCCCAGTGCTGCATAGAAGATACAAAGGTCAGAGAAAATATGCTTATCTAAAGCTACGGNGAAGGAGTTAGATTGGGAGCCNGTCTGCCTGGTTCCCAAGGCCGTTTTTGGCTTGATACACCCTTCTGGAGGCAAACCCTGCTGGCCTGCCTCCCACTCTTCTGTGTTGGTGACCTCCTCTCCTGGGCCTTTCTTGTCCCACAGCCAGACTCAGGTTCCAGGCTCCTTCACTGTGGGAATGGAGCTGGCGTTCCTTGAGAGGATTTTTTCTTTGCAGGTCTTCAAAGGAGAAGATGGCTTTCCTGGAGCCCAGGCCTCCTTTTTGCATGCTTCTTGGCACTCTGTGCTTTCCCATCAAGCTTTCTTCTCTGCACATTGCCCCAAGGGGGTATTTATATAGCATACAGCTCTGTGCAGGATACAGAGATGCACTGGGCAGTGCTACTGAACTCTTGGCACTCACAGGTAGGAGAGGATATGGAAATAGCCCTGTAAGTCACAGGCCATAATAANAGCAATAATTGGGATCCAAACCAAGTACTGTGTAAATGGGGGTGGGCCCAGGAAGTCTGCTAGCAGAGCTGGCGTTTCACTTGGCACAGGGACGGCNGGCATGAGTGGAGTACTGGTCAGGGAGATGGGGAGGCAGTAACGTCACCATCACNGTGTGTTTTGGGATTTCACAGAGCAGGTAAATGCGGTGTGATAGATAGAGCTGATAGTGTTGGAGCCAAGGGCTGTCGCTGGAGAAGAGTCTGGGAAATCTAGAGTCCAGGCCCCCTCTGGGGTGGATCCCCTTTGGCTCTTAAGAGCTTCCTAAAGGATCATTTGGAATAGCCAAGAGGAAAGGCTCTGCTTCCAGGCTTGTAGAAGATGTGCCTTCTGACCTAGCAGCCCTGTGCTGGTAAAAGATCGCCCAGTTCCCCAGGGGTGAGGAGGAGGGCTGAGATGAGATTGTCTGGTATTCACAAGAGGTAGTGGGGCCTACCAGAAAATAGAATTGCTTGCTCAGTGACCCCCCCAGCCGAACAGAGCGTCCCTTGNAGCGTGTGTGGGAGCATTTGAGAAGTACAAGGCATTCCTTCTTTGTGTGGTATGGGCTACTGCCGTTTGTGCTAGGAGACTAGCAGAGAGCACTACTGTATCTGTGGAGGCTGCGTAACTGCTGCCCTGTTTTCTGCACCAGGGAAGAGAACGTCTCATGTTTCCATGGCAATTTGTAGGATTCTTGGTCACTTTGAATAAAATATTCAGTAATGAAATAAGCATAGAACTTCCAGTTGGAGACTTACTCCAAGGCCCTGGCTTTGCCACCCACCCATCCCTTGACCATGACAGTTCCTTATCTCAGCTTTGAGTTCTCATGTGGAAAACAGGAGCCCTTTGGAGGCTGTCCCTGCCTGCTTTGCTGAGGGCTTATGCATTGAGTGACTGGGACCTGGTGTGGCAGGTGGGCTAAGGATGTGGCAAGCACTGACAGGATTTCTCAGGCCTGCCGTTTACTCTCTTCTTTCTGGTAAGTTGCTTGCTGGCCCNGGGATCCCTTGTGGGCTTCTTGGCTGATTTGCCCTTATTTCTTTCTCTTTGTGTAGGGATGTTCTAGGCTCCGTCTGTCTCTCCTCACTCTCAGGATTTCACCCAGCCCCTGGTTTAAAATATCTATCCTCTTAAGCTCCATCCCATCTTTATCTTTACTTGGGATGCTCACAGGCCCCCCTATGACCTCTCCAACACCCTACATGCAGAGTCCCTTTAAATCCTAGNGGGCATCCTGAGTTCCCCTGTCCACAGTTTATGTTCCTGCCCGCTTTTCCAGGAGGCCTCCTGCCTCCCTCTGTCTCTAGCTGAAGTCTTCGAGGTCATCCTGGATTCCATGTCTTCATCACNTCCCCATCTACGACTGCCTGTTGTGTCACCTTCCAAACAGCCAGAATCTAACCACTGGCCACCTCCACTGTCACTACTAGGGTCTGACTGCATCTTCCTTTACATAGACTACAGCTAGAGCCTTGTAGGAGTCCTGGGCCCACTAAAGCAAAGGACCTTATTGCACATTGGTGGGCCTGCCGTTGTGTTGGCCTTCACTGGCTGAGCTGGCTTTTTTTGGCAGACACCTGCAGTGTCCGAGGGGCCATTGTGTTTCATCTCTCAAAGCTGCCTAAACTGCTTAAAGGGCTGGTTCTGAGGACTGTTTTGTGGTGAATTTGTTCATAGCAGTGGTGACTGTCCCATACTGTGTATGAAGGGTGAGGCTTCTCTGAACAGGGGAAATTTGGGGTCCTGNCTGTCCAATCAGGTTTCATGTATATTTGGGNTGGGGGCTTACAGAAATGAATTAAAGATCTTTAATAAAGAAATAAAATCAAAAGTCCAAAATGCTGAGTGCTGTTGTTCCATGAACGCTGTTTCTGAGGAAGATGATGATGGATATTTTTTATTTTCTTCTTTTGTTAATAATTTCTAACTATAAAAACAATGACCACATGCTAAAAATCACTTTAGGGAAATGTTTGGTAATAATGAAGCAGCAATGAGGGTCATCNCAGCAAATCACCCCAAGTTNCAAACACATAAGCCATGCTAGCTTTTATTTAGAGAGCGCTAATGTGATTAGAAAGATAGTAGGTCTGGTTTGTGAGCTTATCATCCCTGGGCCCTTATTATGTTCTCTCTGGACTTAATGGANTCCCAAGAGGTTCTCAGCAAAGCAGAAATGATAATAAAATTAAGGCGAGAACAGTTTGGATTATTTAGTCTAACAGAAATTATGGCTTAAGCATTTCTGAGCAAGTAAAGCAGTTTAGATGAAGACGGTGATCAGGTGTTAGCCATTTCTACAAAGTACAGAGTGAGGAGGGATGGCCGGCCCTAAGCTGATGAAGAACCTGAAGGACAGATCCTTGCCAGGAGGCTGAGATGACCCTGCATGGGTGGATAGGGGCTGTTAGTCCACGGAAGGCTGCACATGGGAAATGCCATCTGTCCCAGCTGATGTAGGGAGGGCTCCCAAGCCAGCTGGCCAGATGGTTCCTTGCAGTGCTGATCCCATGATATCTTGATGAAGGTGTAAATTCGCCTCATCCATTCCTGAACAGCCAGTCCTGGAACTCAGACTGTCTGTGTTCTTAGCCAGGACTGGCCTGGGAGCTGGTGGCCATCTGTGTCGGAGCACAGCCAGAATAGTACTCCTATTGCTGTGTCATGTTGTGTGGAATCCTGCCAAGTGACAATCACTTTTGGTCATCTTGAGCCCAATGGGGTGTGAGTGATACGCTTATGGTCCTTCTACCCCCAACTGATCAATGTTGTCATCTACAACTCATTACTCAGAGACATTCAATCCATAATTTCTATGTGTACATATATATATAATATATTATTCCTTCCTGATTCTGTCTGTCTGATCTACCTATTAAATAGGATTGGAGGTGTTTTAGATAATTGGTATAGAATTTTCTCTCTTGAGGAATTCTTAAGAAAACTTACCCATGGCCTGAGAGATGGCTCAGTTAGAGCGTTTGTTTAGCATGTATTCGGTCCTAGGTTCAGTCCCTAGTACTGCATAAACTGGTATAGTGGTGCAGGCCTATCCACC
>LZPO01027375.1:39110-51695 GCA_001675575.1 Neotoma lepida
GAAGGTTATGGCTCGTTCCTTTGTAGGGCGTTAGCCAGCTTTCTCTATAATCTGGCAGTCATTCTAACATTGCGTTGTGATGCTTGGAAAATTCCACGAATGCTCTTTGAACCTTCTGCACGGCACTGCTTGCTTAATGCTGCCTTCCCTGTGGAAGAAGCGAGGAAACAGCTAGAGCTCTGAGAGCATGGATGGGTTCTCATGATACAGGATGAGACAGATCCATGCCATTGCTTGGAGGAAGATGCATCAGGTATCCAGAAAGCGGTGGTTAGGCAGCTGTTTGGTGAGCANGATATCAGTGGAGTTTTTCCAGTCATAACAATTAGCTAAGAACAAGATCGGCAGAAGAGTGTGGGCATAGCCAAGGCCACCANGATGGAGGAGGGGATTTCTAAGTGATCAGGACTCTGAACACTGCGGTGGATTTGCATGTCACACTGGAAAAAGATATTTCAGAGACAGAGAAATACAAGAGCAGAGAAAGTTCTGGTAGAACTGAAGGAGAAGGCCAGGTGGGTACGAAGTGGGTGGAGAGCAGGTGAGGCAGAGCATGGGCGGGAGCCACAGAGGCTGGCTGTGGAGACACTGAACTGCTCCCTGGTGGCGACAGGCCCTGGAGGTGCCACCAGGAGCGCTTGTTCCTGAGAGGCCAGTGGGGAGGAGGGAAGCTTGAAGCAGAGCCCACCGCAGCGTGGCCTGAATCGGAAGTCAAAAAATGGTGGGGATGAAGTGGAGGGGAGCCAGGGTAGCTAGTGAGCATGGGAGTGACATCTTGGTTCCTACCCAATGACTTGTGTGATAAGAAGCATCAGTGTGCGAAGACACTCAAGAGAGGCCCGAGCGCTGCAAAAAATGACTTGACTGACAGGACCAGAGGGACCAGGGCTCTGGTTGAGGACATGGTCGAGGACATGGTTCACTTCTGAAAGAAACAGGTACAGAACTAGCTTATGTGGCACATCATTGGCCACACAACTCTAGAACGCTTAGGTTACAGACCCCTTCTCTCACAGAGATCACAGGGAGGAAACAGAATGACCTCACCTCAAGCCATAGGAAACCTTACACCCTGCCTGAAGCCCGCAGGGCCCATTTTACCCCAGATGATTGAACGCTACTCCTTCCCAACCCAATTGCTAACTGGGCCCCATGTGAACCCAGCTGATGGCAGTAGACTGCACTGTAAGCCCCTGACTCCAGGCCTGCTCTGAAGGGAGTGGAGGGCTTCTACTGAAGGCCTGTAATGTACACACACACACACACACACACACACACACATACACACGCNGCTTCCCTGTAGTTAATTGGGGGTGGGAGGAAATAGCTTGTCAGTCATTGCATAGTAACAAAACAGAATTAGGAAGAACTCCCCGTGCAAACCCTGTCAACTTCTTAAGTGAACATAAGATTCAGTGTATGTGCATGATGTTAGTCCCAGCTGCCTAAGGGGCTTATGACAGAAGGACCTCTTGATCCCAGGAGTTGGAAGCCAGTCTGGGGGACATAATGGGACTCTGTCCTGCAGAATTAAAGTATAGCCAACCTTGGCATATCTGTAGATCCTTGCCTTCTGTCGCGTTGATGGCTCTACTATATGCTGCAGGGCATCCTTGTTTAGGCTTCTGAAGAGAAGGTTGTGCCTATGAGTCATTTTGTTTTTCTTCTTTTCTCTGCAGACCGGCTGAAGACTTCCCAGCTTCAGGGTTTTGGTGGAGGCTTTGGTCATGGCCACCCAGGATGCTTCTGCATGGCCCTGACCTTACTTTCTCAGGTCTAGAAAGAGAACAGAGGAAACCTCTCCCTTTGGAATCCAGTAGGTCCCTTCAGTGCTCAAACACGCTAGCAAACGATGTGGCTGTCTCACACAAGCTTGCTGTCATGCTCTGAGTCCTTAGGTTTGAACGAAGTTTTTACTGTTTTCTTACCGTGTTTTGTACAGTGTCAGGCTGATGGAGTGTGTTCTGCAGGATGCATTTCTAGGCACTTTTGGTGTTGTATGNATGTCCTAGGGTGGACTTACACAAACCAAGATGGCTGCAGTGTCACTGGGTAATTAATCTTACAGGACTACTCTCATATGTGCCATCTGTCATTGACTAAATGTTATGTGTAGCTGTACTTAAAGATAGGCCTACGAGTCTACCTTCATTTCTGGGAGAGGAAATAGAATCACAGAAGAGGGCACAGCTCCTACCTGAAATATGTTCAACTCAGGGGACAGGCTTTGACCAAGCTNTGTCGCTTCTGCTTCAGTTTGGGTAGATGAAAGGGAAGTGGGTCTTNCTGACTCCTCATGCTCTCCAGNAAGGGTGTGGATGCCCAGNGTNCCTCCCTTTTCCCTGTGGTTTGCTTGCTCTTCACTTGCTTGAGAAAACATACTACCAGTGTAGAGAGACCAGAAGCCTAGATACACTGCTGGCGTGAATGTGAAATGATGTAACAGCTGTTCAGAGTGGCCTGGCAGGTCCTGAAAATGTCACACATANGTTAGTGTNCCATCCAGCAGCTTCAATCCCGGAAGAACTGAGAAACACCCACCCGGAAGCCTGCACATAAAAGTTCCCGCANCACNTTCATAACAGCCGGAAGTAGAGACGACCCAGATGCCCCTCAGCTGATGAACAGTTATCCAATGACCTAGCCATAGGATGGTAAGTTATCTGCAATGAAGAGAAATGCAAGTTTGGCACAGTGGTCAATNCCTGTAATTCCAGCACTCCACAGGTGCAGGCAGGAGAAGCAGGAGTTGAAGGAGTGTGGAGTATGCATAAATAGCAAGAGCGATCCCACCTCAGCAAGGTTTGGGAGGTGANAACAGACCCCTGGAAGTTGTCCTCTGACCTCCACTACACAGTACGGCACACGTGCTCCTGTGCGCACATGTGCACACGCATACACTGTTACTACTAACAATACATAGAAACTTTAAAACTGTTAGTAAATAAAAACTTGAAAACAAAACCCCTGATTAATGAATTCAAGAGGGATGCAGTACTGATACATGTTGTAACATAGACAAACCTTGAAGACATCTATGGAAAGAATCTAGTCCCCAAAAGACCACATAGTACATGATGACGTTTAGATGAGATGTGCCATAGGCAAATCCACAGGCAGAAGGGAGATCCATTCTTTAGTAATGGAACTGTTTTAACTTGGGTTGTGGTGATGGCTGCCCCCGTTGTGACCATGCTCAAAGCAATAGCACTGTACAAAAAAGTTTGTGGACAGTCTGGCTTCTGAATTGTAGCTCAGCAGAGCTGTTTTTCTTTTGTTTTGTTTTTGTTTTTGTTTGCTTGTTTGTTTGTTTTTTAAGGGAAGGATCCTACAGGTCCTGATGCCGACACAGTCATGATAGAAGATGTGGGTCCTAAAGTTCTTGACAACATGGCAGTGATAGATGGCATGGAAATAATCTCAGCTTGTGTGGGGCTTAGCCTAGATTTCCCGTGGGGAACTGGGTTGCGTGACACTGAAGCAAGTCAGCACCTCTGACTTAGGATCTTGGGGAGAAGGCGTGAACGCTTACGATGCCCACCCAGAACGTGTCTCAGACGACACCTGACCGTCTGCTGATTTACAGAGCTGGATGGGGTGGGGTAGATCCGTGCATTTTTGCCTCCTGAAATCTTACGCTCATGAAACCACATCGACATAGGGAAGAAAACGAAACGCCAAACAGCAGCAATGACAAAAGACGTGCAGTAGACCTCCCTGGCCTAGGCCTGCACTGTTAGGTTATCATCCTTTTATTCCAAGAGCTGACTCACTGGGAATTTTAGCAAGGCATTTAAACCAAAAAGAANAAAATTGACGTTGGGGCAGTTTTGTTTTTTTCCACTTTTCATGAAGGACCCTATTTATACCCAAACAGGGGATAACCATACCACCCCCCACCCAGGAGGGCAGTTTCGAGTTTGGAGGAGACAGCCACACATCCATGTTCTANTTTTGATCCTTCAGATCCACTTGTTTCTGATGCTTCAGGAGAAAGTTTTAGGGTGAGGGGATGGGTATAAGTTAGTGACACTTGTGTCTTGTGCTAACTGTGACCAGATCTAAACCCCACTGATGGCAAGACTAGCGTGGTAAGGGCGTTGCTTCAGACTAACAGGCTAGCCTCGGGCATCATTTTCAGTCTGATCAGTCCTGAGGTAAATCTAGTTTCTAAAGGGTGCATTGATGGGCTTGAAGTAGCATTTATCCTCTGCCCTTCTTAATTATTTCCCAGAGTCACTATTCTTCTCTCTGTGCTCTCCTTGCAGGTTGTCCCTGGGCTGACATTTTTACAAGCCTCTCTCCACATTCACCTTCGTACCTGGTATGATGGTGAATTTTGAAGGCCAACTTGACTGGATTAAGAAGTGCCTGGTGGAATAATCCGACTGTACACTGTGAAGATGGATTACTCTCATTGGCTAATGAAAAGCTGACAGGCTGGTCGCCAGGCAGGAAGTATAGGCGGGACAGCCAGACACAGAGGACTCTGGGAGGAGAAAGGTCTGAGTCAGGAGAGATGCCAGCCAGCCGCTGAGGAAGCAGAATGTGTAGAAAATGAGGTGACAAGCCATGAGCCATGTGGCAAAGTGTAGATAAGAAATATAGGTGAGTTTAAGTAAGAGCTAGTAACAAGCCTGAGCTATCTGCTGAGNGTTTATAAGTAGTATTAAGCCTCTGTGTTGGTTATTTGGGAGCAGGCGGTTGGGACAGGAAAACTCTGCCTACAAGTGCCTATGACATTGGTGACGTATACCTTTGGGTATGTCTGTGAGGGTGTTTTTTAGAGAGGATTACCTGAGGAGAGAAGACCTACACTGTCCCTCAGGGTAGGGGGCTTATAAAATCATAAAAAGCAAAGAGCATGCTGAGCCGGCATTCGGCTCTCTCTGCTTTCCGATTGGTCCAAATGTGAATAAGCANCCTCATGTTCCTGCCACTGTAGTTGGTGGTGGTTTGAATAAGAATGGTCCCCATAGGTTCATAGATTTGAATGCTTAGTCACCAGGGGGTGGCACTATTTGAAAGGATTAGAAAGATTAGGAGGTATGGCCTCGCTGGAGAAAGTGTGTCACTGGGGATAAGCTTTGAGGTTCCAAAAGCCAATGCCAGGCCTAGACACACACTCTGTCTTTCTCTCTCTCTGTCTGTCTGTCTGTCTGTCTGTCTGTTGCCTAGCCTGTGGATCAGGATGTAGTGCTCAGCTACTGCTCCAGCACCTGCTGCCATGATGATAATGGACTAAACCTCTGAAACACTAAGCCAGCCCCCCCCCCATTAAATGCTTTCTTTCATAATAGTTACCTTGGTCACGGTGTTTCTTCACAGCAGTAGAGCAGTGACTAAGACTAGCTAAAGCTTTTTCTACCTTCATGCTTTCCCCAACATAATAGTCTGTCCCCCCCCCAAAAAAAAACCATGAGCCAAACAAAACCCTCCCTCCCTTCAGTTGCTTCCTGTCTCTGGTCACGGCAGTAAGAAAAGGAAAAAAGGAAATCCAGAAACTTGGTACCAGGAGTGGGGCTGCTGCTGTCATAAANGAACCTTGTGGTTCTTAGGCCCTTAGGACAAGTTTGTGGGAATAGTGTGGAAGTTTCTGGAGCTGTGCGTTACGGAAGTCCTAGAATTCTGAGCTTGATGAGAGATTCTGATGGGAGTTCAGAATCCCAGAATCCCAGTAGAAATGTGGACAGTGAAAGCCAGGCTCATGAAGTGTCAAAGGGGAATAAGGACTACTCCAGGAACTGGGCTGGAAGCTATTCATGTAACACTCTGNGTGAGTCTGGCTATGTCTGCCCAATGTTTTAAAATTCTGGGTGAGACTGATTTGAGAAACAGTGGTCTAAGGTGTTTGATGGAGGGGATTTCAAGACATCACAGCATTCATTCAGGCATGGCTATTGCTGGCTGATTTTAATAACGCTTATAGTGAAAATTCAAAGCAAAAAAATAGAACCAGGAAAGGGCATGAACACTATTAAAATTGTGGGCAGGGCAAATAAGGAAGCTGTAGTCGTTCAAGAGATGAGTGCCATTAAAGAAAAACTTTGCACTTTGCACTGAGATAATAGGAATGGTGCTTTGAATGGAAGACTTTAGAGTTAACTGTGCAAACTCATTTGAAAAGAGAATTCCCAAACAGAGACGGCCCCAAGGGTACCCTGTTCAAATCTGGGAAAATGTTTCACATCCAGCCGGGAAAGCACACAGAGGCTGCTGTAGCTGTGGTTGGTCCAGGGGGTCAGACATTACAGTGATGGCAACAAATCATGATGTCGTCCTCCTGGTGCTTACTTTGTAGGTGTAAAAGACGCAAGAGTGAGGATGTCATGAAGCCTTGCATCAAGGTTCCAGAAAGCCCCTGANGCCAGGTAACATGAATCAGGGTCACACATATTTCTGGAATTTCTGAATGTGAAGCTGTAAGCTGAAATGTAAGCTGTAGTAGAGACCTTGAGATGTTGGCGTTACAGGGGTCTGGAGTGTCCACCNAGGAAAGCTGCAGGCGTAGAACTGAGCCAGCCTAAGAGAATGACCACATGGGTGGCACATGGCTGAGCTGGAGAGGTGGAGATTCCCAGGCCTGCTGGAACCCAGATGATACCGTCAGCTCCCCAGGTACCAGATGGAGAAGTCCAGGACTTACCTGGTCTTAAGCCTTGTTTTAGTCTGCCCTCTCCTTGCTGTGTTCCTGTTGGCTCTGTTGAATGGGGATGTTTACTTTGTGCCCTTTGATGCTGGAAAGATATAACTTCACACACACACACACACACACACACACACACACAGAGAGAGAGAGAGAGAGAGAGAGAGAGAGAGAGAGAGAGAGAGAGAACACTCACAATTAAGAGTTTCTTTTTTTTCCAGCATTATAATTTTACTGATTATTTGGGAATTTCACATAATACACCCGATCACACTCACTTCCCAGTCTTCCCAGGCCCCCAAAGAAACAAGAAGAAAAGGAAAAAGAAAAAAAAAGGGAGAAAAAAAATACCTAGTCCAATTTGGGTTGCCCATATACTCACTGAAGCATGGTCAAAGTCCCAGTGGCCAGTCCTTAAAGAAAACCGAGTCCTTCTCCACCCCTGCCAGAAGCCCTCAGCTGTAAAGAGCTACACTTCAGGATCCCTGTCACAATTTTTAAGAGTTCTCATCAATTGCCTCCTGTCTAGACTGTTTCTTTTTTTCCCTTAAGTCTCAGAAGAGACTTTGGACTTTGGCTTCTGAACAGTGTTGAACTTTGATGACTATGAGGACTTTTGAAGTTAGACTGGAGGTATTTTGCATTTTGGGAAAGTCGTGTGCTTACAGGGGCCAGGGGCTATGATTAGGAAGTGACTGCCCCCCATNGTCATGTGTTTGCGCACTTGGTTCTCACTAGTGGCACTGTTTGGGGAGGTTGTTGGCCTTTAAGGGGTGGGGCCTAGCTGGAAGAGTAGGTGGCNGAGGGGTGAGCTTCAGAACTGGCCGTCTGCTTCCTGTTCTACCAAGATGTGATGAGANGAGCAGACCCAGCCACTTGCTCCCACTGTCACAGAGCCACCTTCCTCCCGTAAGTGCTCTAGCNNGGCNTTTTCTCACTGTAGTGAGAAAAATAGAACACAGTTTGGGTGTGTTTGGGCCATTATGACAAGTCACCAGTGTCTGGAAGGCTTAAACAATTGAAGCTTATTTTCTTGTGGTCAAAGGTGAAGGTGCTGGGCACCTTTCACTTCCCCNGGGGCCTCTTTCCATGCCCATNTTCCTGTGTCCTCTCATNGTCTTTCCCCTGTGCACACATNCCCAGATCGCTGNNTTTTCTGTGCCCAAGATCCCTCTTCCCATAAGGACACCAAATTGGATCAAGGTGGACTGTACCGACCTCATTTAACCTTACACNCTGTAGANTCCTGTCTCCAAATACAGCCNTGTGGTGAGGTACTGGGGGCCAGAGCTTTGGCACAGGCAGTTGTCAAATTTCAAGCGTGTCTGAGTGTGAGGCAGAGCAGAGAAATAAGTATCTAAAGATGAGGTGAATTGTTAAGAAACTAAAGGGAGCACAGCTCAGTCCATAGCTCACCTCAGAGCTTAGTGCGTGGACAACGATAGACACTCAGTTAAGATGCCTGAGTGAAGGTCCCCGTCTTATTCCTTTTGTCCACTTCATTCTCCGGAAAATCGTGTCACCTATAAAGGCACCAGTTTTTTCTTAAGATAAATTAAATGAATTCTTTATTGTTCAGGTTATTCCTTAACCATTCATATATATATATTATATATACATATACATAAATATATATATATATCAGAGTATATATACATATACATAAGGACACATATATATATTAAACAACTCTACAGTGGTTTGTGTGTGTGACTCCCTCCCACACACACACACACACACACACTTACACCCCTTCTGTTGCAGGTGAGGGAATGAGTTCTGGGCCTGAGGGCATATCTGTGCAGAGCGCCTGGGATTTTCATGGCAGGGCCGCCTGAGTCTGGCTAGAGACACAGCATGGCCTGCTGGGTTTACCCTCCTGAGCTCCTTTGTTTCTGAGTGCCTTGATAGCATCTCNTGTTTACCTCTGAGCTCCGCCTAACCTCAGGCACATTTGAATTTCTATGGAAGCATGGATGCTGTTCCAGATACACTGGTTATTGCTCTTTTAGTTTATAATAATGAAAGATGGGGTTGATTTACTCCCCCTCATTAGTTTATTCCTCTGAATTCTCCATTTCTGTATTTTGCTTTCAATCTTCTCATTGAAGTTTTGATCTGTAAAATAATAATTTAAAGGTTTGTATCAAGTTTATGTGTGTGTGTGTTTGTGTGTGTATGTACAAGCNCGTACATGTGTATGCATGCCCATGTGCCCATGTATGAAAGCTTGGGCAACAGTGAATGGGTAGAGGTCAGAGGCCAGCTTATGGGAGCACTTCTCTCCTTCCACCATGTGGGGCCCAGGACTCAGACCCAGGTCATCAAGCTTTACCCACTGAACCATGTTGCTGGTCCCCGGAATCAGTTTTAAATGACTATCCAATGGCATATGTACCCACAACAGTTTTATTTCCATATGTACAAAATGAGNGGATTCTTGACTCAAATATCNAATGGTTGCATATCAGAGGCCGTGAGTAGAACTCAAGGCAACACCTGGAACAGGGGTCTATGATGGATATCCTAGAACTGGAAGTTCTATGGAAGATATCATAAACTGGAAGATTTCAGGAGATTTAGAATTTCAATGAACTTCACTGTCCACCAATGCTATGTAATAAAACAGTGTGGTTCTTTAGTCTCTGTGACTTCAAGTGCCCANTGAAGTCCCATCTTGTTGGCTCTCAACCACACTGTGGATACTCGGCCTCTTTCCTGACTCACAAGCATGCCTTTCCACCTGCCAAGACCACTCTCTTCCCATGCTCACTGGAAACTGTTACTGATTGCAAACCAGCCCAGTGCTCTCCGAGGCTCCTGAGGAGCCCGTCTTCTCCCCGAGCATGTCCAATACTGGTTCTCAACTGAAGGTTGGTACATCTGCTCCCACTCTTGACAAAGCATGTTTTCTGCATTGTGGACCTCTTGGCAGCTGATGGGTCTATACTAGTATCATGGCTTCAAATGCAGGAGACGAAACGCCTGGGGTGTGATTTTGAATGCAGAAGAGGAAATGCCTGGGTGTGATCTCACAAGATACACAGCATATTGCAGACTCTTGTTAACNACTGCTATGAAGTTCATATGGAATGTATGGAAGAGCCCACTGCCTGAAGACNGANAAGCCAATGTCAGCATATTGACAAAGATACAAACCTCAGGTCCTCCAGCATCACCTGGCCTGAATTCAGGACAGCCTGAGACCCAGATAGGTGCATTGGTACAGACAGAGCCCCAGGACAACTCGCTAGCCAGGCTTCAGGAGCAGGAAGGGGGTCTCCTAATACTTGAGGAATGAAAGAATTTCATATCACTTTCTTCCTCCCTCCCCCCCACCATTCTCTTGTGCCCCCAGATCCCAATCAGTCCTATGATGTCTGGGGTACAAGACCTCTCAGGAAATTTTTCAGAAAAAAGAATATTTCTTGTGAGGAGAGAAGCTGTGGACACAAGAGGGAGGTTGTGCTGGCTGGTTTTATGTCAACTTGACACAAACTAAGGTCACCTGAGAGGAAGGAACCTCAATTAAGAAAATGCCTCCATAAGATCCGGCTGAGGCAAGCTTGTAGGGCATTCTCTTTTTAGAGATTGATGGGGGAGGGCCCAGCCCATTGTGAGTGGGGCCGTCCTTAGGCACATGGTCCTGGGTTCTATAAGAAAGCAGGCTGAGCAGGCCATGAGGAGCAAGACAGTAAGCAGCTCCCTTCCATGGCCTCTGCATCAGCTCCTGCCTATGGTTCTTACCCTGCTTGAGTGCCTGTCCTGACTNCCTCCAATGATGAACAGATGTTCAAACCAAACAAACCCTTTCTTCCCCAATTTGCTTTTGGTCATGGTGTTTTATCACAGCAATAATAACCCTAAGACAGGAATTGGTACCAAGATAGTGGGTTGTTGCTGTGACAGACCTGACCATGTTTTTGGGAGGACTGTGGAAATTTGGGCTAGAAAAGCTATGGAGTGTTGAGAGCTCAGCGGGATGTCCTGCAGGAGCTTGGAAGATAAGTATTTTGAGAGCAGTGCAGAAGGCCTGACTTGCAAGTTTCAGAAGGGAGGGAAGACTCTACTGGGCCATTTGTGTNAAGAATCTGTGGTGTCTGGTCAGCTGGGGCTGAAGAGTCACCTGGGATTGACAAAAGACTGGCACCACTGAAGTGAAATCTTTGCTTTNCTGGGAAAATGGATGCTGGTCAGCTGGAGCTGAGAAATTAATGGNGATTAAGAAGAGATCAGCATGGTTGAGGTGAAATCTTCTGGGAAGTGTTTCCTCAGAGTCAGCACACAGAAACTGTGTTCCAGAGGCAGCTAAGGTTGTACCTGGCACTGGCAGCTGACCTTGGTGATGTGTAAGAGTCACCCAGGTGGTACTGATTTTGAAGGCATAAAGGGGACATGGAGAGCAGCTGAGCCTTGGGCTTGTGGGAGGCCAGAAGAAGCCGTTGGTGATGATGCAGCCTCAGTAGCAGTTGAAGGGCCAGGACTGAAGGGGTCATGCAGAGACGTTGAGGCTTGGCACNGTGAAGAGAGCCTATGAGAGGCTANTGGTGAAAGTGCAGCCCAGTTGCAGCAGAGACNCCAGCATTTTGGAGANGCCAGTACCATGGAATGACCACTGAGGACAGCAGCGGTGGTGGAGTGGAGGTTCCCTGAGCTGAAGACACACTGTGTGCTGTGTGTGCTGCAGAGGACGGAGCCTTCACCAGAGAGCTTGGAGGAGCCTCCAAGGTGAGTAGATCCCAGACATTGAATACTGAGTTATTTAGAGTTGGATTTGTTTTTTGCTTTGATCTGATTGTGAGTGAATCACAGATAATTGGATATTGAGTTATTTACACTGTTGGAATTTGGTTTTGCTTTGTTCAGATTGTGACTGCTGTGCCCTGGTTCTTCCCTCTTGATGTGGGAAAGTATTTAACTTAATTTTTTTTTTGTTTGTTTTTTTCGAGACATGGTTTCTCTGTGTAGCTTTGGCACCTTTCCTGGAACTCACTCAGTAGCCCAGGCTGGCCTCGAACTCACAGAGATCCACCTGCCTCTGCCTCCCCAGTGCTGGGATTAAAGGCGTGTGCCACCACCGCCCGGCTAATTTCAATTTTTATAAAAGCCCACAGCTAAGAGACTTTGAACTTTTAAAAGATATTTTGGATTTGTTAAAGAGATTGGATATTTTAAAGAGACTGGATTTTTAATGTGTTNGAATTTGTAAGACTGTAGGAAAGGTTGTGGCTTTACAGTGATGTTTGTGTGTCAAGTGGACAAGGGGTCAATTGTGTTGGATAGTTTTGTGTCAACTAGACACAAGCAGGAGTCGTTCAGGAGGCGGGAGCCTCCAGTAAGAAAATGCCTCTGTAAGATCGGGCTGTAGACAAGCCTGTACGGCATTTTCTTAGTGATTGTGTTTCATCACAGTGATAGGAACCCTCAGGAAGACAGAAGGGGACACTCCATTGGTTCCCCTGCTCCTTCNTCTTTTGTTGTCCCAAGATACAGCAACAGGGCTGGGAGGCCCGTGGCAGAACAGAATTGCTAAAGCCCTTGCTTCCTGGGAACTAGAAAGTACCCGACACAGGGAAGGGTTAGTAAAAACTACCCTGCAAATTTGTTTCTAAACTTCTGGGCTCACCCCTGAGATAGACTAAAATAGACACAACCCTAAATAGCACATCGATGTTGAGAAGTGAACTATAAAAAAAGCCATTGCCCAGGTCCNAGATTGGCCACTGGCCGAGGACAGGGACAGATCTCTGCCTCAGAAGACAGCTGCTCTTTAGGAAGAGCCTGTTGCAGAGTTCTTAGAACATGTGGCCTGAACTCAAGGANGTAAGAAAGCAGCAAATCCATAGGGTTTGTTGTTAGATCTGGGGTCTTATAGTCACCAAATGTCTAAGAATCAATAAAACACGCCCAGCACACAGGAAAAGATGGGACAATCTCAC
>LZPO01027375.1:94053-104328 GCA_001675575.1 Neotoma lepida
TCCCCCAATATATTGTGCACCCTAATAAACTTATTTGGGATCAGAGAACAGAACACCCAGTAGACAGACATAGAGGCCAGAAAATGGTGGTGCACGCGCCTTAAATCCTACCACTTAGGAGGCAGAGATGCATCCGGATCTCGGTGAGTTCAAGGCCACACTGGAAACAGAGCCAGGCATGGTGGCACACACCTTTAATTCCAGGATTTGAGATCTATGTCTTGCTTAGGAAAGACACAGGGCTTTAACCTCAGGAAGTAATGGCAGGAAGCAGAAAGGTATATAAGGCGTGAGGACCTGGAACTAGAGGCTTTTAAGCTTTTAGGCTTTGAGCAGCAGTTCAGCTGAGATCCATTCCAGTGAGGACTCAGAAGCTTCCAGTTTGAGGAAACGGGATTGGCTGAGGAGTTGGCAAGGTGAGGTTGGCTGTGGCTTGTTCTGTTTCTCTGATCTTTCAACGTTCACCCCAATATCTGGCTCTGGGTTTTTAATTAATAAGACCATTTACAAATTCGCATTACAGGTGCGCACCATGTGTGTGAAGTGCCCTCAGAGGTCAGAAGAGGGTGTTAGTTCCCCGGGAACTAGAGTTACAGATGGTTGTGAGCCACCGTGTGGGTGCCGGGAACTGAACTCTGGTCCTCTGGAAGAGCAGCAAGTGCTCTTAACTGCTGAGCCATCTCTCCAGCCCCAAGCCTTTTCTCTCCAGCCCTAGGCAGAGTCTCATGTATTGAACTTGAGCTGAGGAACTTCTGATTCTCCCATTGTGTCTGCCAAGTACTGGAATTACAGGGATGCACTTCCACGCTTCCTTATACAGTATTGGGGATGGAACCTAGGTCTTACGAATGCTAAAAAGATACACTGCCCTCTGAGGCCCCTGTCAAGATTTCTTTTTCTTTTTATCATTTTGTAGTTTCGTCATTGTGCTGGTTGTGTCAGCTTGACACAAACTGGTCATCTGGGAAGAGGGAGGGTCACTTGGGAAAAGACTTCCCTAAGACTGGCCATAGGCAAGCCTGTGCGGCAGTTATTTGATTCGTGGTTGTTGTGGGAGGGTCTAGCCCACTGTGGGTGGTGCCAGCCCTGGGTGGTTCTGGAATATATAGAAAAGGTAGCCGGACCTGAGCCCAGAGAACAAGCCAGCAAACAGTATCCTACTGTGGCTTCAGCATTTGTTTCTGTTTCCAGGTTCCTGCCATGNCTTCCCTCAGTGATGGACAGGGAAGTGTAAATCAAATAAATCCTTTCCTCCCACAGTTGCTTATTTTGTTTCTGTTTTTGAGACAGTGTCTCACTATGTAGCTCTGGCTGGCTTGGAACTTGCTATCCAGAGNAGGCTGGCCTTGAACTCACAAAGATCCCCCGGCCTCTGCATCGATAGTGCTGGGGGTTAAAGGCATATGCCACTACACCAAATTGCTTTTGGTCACAATGTTTTTATCAGACACTAAACTTGAACACAANAAATTTACATATTCAATTATTTTAATTATCCTTCTTAGATTAGGGGCACATCTTAAATTGTAACTAAGGGGTTATATCCTAATTCTGGAGCATTTTCAACCACTATTTTTTCAACTATTTCTCTATTTTTTTTAATATATCTATTAAAAGGCCTCTCACATAATTTGGTTCCTTTGTTTCAATGTTCATGTCTCTTTAACGCCTCTCCTCTTCCTCATCAGCAGATTGGAAGATTCTCCCATCTTCCAGTTCTCCCNTACTGCTCTCCATGCAGCAACCGCATTGCCCTGTGGAGAACACACATTTCCTCACACAGGCTTCTACTCGGTTCTTTGACAACGATGGGCTTCAGTTTCCACTCTGTTCTTGCAGTTTTTTCTTTCNTGTTTCCCTGTGTTAAATGTCCNTAGCGACATCCTGTGTTCTTTGCCTCTAAGTGTGCAGTCCCTTGTGTTAAATGTCTCCTTAGCATCATTAAAATGCATACAATTAAACACAAAAGAAATCATTTTATAAAAAGTAGTCCAGTGCTCAAGAAATCCACAAAGGTCATGGGAGAAGACAATACAAATGTACTCTGTAGAAATGGCCTCCAAACCTAGGAACAGAGACTTGCCGTGAAAGCAGCCCCACTAGAGAGGAGCATGAGGAAATTAATCACTGAGGGGAAGCCCACAAATGCATACTTAGGGAACAGAGTATGATACCGGGGCATTGGCTGCTCCTGGAGCTGGAGTTACAGGTGTTGTGAGCTGCCAAGTGTGAGAGCTGGGAATTGAACTCTGGTCCTCTGCAAGAGCAGTACACACTACGAACCACTAACCATCAAACTACCTTACACAGTCATCCTACGGCCTGAGGCCATTGCATCAGGAGGTAGAACGAGTTCATACTCTCCAACAGGACTGACTTGAATTCTGATCCTTGTCATTTTCCTGATTTTANTTCCCAAAGTCAAAATAGATAGTAAGTATCCTGTGAGTGGATATCAAACTGGTGGATGGAATCCTTTTAATCTGGTATCTATTTTTTTTTTCTAGTCAGTGGCTGCACTTTGCGAGTGTCAGCCCTCCATGTGAGCTCGAATCTTATTCTTCATGCAATTAAAGATGACCTGAGCTCCTGAGCTCCTGTCTCCACCCCAAGTGCTGAGATTGGAAACATAGGCCACCACTCCTGGTTTATGTGATGCTGGGGATCAGACCCAGGGCTTCTTCATACATGCTGGAAAGCCCTCTACCAATTGAGCTTTATGTCCCCAGCCCTTCATCATTTTTTAAAGAGATCTGACACATAAGCAAGTCTGTCTTTTGTCTTTCCTTGGTGAGCCTGATACAGGCTAGGGGTACTCTCGTCTCTGCTCACCACTCTAAGGACCAGAATCCAAGAGATACTTTCTGATGCATTATCCTGGCACAGGTCTCCCCTGGCACATTCAGGGACTGCATAAAGCTCTGGGATATACAAGAGCTGGCGCTCTGGGCGAGGTTTGCTTTACTTACTGGATTGCTTTTAAGGCTTCTTCTCTCAGGANCCTCCTCAGGTTTGGCCCCGTGCCTCATNATGTGGGATAGAGGTTGTATTGAAACTCCCTGGGAGTTGGGTACACTCTTTCTTAATGCCAAGAACTGTACTTTGCATACTGAGTCTCCTCTTTCATAGTCGGTGACTCCAGAATGAGCCGACTGCCTTTTCAAGGTCTGTTCAATGCCCCTCGAGACCTAAATGTGATCTTCAGAGCCAGGACCTTGGATTTTGTTTCAGTTTGAAGCCTATTCATCTTGAGTCAGCAGACTTTGAGTGGCAGGGACTGCAAAGGGAGTTGTTTACTTGGTGGGAATCATTATTAAAATGCNTAGAATTCCTACAGCGGTCTTGACACCAGGCTGCTGAACACGAAGCCCACACTGAAACCAGAAATGGAAAGAACCAAGTCCTTGTTGCCATCCGTGAACCATTTATTCAGCCGTCCCAAAGCTCCCACCAGGGGTTGGATTACATAAGAGAGCACTTTCCCTTATAGATGCTGCTGCTTCAAGTCGGTTTGTGTTGCTTGGGGCCCAAACATCCCAGTGCACACAGTGGTTATACTGGAAAAAATAACAACAATGACAACCCCCCCCAAAGAAAACCCAAAAAAAACCCTGAGCCCCCAGCTCCAGAGCAGCCAAACCCAGGGGCAGTTTTTTAAATTGCCTAGCACCAGGACTCTTTTGCAAATTATCCCCGAATTTTTTATGATGAATATTAATGGTCACCTTGACAGGATCTCCAGTCACGTGTAAGACAATCCTCTGGGCGTGTCCACGAGGAAGTTTCTTGATAGTATTATTTGAGGTGGACAGACACTTCTTAACTGTGGGTGGCACCATTCCAGGGGTTGAAGGACCAGAATGAATCAGTAAAAGGGGAAAGTGAGCGCCTGCATTTATCTCCATCGGCTTGCTGATGTGGAGGTCTTGTGGCCAGCCACCTCATGCTGTGGCCACCATGACTTCTTGCCACCATGATGGACGGTTACCTGGTCTATGAGCCAAACTAAACCCTTCCTTTCTGGGGTGCTTTTGTCAAGGAGTTTGTTGTAGCAATGAGGNAAGTCACGAACACAGAGTAGAAACTTTGTCTTTGCTGNTCTCCACCCGTCCCATCCCCCTTCCTCTTGGCTTTTGTCTTCCTGAGTGGGATTGCAATGGCCTCCTATCTTGCATGATTTCCCCTCCAGCTTCCCATTCNTGGAGAAAGACTGCTTAGGAGATGAGATGGCTCACGAATATGAGTTCAGAGCCACTGTGCGGAGGGTTCACTATTTGGAGGATGTACAAATGGAGAGGGCAGTTCCTAGTGGAGGGCAGTTTAACTGTGGAATGAGGAGGTGTACATTCATTGCGGAGAGTTCATGACTGAGGAGACAAAGAAGACTCCAGGGTAAAGATCTGGAGGCCAGTCCTGTTGTTTGCAACACCTCCCTGACTACCAGGGGCCAATGAGCAACTTGGAGATGGAGGGCTTTGGGGATGCTTAAAGAGTTAGCTCTATGCAACTGTTCCTTTCCTAGGTTCTGCTCCTTAATTCTTGATATTGGCCTCACTCTCCAGCTGGTTTCATATGGAGGCATCAACTTGAGAAATAACATACTGGAAATGAAGGCAACTCGGCTAGGGTCTCTTAGGAGACAAGCCATCCCCAATGGTTTGCCTCATCCCTACATGTAGCATCTAGTCATGTCTTACAGACCAACCTGGGTCTCATCCTGCAGGAATGGAGGACAATTACGTCTCTTTAGCTCCTCCTCCAGGCTCTGCCATTAGACCTCAGTGCTTGGGACAAGGTGGATATCTGACCAAAAATGGGATTCTTTGCAAGAAGGTCAGGTCGTTGTGTCTTCCATTCCTTCCCCAAAGTTTTGATAAAATTCCCTGACCAAAACAACTTAAGAGAGAGAAGGTTTATTTGGCTCAGAGTTCCAGGTTACAGTCTGTCATTGTGGGGATGTCAGAGAGTAAGAAACTTGGAGCAACTTTTAACATCATGTCCATGGTCACAAGAGCCAAGAGTCAGTCTTGAATTTCTACACTGGTCTTGGGTCTCTTTAGCCCCTCAAGAAAGCAATATATGAATGCATACTGGCTAGGACTCAGCTCACTTTCTCCACTCACACAATCCAGGATGCCTCTGTCCAGGGAGGGGCGCNATCTACTGTGAGTGGTGTTTCTGCCAGCACTGATGAAATCAAGCTAATCCCCTATAGACAGGCCCATGGGGCAATCTAATCTAGACAATCCCTCACTAAGACCCCTCCCTAGGTCATTCTAGGTTGTGTCAAGTGGACAATTGAAACTAACATTACAAACAGATGCCATGAAAATCAAGGATCCCATCTGTAAATATTATTTGTGGTATTTAACCATGTGGTAAGAATTGACCTATACGATCCCTAATACCTTTCCCAGCCCTAACTGTGAGATTGCGTTATGATCTTATTTACAGTGGAGTAGATTGTATGTAGCTGTTGATTTAGATGCCGACTCTTCTCCTACCATACTGTGGTGATAGAGTTTTCGGGAGGACAGCTCAGGATGTAAATTCCCAAGGGATGAGTGGACTTCAGCCAAGTGCAGTGAGAAACCTCCTTCCACAGAGGCTAAGCGCTCTGCATATTCAGCCTCTTTCCTTTGGATGCTCCTGGCCATGGACCATAGAGAGCTCACTGCCAGCTGAGCCAGGTCTGTTTCTAATAAACCAGAGCTTGCCAGACAGCAGGCAGGATTTCACTAGAGGACCAGGTCAGACACAAACCTTTAGAGATTCCTGTGTCTTCCCATCCCCATTCTAGCCACTCAGGGCCACCCAACAAATGATGCCCCAGAGGCTTGGCATGCAATTAAAAGTGAAGAAATTCTTAATCAAATCCTGCCACTCCAAGTGAATTGGGCTGGAATGAAAAAATTATGTAGAACTGCCCACAATGGAAATTCACCAGGCCAAAGTGGACACCAAATACTCCCAGGTTGTTTTTGAAATAGATACTAGTGTTCTGTAGTGTTCTGTAAAGCTCTGAGATAATTTCCAAATATTAAAAAATTTTCCCACTAACTAGGGTTGCTTTAGGAGATAACANACATACACACACACATATTCACACATACACACACACATGTACAGACACACACATGCACACACAAGTACACATGCGTGCTATGTGTGCATGGGAGGAGCAGAAACCTACATCAGACCCTGAACCTCAAGTATCTCTTCAACTTAGCTGAGACCATGAATCCTCCTCTGAGACAGCTCTCTCCCCTCTGTCCTNCTCTGAGGAGACCCTGAGTCCCTCCATCCTCCTCTGAGACCCTGAAGTCCCTCCATCCTCCTCTGAGACAGCACTCGTTATAAAAGAAAAAAGTTTGTTTACCTTTCCCTGCTCAAGAATGTCACGAGAAGCTTTCCATTCATTATCAAAATATTCTTTTGCCACTAATTTTTCTTCTTGGTTAAAATAAACCAGGGCTGGCATCGTATCTAGGATGCCTTCTTCTGTAAACAAGGGAACATTTTCTTAACAGATTTTGAAGAATCTCCATGAGAATTGCCTGTGCAATTTCTCTGTTTATTGACTCCATTTGGCATGGAGGGCAACAGAGACCCCAAAGGGCAGGGCCAACCTCAGCTACCTCATCCTTCAAAACCAGACTCCAGTTTCTCAAGCTGGCCCCTGCAGGGTACCTAGCTGAGCGTCTCCAGTCACATGACCTAGATCCTGGAGGTGGCTACTGTGTGACCTTGTGCTGTGACCACTGACTTCTTGGGGTCTCAGTTTCTCCAATTATCATGAGTTTTCACTTGGATTTTATGCTCCTAGAGCCTTCTCTTGAAACCCAGTTGTAGAAGTTGGATTCTCCAATGTCTGAATGGGAAAAAATAGGATCCTTGAAAAAAAAATAGCTTTGGGATTCAGGAATAGGCTATGAGCATCTTTGTGTGAGGGAGGTATTTCCTTTTCAAAGGCAGGACACAAGAGAAGCAGCTCAGAATCCAGCTCATCCCCACTTCCTCTCTAGACACACTCCCGAGATTGCTCCTGAATCCTCAGAATACACTGCAGGAAGAGAGAAAGGGGTGCGTGGATTTGGGAGGGGGCTCAGTCAGTGAAGTGCTTTGCTGTGTAAACAGGAGGACCCGAGTTTCATCCCCAGAAACCACATTAAAAAAATTCAGGTGTGGTGGCTCACTCTGGCAATCCCAGTACTCTGGTGAGTCAGCCCAGTCTACATGGAGAGTTCTAGACTACCTTAAAAAATAAGTTGAGGGACTGGAGAGAGAAGGCTCAGAAGTCAAGAACACTGACTGCTCCTGCAGAGATCGGGGTTCATATCCCAGCACACACCTTACAACCATCCAGAACTCTGAGCAGTGGACCCAGTGCTCTCTCTGGCCTCTGAGCAGCAGGCACATATTCAGGGCACACACACACACACACACACACACACACACACACATACAGATATACACACACGTAGAACAAAGGTGCAGAATGATCATCTTCCTCCACAGCCTGTGACTAGAGGTATGAGAGAGCAGAAGACCCCACAGCTCTTCAGTTTCACATCAGCCTCTTGGGCCTGTGGGTAACTGGAGACCAGTTACATAAGGTTCCAAGGTCTAGAGGACCTTGATGGGGAAGGAGCAGGATGGGACAGAATCTGAGCAATGAGAAAAGTGAGGGTCACATGTGGTAGGGAATCACCACCAAATCAGACAAAGCACAGAGTCCTCTCATGGTCCACATGGCCACTGTGGAATAGAGAGTGTGTAGCCTGTCTCAAGGGTCCCCAGAGCAAGTCTGTCAAGGGTTTGTTCTCCACAAGAGGATACAGGGAGCAGAAGGAGGGGACTCTGTTGGCTAGGGTGTCTCCTTCCCTGTATAGACATCAGTGGCGGTGACAACAACCTCAAGGTTCACTTTCTGGAGAACCCTGATGTGGTGTGAGGGCCGGGGGAGGGATGGGAGAAGTGGCCACAAGCACTGAGCCTCACAGCACAAGACCCAGGTCTCCAGTGGCGTCTTGAAACAAAAAGAGAGTGAGAGACCAGACTCCTAACTAGTGCCCAGTGGGATCTGTGGTGGTTTGAACAGGAAATGTCCCCATAGGACCAGGTGTCTGTGCACTGGGTCCCAGATGTGGTGCTGTTGAGAGAAGTTNAGGAGGCGTGGCCTTCCTGGAGGAAGTAGGTCACTGGAGGTGGGCTTTGAGAGATAATAACTTCTCTTCACTTCCAGTTTGCTCTTTCTGCTTCCGGCTTGTAACTGAAGATGTGAGCTCCCAGCTTCCTGCTTTGGCNGCTATACCATAGTGCACTCTCATCCCTCTGGAGCTGTGAACTCTCTGGTTTTATCATAGCAGGAAGCAGTTGACGCAGGATCCCAGAATCTAACAACATGGGAAGCCACCAANCCTAAGTCAGCAGCTTTGAGAAACAAAGACAATGCAGATGACACTCTCAGCCGCCATCAATCCTGGCGCCCATTCAACCAGGAGACAGGTGCTTGGGTAGCACGAAGACTTAGTACCTCGTCCCTAAATCTAAATTCACTTGAAAGACTTTTCTCTATTTTTGAGAATATGTCATCTCCAATTTTAGCATTAAAATGTCCTTTCTTTCTTGTAGTTGTGGAGACAGGTGGTAGATTGAAAAACATTTTTTTTTTATTTGACAAAAAAGCTGCCCCTTTTTGCTGGTCCAATCTTGCTAATTTTCCTCTCATTGTCCTCTTTCTTTCAAACTCAGAGGGGTTTGAAGCCAGCATCCCCCTTGTCTCACTTTTGGCTGGTGGACAGTGGATGGAAGAGCTGCACTCACTTCTGAGTCCTGTCCTTGCAGGAAAGCGTCTGGCTTCCTCCTTTTTCTCTCTTCTGGAAGGCTGACAGACCAGGTGATGGTGGACTGTCCCAAACAAACAAAACAAAACAAAACAAAACAAAACAAAACAAAACAAAAAGAATAGTTCTGAGTGTAGAACATTCCAGTGTGTATGGAAGGAGCTAGAAGAGCCAAGCTAGAGAGAGAATACTTGGGAACATCAGGCTCCCAATAAGGCGGGTGGCCCAAGTTTTGAGACGCCTTTGTGAAGGAATTAGCCTTCTACAGAGGACAGAGGGTCAGGTGCAAACTTGGGGATGTGTATTTATAGTTTGGTGGGGAGGGGTGAGTAGTTCTCTTTGCTCAGTGCAGTGAAATGCAAGATTGTAGACACGGTAAGATGGAGTAGGTCTGGATGGTCTGTGGAGAGGGGTCTGAGGACAGGGGGAGCCCCAAGAGTCTACCGTAGTGGGCAACTGAAATGGNTACAGCTGCTCCTCNAGCTGTTTTGACACTGGTGTCAGGGTTAGATGACATAGATGCTGCCATTCACCAGGGTCTGCAGTTGGCATGGTCAAAGAAGGGAATGTCTAGTATTGAGTAAAGACTAGACCATTGAGTCTGAATAGAATAAGGTGGAAGGCAAAGTGAGTGATGCTGATGGCCTCACGGGGCCAAAGAACTGGTCATATGGTTATGGGATTGAGAGAGGCTGTGGCAGGAGACAGCCACTTAGAGGGAAGTCACATGGGCTTGAGAGGTAAATGGGCCCTTGAGCTTGACCAGGTCTAGGTGTGAACATGGGAGTGGAGCGCTGAGGNAGAGGAAGGAAGATGGTCACTAGAGGTGGGGAGACCAGAGAACCTGGAGGCTGAGAGCTGAGCTGGACCGTCAGCCAGGATTCAGAAGCAGTGATGAGAATAGAGGTGGGGGAACTGTGAGCCATTTGCCAACAGATTTGCTGGAGGAGGACAGATGTCAAGAAATGTGCTAGATGAGGCCTAAGGACCCAGACAACCTCAGTGCCACCAAGCAGGGGATCTGAAAGATCTCCGTGTCTAGATCACACAGAAATGGTTTGAGAGCTGGGAAGACAGGAGCCCAAGAAGACACACACCCCCTCCCTGCCCAAGGTCAACAGCACAAGACTCAAGAATTTCCATTTTAGAGGCAACAGAAGNACTATCTCTGGGTCAGCCTAGAGCACTGCAATGACCTTAGCNTCTCATGGTGAGTGTGTGCATGCACCAAGGTCCTACTCAGNCTGACAAAATCTTACTGCTTAGGGAAAGTGCCATGGGCAGTTCCACAGGACTGCTCAGAGTATTTTAACACTGGCTGCTGCCATCTTCAAATGTTTAGTGCTTGGCGACAATCAACCCTGCATAGTTTCCTTTAATTAATTAATTGTGGCGGGCCCTCATAATTTAGGTATTGAGGCTTCCTGGT
>LZPO01027375.1:109893-132447 GCA_001675575.1 Neotoma lepida
ACTCTTTCCGCCATGTGAGCCCTGGGAATGAGATCCGGGTTATCAAGCTTGGCATCCTCGCCTGCTGTCCCAAACTTCTCCTTTAGATCTCTATGCTCCTCCACAGGCCTTTGTCTCAAGGACAGAGAGCTGTAACTCCTCCACTTTTGTTCTTACTGGGGTGTCCACTGCAGTTTAANGTAACCGNCTCATGTGTTTCNNTGATAATTGTCTCCATATATCACTTTGTGTTTAAANGCAGGAGGCAAACCTCAACCTGCCCCTCCATGTCTTTACAGTACCTCAGTAACAAACTCNGTGGNNACTGAATTTTCAAGTTTTCCCAACTCATGCACTAAAATGACTACTCTTGGCATGCCTAATTTAAGACGTATGTAGGTACATGCAAATATGTTTTAGGATGTTTTTAAATGTGAAATGAGACATTTGGGTGTNAGAGCTATTGTCTGTCTGTCTGCCTGTGTATTGTCTGTCTGCTTGTGTGAACTTTTGAAGACAGGTTTTCCAAGGTCTTACTTGGCCAGTTTGGGACTGATTAAAAAGAAAGAGAGATCACTTGAAAACCAAGCTGTTGCTTCCTGCTTACAGAGCCTTCCTTACAAATGAGAGTGCCTTACCTCAGAGCTGTAATTTTGCTACTGTTATGAATCATAATGTAAATATTGAATATGCAGGATATCTGCTATGTGCCCCTCACAGGGGTCATGACCCACAAGTTGAGAATCACTATTCTAGAGGTTGAAGCTTGAGCATCCTTTGAAAATGCTATCCAGACTGCAATGACCACTGACGTTCACTTTTCCTGACTTTTTAGGTANAAATAATTGAAGTAGAAATTCCAACTGGTTCTCCAGCATCTGAGGGCAAAGGTCTGTGTATCTATGGGATGAGTTCTCTTTGGGAACCCTGAGGCAGTGGTCCTGCTCTTTGGATTATTCATCTCTTGGGGAAGGGCTGTAGGAGTTTTACAGAGGTGAGGGATTTTTGTGCATTTGGTAGAAGAATTCACTCTTGAGACTAGAGGAGAAAGGAAAACTTAGTTTACCACAAAGAAAGCAGCAGATACAGGAACAGAAGAGCTGCCTGGACATGGTAGTGGGCCGTGGGGGAGTCCTCATTTGGACAGCATGAGCCACGTCGCATAGTTTCCTTGCACATTGTTTCCTTTATGGCCCCTGCTGACTGTAAAGAGCAGGGAAGCTACTTTTGCAGTGACATGACTGCAGACTCACACTTGAGAAAGAAGGACAAAGGACAACTTCTATGACAACCCCTTACTGCTCCCCCAAAAGTAACAGTCTAGACAGAAAGCTGTGGAAGAGAACTCTTAAAAGTTGTGATAAGGATGCTGAGGTGTAGCTTTCCACAGTTGATGGCTTCTGGTGGGGCTGTGGGTGGAGAAGGACTCAGTTTTCTTTAAGGGACTGGCCACTGGGAGTTTGACCATGCTCCAGTGAGCATATGGGCAATGCAAATTGGACCTTCTTCTTCTCCTTCTCCTTCTCCTCTTCTTTTCTACTTCCTCCTCCTCCTCCTCCTTTTCTTCTTCTTCTTCTTCTTCTTCTTCTTCTTCTTCTTCTTCTTCTTCTTCTTCTTCTTCTTCTTCTTCTTCTTCTTCCTCCTTCATCTTCATCTTCATCTTCATCTTTTTCTTCTTTTGGTAGGGAAGTCACAAGGTGGGGTGGGACAGACCTGGGAGGACTGGAAAGTGAGGACTGGAAAGTGAGTGTGATCAGGATGCATGATGTGAAATCCTCAAATAATAAATCAAAATATTATGTTGGAAAAAAAAGAAAGAAAAGAAAAGAAAGAAAGAAGAAGAATTCCTTTATGAAAATAAGGGTAGTCCTGATTGGTCAGTGTTGAGACTTGAGTAGTTAGCGTGCATCATTATGCATGCAATTTCCCATAATGCAGTTGAACTATGTGAATGAGGACATCGCTGAGATACTGGGAGTGGCCATCTGGGTCTGATCTGATGTTGCACAGTTTGTAATCACAAAGGACACGCAGTGTTTCTGTTTGAAGGGTTACTTTCTGGACCACACCTGAGTCAGACAATGTTTCTGGTCTTTTAATGGCCCTCTTCCATCCACACACTTGAGTTCTGCATATTAGTTTAATGGTAGAGTTTTGGTACAAAGGTGGCCCAGTGAGCTATGACCAGCTTGCTTTTTTGTTGTTGTTGTTGTTATTCTAAACTTCAGAAGTAATAGTAATAAATAATAATAATAATAGTAAAGACATGATTTTAACTATACTTAACTATACTCAAAAATGAGGAAAAAATACTTCAGTGGTCCTTTAAAGGTTAAACACAGGATTACTCTTGACTCAGCTAATTAATTGCTGGACATACAACCAAAATAATTAAAATGTATTAAAATAAAAGCTTATTCGTAAGTATTTGTGATAGCACTGTACACAGAAGCCACAGGTTTAGCAATCCAAATGTCCATTAATGGATAGATAAATAAAATATGATCTATACAGTAGAATATTACTCAGCCTTAACAAGGAGTGAATATTGACATGGCTTAATTTTTAAACATTTGTCTAAGTCAGTGGTTCTCAACCTTCCTAACACTGCAACCCTTTAATACGGTTCCTCACGCTGTGGTGACCCCCAACCATAAAATTATTTTCCTTGCTACTTCATAACTAATTTTGCTACTGAGCAGTGTCTCAGTTCCCAAGTCCATCAGAAATATGTGTTTTCCCATGATCATGACCCCACAGGTTGAGAACTGCTGTTCTAAGTAAAAGAAGTTCCAATGTATNAGTCCATCATTTTAAATATCCAGAATGAGTCACCCCAGGGATAGGAAGTTGATTGGTGGTCACTAAGGGGGAGAGAAACATGGGGATTGATTCTTAAAGGGGCAGAGCTTTCTTTTGGGATGATAAAGATGTTTTGGAACTAGGTTTGTACAAAGGCACCAAACTGGGCATTTTAAAGCTAATTTTGTATTACATGAATTTTTTTTATCTNAATTCAAGAGATCAAGACAGGCCAGGGATATTGCTCAACTGGTAAAATGACTTACTGTGCAGGCTTGGTGACCTGAGTTTGGTCCACAGAGCTCATGTGAATGTGGAAAGAGCCAATCACTCTACACAGTTGTCCTTAGACATCCATGGTCGCAGGTGCCATGGCTTAGGCATGTGTGTGTGTGCACATACACATTGTATACACACATATTGTATACACACATATTGTATACACACACATTGTACACATACACACTAATAAGTAAAAAAAATTTAAATACATACTTTTAAAAAAAATAAAGAAGGAGAGTTCTGGGGCTCAGAAAAAGTCAGAACTCTAACCCAGAGAGTTCCCTAGAGCACCGTGAACCAGGCTGTGGCAGGGANGTAGCTTGAAGTCTGCACCACTCAGTCTCACAAAAGCCCACAATCAGCAATCAACCTGAGCAGCCCAGGCAGCATCTACCAAGCTGGCCACGTGTAAACCCTGGTAACAACATGGAACTTACAAAAAAGTCACATGGTTTCATGTTGTCTGCTGTTTGGANCTCAAGGGCAATGCCAAAGTACTAGNAACCACAGTTTACAAAATCCCTTCGTGTCTCCCGTCTCGTTCCTAAACCTTCTGATCTTGTCTTTTAAGTCCCTCCTGTTTTCTTTGGAATGCAGTTAATTGACTTGGAAGGACCTGTCATCTCTGGTAAAGAATAACATGGTTACAGAGTAAATAGTTTTCTCAGAAAAAAACAATCTGCACAAGGCAGATTATGTGCAAATTCGGAGAACGCTGTNCNGAGCCAAGGTCTGCTGGNTCTGAAAGGTCCTGTCAAGTTTTGGGCTCGCAGCTCAANGTTTATATGGTAATTTATGTCACTTATTAACTGCGGTGTGTTTGTGNNAATCTAATTANGGCTGCCCTCCTGGCTTGTTTTGGGAACAGCCAGGAGAGATTGTTTTGTGACAAGACCTCAGCCTAGGGACCTTCTTTGGCATATCTGGGGAAGGCTGGAGACCACTGCGAAGATTTGAGGTTCTTGTACAGGAGATGTTGAGGCACAGGCCTCTTCAAAATAGTGGAGAACTGGCCTGAGCAGGGTACCACGAAGAACCAGTATCTTACCTTGTGAGAAGTTTGACCAAGTGTTTGACGTTCTGACTTTAGACAAAGATCTTGAGCTTGGAGTCTTCGCTTTGTCCCTATAGTCCAAAGGGCATGTTCTGCTCCCAGGAGCCTGTCCTTTCTCACATAGGCTTGGGTAGAAAATGAGCCCACCTTCCAGGTCTTCCCTGAGAGCGTTAGGATGCAATGGGCCATGGATGTGCACTCAGTAGAAGGAGGAAGCTGCAGGGATGGAGACAGAAGGGAAGCAGAGGACTGTAGGTTCTGCCTTCTTGGCCTAGGTGAAATCTTAAAAGGAGCCTGGACCTTGAATTCTCCTGGGAGAACCAAAGAGAATACCAGANAAATAGTTGAGGAAAATACTTCATTGGGCTCCCAAAAAGTTACATGATAATCCTTACTGGCAGCTGGGAAGAGGTAGGTTCACACCAGTGTGGTCACAGCACGATAGGGCCCTGAGCAGTGTTCGAGGAACTCAGTGCTTAGGGAGGTGGGATTAGTCACATGGTGGAATTTCCTCACCTCTTTCACCTTTCTGGAAAATTATCTGTCTGGCTTGGACTTTTATGAAATCTAACTATGTGGCTCCCCTATCTACCTGGTGCCCCTGTGACTTCANGGGTCGCAGCCGTTGGCATCTGTCATGCAGAGGGGTTTCTAAGAAGGAAAAAAGGTGACCTGAAAGTCATATCAATCTTATTGATTTTTTTTTCCTAAAAAAGATTTAGGAAGTGGGTGAGTGAGGTAATTATATTTTAATTTAAAAGATCTATTTTTTTAATTATGTGTGTTCTGTGTATGCTTGAGGAGATACGTGCTTGAGAGTACAGATCCCGTGGACTCCAGAAGAGAGTGTGGATCCCATCTTGTCGGGGTTTCTATTGCTGGAATAGAACATCATGACCATAAACAATTTGGGAGGAAGGGATTTACTTTATATTACACTTCTACATCACATCCATGATCAAAGGCAGTCGGGACAGGAACTCAAACAGGGCAGGAACCTGGATGCAGGAGCTAATTGCAGAGGCCATAGGGTGCTGCTTACTGTCTGGCTTCTCATGCTTGCTCAGCCTGCTTTCTTATAGAACCCAGGACCACCAGGCCAGGGATGGCACCACCCACCATGGGCTGGGCCCTCCCCTATCAATCATGCATCAAGAAAATGCCCTACAGTCTTGCCTACAACCTGATCTTATGGAGACATTTTCTCAACTGGGTTCCCTCTTCTCAGATGACTATTTTATGTAAAGGTGACATTAAAAACTAGCCAGTTTATTTATTTATTTATTTATTTGTTTGTTTGTTTATTTATGCATTGGGAGCTGCCCCATGGGTGCTGGGAATTGAACCCAGGACCTCTGGAAGAGCAGTCAGTGCTCTTAACCGTTGAGCCATCTCTCCCGCCCCTTTTCATTGGCCAGCACCTGGAAGGGGCCCGACCTTGAGATAAGCCATCTGTTTTTTTTGTTTTTGGTTTTCCAAGACAGGGTTTCTCTGTGTAGCTTTGGAGCCTGTCCTGGAACTCACTTGGTAGCCCAGGCTGGCGTCGAACTCACAGAGATCCACCTGCAAAAGACATTTAAGGAAATGCTCAAGATCCTTAGTCATCAGGGAAATGCAAATCAAAACAACTCTGAGATACCATCTTACACCTATCAGAATGGCTAAGATCAAAAACACTGAGGACAGCTTATGTTGGAGAGGATGTGGAACAAGGGGAACACTCCTCCACTGTTGGTGGGAGTGCAACCTTGTACAGCCACTTTGGAAATCAGTATGGCGGTTTCTTAGAAAACTGGGAATCAATCTTCCTCAAGACCCAGTGATACCACTCTTGGGCATATACCCAAGGAATGCTCAATCATACCACAGGGACACATGCTCAACTATGTTCATAGCAGCATTATTCATAATAGCCAGAACCTGGAGACAACCTAGATGTCCCTCAACTGAAGAATAGATTACTGCACTGTACTTTTAGGAGGGGAGGCTAAAATCTTTTTAGATTACAGATTAGCCTATAGAAAAATGTCTGCCATAAATCAAACAGTGAGGGGGAAGATGAATAGGAGTCTCACTTACACAACTTAAGTAAAACATAGCTCTCTGAACAGATGAAGATAGGTTTCTTCTGTATCCCAGAATCTAATCAACATTTATATGTATAATTCAGCTATTATTTAGCTTAAAAGGGCTTATTGGGAAATATTATCATTTTTACTATTTTCTACAGAGAAATTATTTTCCAGTTTCAAATAACTCTGGACTTTCNAATTATAATCTGTATTTATGTTCAAGATATCTGTATATTATTTCTCCTGCAGTTGTACATCAAATGTTTTAATAAAAAAAAATAGCCAGTACAAATGCCCTGGAGCTGGAGTTATAGGTGATTGTGAGTCACGTGATGTGGGTGCTGGGAACCAAACTTGGGTCCTCTGCAAGAGCAGGAAGAGCTCTTAACCACAGAGTCAGTGGAGGAAAGAAGATGGCTTTTCCCATACCTTCTGAGAAGAATGAGCCCCAAATCTCATCAAGCTAGAATGGATTTTCAATGTAGAAAATCCAGATAGAAATAGATTGTGCACTTAGGTTTAAAACAAAATAAATAAAATACAAAACTTTTAGGAAAATAGGATAAAGTCCTGAGGACCCAGGATTTGATGACAAGTCCCTAGACTTGATACCAAAAGCATATTCCAGAAAAGGGAAATTTAGTGAATNTTACACCACTAAAAAGAAAACTTTTGTTTTGAGAAACATCCTGTGAGGAGAATGACAGACAAAGTGTATCCTGGGGAGAATATGAACCCCTTATAGGCAGCACCATTCCCTATGTAGGGTCCTGAATAACATAGGAGAGCTGAAAGCTCGCTGAGAGAGAGAAAGAAGTCAAGCAAGCAGCAACACATTTGCTATCTGGATGTCACTGGTGGTTTTGAGTTCCTGCCTTGACTTCTCCCAGATGATGGACTGTGGTGTGGAATTGAAGCCAAATAAACCCTTTTCTCTACCCCGTCCCACGCTGCTTTTTGTCAGATTATTATCACAGCAACAGTAGTGAAACTAGAACACGAGGCGACCTGACTGCCACACTCGCAGCCCACACGAGGCGACCTGACTGCTATACGCACAGCCCACATGTAGGACAAGGCTCAAGCTGTTGTTGTTTCAATGTCCAGTTGTTCTGCAGATGGCTGAGTCCAGGGAGCCAGAAACACAGGGCCTGGGGGAGAAGGGGCCGTGAGCATGCTTCCCAAAGGATGAAAAGGCTTTGACACGGAGTGTCTGAGAGCCCAGCACCGCACTTGCCACCTGGGATGGTGGGAAGCTGGCCAGCTCATGAGGCTCTCAGAGTGGACCAGGGCAGGCTGAGAGCCAAGAGGCCTTAGGTCCTTGCAGCCTGAGTTTGGATGTTCCACTTGGCTTGGCTTTCTCTCTGGGACTGGAGACCACAGGAGGAACCTGTCACACTTTCCTGTACTTGGCTTCAGACTCACTACAGGATACGGACAGGAGACATGCCCAGCATGGCTGAGAGAGATCGCATTTGGAACCATCCTTTATCGTGGCCCATTTGCTTCAGACTATGTGGATTTTATGGGACTCAATGATTAGACAGAAAGTCATAAGCTAACCACATTGGCTCTTTCTGCCAAGAACCCCTTTGCCGCACATTGTGGGGTTGGAATCAGTTGCCTGATTTATGGGGATCCTGCCCACTGGGAACACAGAACCAGAGTAGTGAGGCCTCATGCATCCTGAGGACAGCCTGAGTGGAGACTGTCCAAGCTGCATCTGTTTTGCAGATTAGGAGAGACACACAAAGGAAGCTATTGTGTCCTGTGGCTCCTGATGGCCAGGGCAGGGCTGGGGTGTTTGAGCATTAACGTGCAGTGGACAGAACTCGCCTTCTCTGGAGAAATCTTTGTCTTCTTGAAAAAGACTTCAACAACTGGCTTCAGAAATCCATGACTATTGAGAGGGAAGTGAAGTNTGGGCTCTGACCACCTCACATGCTTCTAGAAAGTGCGGGTCTGCACAGTGGTGTGCTCACCTATAAGGGTGTAAGTAGAGAATGGAGGTCAACATTGGGATGTCTTTCCTCAATTGGTCCTCCCTTTGTTTTTGAGACAGGGTCTCCCATTGGACCTTAAGTTCACTGTTTTTGTTAGACTGCCTGGCAATGGATTGGTCACTACACAGAAGGGCAGGCCAATCTTCAGACAAGATTCAATCTTCCCACTCCCCGTGGCCGAGGGCAAACAGTGGAACCACAGAAAGAGCTGGCTCTGCTGAGGCAGGGTTTTAAGCAATACCCTTCTTGTTTAGACTAGTTTGACATTTGTAGGCTGTGAGGCTAGTTCAGAGTGCCTGTCTTGGTTAGCTGTCAACTTGACATAGCCCGGCATTATCTAAGAGGAAAGCCTCACTTGAGGAGGTGTCTAGGTGTCAGGTTGGGCTGTGGGCATGTCTGTGGGGGGTTGCCTTGACTATTACTTGATTTAGGAGGGCCCTGCCCACCGTGGGCAGCACCACCCCTAGGTGGGAGGTGGCCCTATATAACTATATAAGAAAGCTAGCTGAATCTAGCCTGTCTGTCATCCAGCAAGCAACGTCTTCCATGGGTCCTGCTGCACTTCTTTGCTTATAATGTGAGTTCCTTGGTTGTAGGTGATGCTGTGTGGAATAGCAAGCAGGGCCTCTCTGCAAGCTGTTGCTTGGGTTTTTGCCCTGATATCCCTTGATGATGGACTGTGACCTGGAAGTGTAAGCCAAAGAAACCCTCTGCTCCTCTAAGTTATCTTTGGTCAGAGTGTTTGATTGGAGCAAAGGCAAAGAAGCCAAACAGCACCCTCACACCACATCTGGGCTCCTCTTCTAATGGCATCTTACATCAGGGGTGCACTGGACACAAAGANCAGGCTGATATTGATGCCTTATGTTGAGCTGAAGCCACGCTTCATTCCAATGGTCTCAGATTCTCCTAACACTCACCCCAGCACCCCATTCATGATGCCACACTGAATTTAATCCACACACCTTGGCTTCTCGTGGTTGGGTCAGCTTCTTGCATTTTTAGGGCTGTAGGGTTTGAGAGGGGAAACTCACAGGGTAAACATTCTCCTCCTTACCACATCATCTTACAACACAACCACCGTGACTTGTCATGTTGATTTTGAGCCTAGTCATTTGTCTGAGGTAGTATTTTCCAGGTGTCTGCATTGTAAGTTCATTCTTTCTTTCTTTCTTTTTTTTCTTTTTNTTTTTTCTTTTCTTTTCCACGTTGGATTTTTTGGAAGGAAATCACTGCATGCAGGCCATAATAGGAAGTTGGGAGCCATGCTCCACTTTCTTGAAATGTGTGTCACTCTCTGTAAACTGTTTAGAATTCTGCACAAGTGGGTAGGCAAGATGGCACAGTAGGTAAAAGTGCTTGCTGCCAAGTCTGATGACCCAAGTTCAAGCTCCAAAATCCACAAGGTAGAGAACTGCAAGTTGTCCTCTGATCTCCACATACATGTGTGTCAGACACACCACACACACACTCACACTCACACACACACCACACTCTCTCACACACACACAATATAATTTAAAAATTTTAAATAATTTTGCATGAGAAATTTGTCTGCCCTCTCCCACTTGTTCATTGGACTATTTCCTCAGATCGGTGTGGATTTGCCGATATTTACTGTATACATGAGATCATGATCTCATGCTAGTTTTAAATGTTGGTTGCTTACAGCATTGGCCATCAAGAACTCTTTCATTCCTTGAGTCTGTCTTACACAACCCTGTCAATGCAGGCTTTGGGTTATGTTTAAACTCGAGCACACTTCCTCAGAGCTGTGGTACAAAATGCCCCAGGCCCTTCTCATACAGTTCTCACCTCATTCCTAAGAACACTGGCTTCTCCAGGAAGCTCTAGTTCCCTTTACTGGAGAATGTGATTAAGGCAGAATCTGGGAATAGGGTGCACATCGCTACTGGGTGATCATTGTGTCCAGGTCTTCTCAATGGACAGGTGAGGTGCGTGTGTGTGTGTGTGTGTGTGTGTGTGTGTGTGTGTGTGTATTTTCACAGATCATTCTGGAGTTCTCTCTTTTGTTGTCTGTAACCATCCATTCTCACCTAGCTTTTATCACCTGTCATTCACTTATGTGATTTAAGAATATATAAAATGTTTATATTATATTTAATATTTATATTACATATAAATTATATAATATATTTATTATAATATTATGTGTATATTTCATGTGTGTTTCTTACAGGGTATGTGAATGTGAGTGCAGTGTTCACAGAGGCCAGAGGCATCAGATTTCCCTGGAACTGGAGTGACAGATGGTTGTGAGCCTCCTGAGGTGAATTCTGGGAATGGAACTCTGGTCCTCTTAACCACTGAGCATCCCAGCTCTGTGACTTTTCAGTTCCATTGCACATGTGTAAGTTTTCAAAGTTCACCTGTTGTGATGGTTAATCATGATTGCTTGATTGGGGTTGAGCATTACCTAGGGTGTTGGTAAAGTTTTGTTCTGGGTGTGCCTGTGATGACCTTTTCAGTGAAGACTCACTATGGAGAGATTATCTCCCTCCAGCATGGTAGGTGCCATTTCATAGACCAGGGATTNGTCAAAACAAAAGGGAGAGGAGAAAGCCTGCTGANNTGAGCATTTATTTTCTGCTTCTTGGCCACNGTAGTGCAGGCCGCTCTGTTCTATGCCTTCTCTGCTGTGCTGGANTGAAATGCCCAAATAATCCTTTCCTCCTTTGAATTGTTGCTCTCAAGTATTTGCCACAGCAAGAGGAACTTTGACACCTGTGCAACTGTGGATAATGACTGTATCGGCTAAGAACGGTGCTGGGACTGGGTGAGTGTCCGTGGATANAGTGAGATTCCAGTCATCTCCGAGGGNATTCAGTTAGCAATTTGCTTCCTACAGCCTGCGTTTGATCCCGCTGAGANATTTTACTTTAGCTTAAGTTTAAAAGCACCAGGATAAGGGCTGGGGAGATGCTCAGTTGGCAGAGTGCTTGTCTTGCAAGCGCGAGGACATGCATTTGGTCCCCAGAACCTGGGTCAAACAACACCAGGCATGGTGGTGTGCATTTGCGATCCTAGCACTAGAGGTCAGAGACAGGCTGCTACCTGGGACTCACTGGCTGGCCAGCCACCCTAGCCAAATTCACAAGTTCAAGGTCAGTGAAAGTCCCTGTTAGAATATGGAGAATAATAAACATGTTCCAGCTNAGTGAAGAAATTGGGAAGTGCTAGACTGACNTGAGCAGTCACCCAGGAAGTAAAGCATTCTCTTGTGAAATTTACTGCAAGTTGAGTTTCTTTCCTCTTCCACTTTTNCTAATTAAGAAAATTGTCATGCTCTTTCTTCTCTATATTTTTTATTTTTAAATTTGGGATTATTAGTAGATGTCTTAAGTCTCCCTGAACCATTACAATTCAATGAAAGTATAGTTATGAAAACAATATTCAAANTGCACATATACNTATCATTATTGTCATATCAATATTGCTGTTAATAAACAGTTTGAAGACACCACTGCCCTGGGCCTTCCTCTTGTGGGTCTCTTCTAGATGCGCTGNTCTCTCACTTATTTGNTATTTAGGACAACTGTGTAGAAGTTGTAGCTGGTGTTCTCAAGGAATGCCAGAGACATTAGATTTTGCTTTGAGAAGGATTATTTGTATAATTCTAAAANAATGTTATTGACATCCTTAAAAAATGTGGATGGTGTCTGAGGAGTAAGAGCTCAGCTGTGGTTGTCCTTTGGTCTCTGGTTGCATGAGCAATGTCAGTGCATACCTGCGCACACANAGATGTACCTGTACATGCATGAACACACACAAGCACCACATACACACACACCCCACATACACAAACCATATGCATCACACATACAAAGACAAGAAAATTGAGTCTCAGGGAAAGTCTCACACTGGAAGTCGCCCTTCTGTTTCCAATAATCAGATCCTTTGATCAGGAGAGACTGTATTGACTGTCCAGTTTTGTACTCAAGATGCCTTTGGGTTGCTGGGGTCGTCTTTCTCTTCTCAATCTCATGACCAGAAGAGAAGTTCCTTAGGGGAATCAGATTGTCAGATAGAAAAAGGAAGACAAACATGGATGCTGACAACATCCTGTAGCACCACCTCACTGCATGCACGCACGCACGCACGCACGCACGTATGCACGCATCCTTCTGCCCACACTTCCAGCTGAGAAAACCCCTCCCCTCTCCTAGAAAGATGTCTACATCATCTCTCTCCAATGAGAGCCCAGATAAAATCCACACAATTGCCACATGCAGATGCCAGCCCAAGACCTCTGTCTGTCTTACAGATTTGGATATGACTCTTTGTGATCACTCAAGTTTTTACAGTGTCTAGAAAAATACTCAGAAGTACAGTGTCTAAAAAAAAAGAAAAGAAAAAGAACAGAGTAATGACTAACTGGTGGTATTAATCTTTAATGAAAGAGAGGTGTGGGCGGTTTTCTTGGTAAGCATCTGTGCCTTCGTACTTCTCTTTGTACTGTGCCAAATAGATATTCGACTACTTCCTTGTGTGCTAATCTGGTCCTGGGGAGAACGCACGCAGATAAGGATACAGACCAAGTTTCCAAGGGACATTGGTACCTACCTCATCACTACTTAATACATGTTCTTGTTACTTCATTATGGATTCGACTCTCAGTGGTAACTGAAAGTCAAATATGTGTCCTTTATATTCTGACAGTTTCCTTTAGGAATGATTTCATGCCGTCTAGAATTTGATGTGCATTCTTCAACTCCACTTATCATAGCTTGATTTCAAAGCATTGTAATTAAATTGTTTCAGACTGTTTACTTTGAAAACCTTTGGAAAATGTCAAGAGGCTGGAATGCAATCCTACGAGTTCTTCCAGAGTGCCAGCCAAGGCAGAAAGATGAGGCTTCAGAAGACAGCCATGGCTGATCTGAGGAGCCCAGGGTTGACAGTGATGAGCAACTGTGATAACTTACTATCTGCATGGTCAGCTGATGCCTCTCAGCCTGTCACAGAAGAGGGTGGAAGAAAGGGGCTTGAATGTAAGATTGTTAGCAAGCTCCATTACTCACTAAACCATCTCACTGGCCCTGGAGTAGACTTTGAAGAAGTAATACTACCATAGATAAAGAGAAAGCATAGTAATAATAATCAAGTTTTCAATTTAGAAAGGAGATAAGCAGCTTCAGATGTATATTCATCAGTAGCCAAGCTGAAGACACAAGGAGGAACCACTGAAGAGAGACAGAGATGGCCGTAATTACAGCTGAAGATATCAACAGCTCCTGTCTTCTTTATTGATAGAGAAAAATCAATAAGTACATGGGAGACTGAACAATATATCAACACTGTGATATCGTAGATGGTTATGGCACACTCCTCATGACAGCAGAATACATATTCCTTTTATTGGTAGATGGGATATTCATTAAGATACATCATATTCTGAAGCATGAAATGAGTCACAGGAACGGAAAGAAATGAAATCGTGTGGAAGGTGTTCTCTGAAGATAATGGAATTAAATTATGACTGCCTGACAGCATCTCCTGGGGGATGATGGGTTTATGCATGGGAGAGGAGATGTGGCCTAAGGCTTAAACTGTGGGGAATTCTAGTGTGGTGGTTCCAGGAGAGTTCTCAAGGACAGATCAAAGATGAGTAACGAGAAGCAGAAAAGAGGAGCCGTGGAGGCTAGGGGGCAGCGACTCTCAAGAAACAACAGTGTTGGATATAGAAATGGCTAATGACATTAAGATTGAAGCAAATCCTTTGGGTTTGGAGACACTGAGATTATCAGTGACCTCGGCAAGAGCCACTGATGAGAAATGAGGAAGTAAATACACCGAGTATCTAGTCCTCTTCCAGGCAAACCTCTTTCCCTCTTGGGAGAGCCAAGAGCATGAAAACAAGGCAGTGGCTGGGCAGAGCCAGGGTCAGAGGTGGAGAGTTTCTCTTTCTCCTGTTTTCAGTTAATTAATTTGTTGTTTTTAAAGATAAAGGCAATCTGGACATGTTTGTAGACTGAAGATTAAGAACCGTTAGTAAAAGACAGTGGTAGATACAGAGCGCTGTTGCTAATTAGAACTGGGTTGCTAGGAGAGGGACTGAAGGCGTGGTGTTGTGACGGTCATGGGTGGGGCATGCATCCCGAATGCAGAGAGGAAAGGTGACAATGTATATATGAATATATATGCAAATATAGATAAACTGTAGGTGGGTGTTACAATTCAATATGGAGTGTCNCCCCAAAGGGGTTAAAAGCATGGTCCCCAGGGAGTGGGCACTATTTTGGATGGAGGAAGTAGCCACTGGGTATGAGTCCTTGTTGGTATCTTAAACCTGACTCTTCCTTTCCCTGCTCTCTGCTTTACGCCGACCATGAAGTGAACACTTCTCTGCCACATGCTGCCACCGCCANGATGCTCTGTTCAAGCCTGTGGGATCAAGCAACCATATTCTCTGAAGCTCTGAGCCAAATTTACTTTTGCTCCTTTGAACTGGTCANTTGGGCATCGTGTTCATGGTTATAGAAAAAGCAGCTAACGAGCTGGGGACTAAAACCATCCAGGTAGAGCACCACTGTGGGTCCAAATGCTAACTTTTTGTCTAATGACTCTCACAGTGTGNCCCCAAACCCAGCTTTTGAGCTGCAGACTCAGGTTCTAAGTGTCTCATTGTTACGGCCACTTAGACACACTCTAGGCGTGTCTAACACACTCCCACTTTGTACTTATCGTTCACGAGAACAAACGAATCCTCCTCTCAGCCAGTCTCCTCCTGCATCTCTTATCTTTCATTTGTTCTTCCTTAGCCCAGGCAACTGGAACATCAAGGCAGGCTGGTAGTCATGTGTTCTAACNTTGGGTCAGATGAAGAGGCGGGCTTCACTTGTCAGCAGTTGCAGAATATGGAGTAGGCTNGTGATATGTGTGAGGGGTGGGTTGAATATAAATCCCAGAAAATGTGTTTTCTTATTAAAAAATTATGTGTATGAATGTTTGCCTACATATATCTGTATTTATTTCATGTGTACCTGGTGCCTTTGAAGACTTAAGAGGCCATCAGATTCCCTTGCAACTAGAGTTGCAGACAATTGTGAACCACCATGTGGGTGTTGGAAATAGAACTTGGGTCCTCTGCAGGAGCAGCATGTGTGCTGAACAACTGAGCCATCTCTCTAGCTTCAGAAAGTGGGTTTTCAGATGCTGGGACAGATCAAAGAGGGCCCGATTTTTCCAGAGTGTCATCACTTCACAGAAGTAAGACTGGTGAATGATTTTGGTAGATAAACAATAGAACAAAATTCTGGGATTGGAGGAGACTGGTCCAGTGAGAAGCCGGCTTACAGAAAGCTCTGGACTGGGAAACAGTGTATGCAGACCTCTCTCATGGTGCTCCTTAGAGAACACGAACATGAGCCCCAAGCAGTGACTGAGCTACGTGTGTTGAGACATGCCTATAATCCCAGCACTCCCAGAGGCTGAGGCAGGAGGATTACAAGTTTGAGGGTAGAATGAGCTACAAAAGCAGACTCTGCCTCAAAAAGAAATTGAAAGTAGTAACCTGATCCCGACACACACACCACCCCTACCACCATCCACTGTTGGTTCCAACATTCTTTCGCACTCTTGACTCGAAATGTGGACTTTACCCAGTGGGTCCTTGCAGACGAATCTTAAAAGGTCTTATTAAATAAAAAAACATGGAGCCAGAAATCGGNGTTAGAACCTGAGAGATCAGAGGAATAGGGAAAGTCACAGCTAACCTCACCTCACCAACTCTGCAGCTTCCAAAGAGACTTACTCCTGTATATCCACACCTATATGCCTTTCTGTTCTGTTCTCTCATTGGCTCTCTCAGCCCAGCTACATTACTTTCCTCTTCCTGCCCAGCTCTGTCACTTCCTGTCTGTCTGTATAGACCTCCAGACCTCTACGGTTGGTGCTGGGATTAAAGGCGTGTGTCACTGTGCCTGGCTTTGTTCCCCAGTGTGGCCTTGAACTCACAGAGATCCAGACAGATCCCTGCCTCCCAAGTGATAGGATTAAAGGCATGTGCTACCATTGCCTGACCTCTATGTCTAATATAGTGGCTGACTTTTTCCAGGCAAGCTTTATTTATTAGAGCACAAATAAAATATCATCACAGTTCAGCACAAATAAAATATCACCACAGGTCCCCCTCCTCTCTCCTGTATCCCACCATGACACACCTCCTAGTATGAGATGCACTTCCTCTGTGACATCTACTATACAAGCACACATTTTTTTTCTTTCCCTCTGTCTATACTCTTCACACCTTCTGATTCTAGTTAGTTTAAAAACAGAAAAAAAAAACAAAAAAATTTTTTTTTCTAGATTTTTCTCATTCTTTTCCTTTTCTTGGCAGAGGAGACCTGGCTGGAGGCCAGCAGTAGTAATGTGCATAAAAATGAAAAAAAATGAAGAAAAACACTGACCCAACCCTGGAAAATGATTTCTCTAAAAATCATTTAGGTTGCTATCCAGGGCCAACTTGCCGATTGATGGCTGTTTATTTTCTCTGAGCAGACATGGTGGCTACAAGCTGCTTGGCTTCCCAAAGCTTTTTGCAAATGCATCACAGCCAGACCCCAGGCCCCCTTCAGANCAGGTTTAATTAGGATAAATGATACTAATGTGTTGGCCTGGAGACTGCTAGCCATGGTCCGTTTGTCCAACTGTGAGGCTCANGTTCAGCCACGCTGGGCCCTGACTCCTCTCCTTTGTTCTTCTAGCTGACTTTGAACTTGGCACGCTCTGGCTTGCATGAACCCTCAGGAATGTGTTCTCTTGCCCCATTTTTCTCCCTACCTGGGATCACCTGTGGTTTTGAGACNAGAATATTGATGCCAGTGTAAGTACAGCTCTCCCAGGCTAGCCTGTGTAGCAGCCCTGTGCTCGCGAAGAACAAACCCTCCATTTATGGTAGACAAGATAGAGTTGCTTCTGATACAGGGGAGTCGTGCTAAATTTCAGTACAGACGTGTGTCTGTGTTCATTCTAGCGCTGAGGTGATGGCTCTGGTGCCCATTACAAGAGCTGAGCTACCAGGCANGTTAACTGTGATTCCTGTCTGCTTTGCTGAGAGTCAATCCCCTCCCCGACAACATAGAAACTCATTGGCTCATTTGTTCATGATGGATTTTCCTGGGTTCTAATATGAAAGAACATGTGTCCATACCATCAAGGAGCTTTGACATTGGGGGTGGGTAGCAAGTTCTTATCACTGAGGTCCACAGGAGGTGGGCAAGTTGGTAAACAGCTGGCCACTCCCTGGCCACCTGGGAATATCAGCCAGTGGTATGGGAGGTCACTAAGACACCTGCAGGAAAAAGCTGTGGACTTTACCAAAAGGTCCAAGTGAACCATGACGAGACATAGCCTCTCTGAGGTTGTGGAGGAGGGGTAGGTAGGGGACAGTTTCCAGGTCATAGGGCTAGTAATGTGCTGCTTCCTGGTGTTTGTCTGAGACATCAGAAAGATACCAGCCTAGGTTCCTGATAGTGTGCCCACTCCACAGGACAGTTCTTGGAAATTTGAAAGGGATATTTCAGTTATTCACCACTCTGTGGGTGTAGACATGCTCACCAATGCCTTGGACTTTGGGCTGTCACTGTCCCAGAGTTATCTAGGAACACAGAACACCTGAAGGACAATGGTGACAGATGACAGCATGACCCCTTCATTGTTAGCAGAGAAGAGTGGTTGCAGGATGGCCTCCTCTGTGGGTGGCACTGTTCTCTGGAAGAATTTGAGATGAGCTTGGGGTTAGAGAGAGGACCAGGAAGCCAATTCCCTGCTGACTGTAGACCCAGCACCTGTGACCTTTGGAGAACAAAGCNTTCCCCCGAGACCTGAGTTTCATTTAGCTTCTAGAAGGTTCTCCACGTTGCACAACCAGACTCTTTGTTCTCAGGGCACTAACTCTCTCCTCTTGCCCAGCTGCAGGTCCATCCATCTCATCCCTCCAACCAAGGCAAGAATGCCTGGCTAAGGCTCAGAGCCAAGTTTAGAAATGAAGGTAGATAAGTTCCTGGCTTTAGTTCCTGGCTTTCCTGCTCTTTGCTTCATTTGGGGCATGAGCAGAGCCTGCCAGGGCTTTGCTAATTGTCTCCAAGTGAAAAGATTGATTGAAAAGAGATCTTAGACTCCCAGGGGCATAACACCCTTCATTTCACAATGAAGAATTATTTTTGTGGTATTTACTTTATGATTCCTGACCCTTGTTCTAAATCTTGCTGGTGTGTTTTCATTTAAAATGTATTAACTGAAACTTGGCATGGTGACTTGGCTCCATTAAGCTCTTCTACAACTTAATCCGGATTTTATTATACTGGGACCTGAGTGTCCAAACTTTAATATGGGAGGAAGCTTGGGGATAAATGGAGAGACTGTGATACTCACCATGCATTTAACTCTTTTAGTTCACTCTTGACAATTAACGGCAGTGTTAGAGTTGGATTTGAACGTTGAGAAAGTGCTGCTAGCCTTCCTACCNTGAGGGCTTGTTGCACCTCTGGGTGAATGGTAGACTCATTTGAGTGTCTGGGCTCTGGTGATTGGGGATGTGGGCCTCACAGGAACCATGGAGGACAAAGTCTCAACTCTCCTTTGAGCCCCATGACACTCTTACCCAAGCATCTTTCAAACACTTCTGCCCAGAGCACTCGTGGCTCAGAAACCTTAGCGCTTCTGATGTGGCTCCCTTTTTCTTCCCTCTAATGGCTTCTGTGCGGTATCTACCTTTGAGAAGCAGCCGGTGTCTACCCNGCGATCTCTGAAAGCCTCTACCCTCTGTTACAATCAGTATTCCTCCTTAGGGTGTTCGCAGTGTGTTCGCTTCCCTCCATCTTCACTGCTCCAGCCCAGGTCTGGCATTAATGGCTCTCACTGGGAGCCTTGTTAGCCTCTTGTCTGTCTTACCATCTATGCTTGTGACTGAATCTATCTATTGCTTCCTTTTCTATAGCTAGAGTGATATGGAGGAGAAACCAATTCAGCTTACAACCCTGCCCTAAGCCCCTTAGGTGCTCCCCTTACAGTTGGCTTAGAACTGAACCATCCCTCCTCCCTACAGACCCTGTGTGATCCAGGCCCTCTTCCCCATCCCTGGGTTGCACTGGCTTAGCCAGGCTCTACCTTTTCCCTGAATTGGCCCCTGACTAGTCCGCCTTGCCCGTCTTTCAAGTGCCTCCCTCACTGGGGCCTCTCATGGCTCCTCCCAGTGTAATCAAAACACCTCTGACTTTCATTGCCCTCTGTGTTTTGTTTCCAACCTCTGTCTTCGCCAGGCATAACTTCTGCCCCTGTTCAGTTGCTGGCCTGCCAGTGTCTCTCATGATGCTTGCCACGGTGCACTTTTACGTTTGTAGCTCCGCCCTCCCACCATAATCTAAGTTCCAAGAAGGTTAGGCGGTGTCTGTTNAGCTATATAGTGGAAATCCAGATACCAGACCAGTGCCTGATACATGCTCAATAACTGTTGGCAGAATCCATACACAAAAGAATGGTATAGCTCCTGCCTCCAAGTAGTTACCCTGTTCACATAAACAAAACACCACCACCAACAGCAAACCAAAACAACCAAAACAAAAACCTGTGCAGCTGCCTGGTGTTCACTCTAATACAGAGAAGCAGAACAGCCTGAAAAATAGTTCAAGCACTGTAGTGAAAATCCAAAATTTGGGAAACCCAAAGGATTTGTGAAACAGAGTCAGGTGAGTCTAGCCATGTTCAAGTCCTAAGCTGGAGACAGGTGAGGAAAGAGGTGCTTCTCTTGGCTTGATCTTTTTCTCCTTATCTTCAAATCTCAGGCAGTTGAGCAGAGAGGGACACAGGGAAGGGGGCTGTGCAGGCTCTGTGTGCGGTGGCTACCTCATGGGTCCAGGAAGACTGTCCTGTTGGAGCATCAATGTCCACATATTAGTGATGGAGATGATCTAGTCAAGAATCTTCCTGCCATACTTCTGGGATGTTGGCTTCTACTTCTATCTTCTCCTCTCTCTGGAACTCAGTCTGAATACTATGGTGAGCATCCNTGGAACCCACAGCCACTGTGTGTACAAAACTCATTGGACTCTGCTAGCTGTCAGGATCNAGGCGCTGAGGCCACATTCCTCTTCTAGAAGACACACACACACACAAAGATAGTTTTTAAAGTTTTGTGTTCAATTCACTTGTTTGCAAGTGGTCCTAGAGAATTTCTTTGTGAAGGAAATGTTTGGTGGTAAGTTTGAAAACAGTAATTTATAGAAAATTAGGAAAAAATAAAGGTAAAGATTAGCGAGGGCTCTTTACTTCATTGGCTCNCGCTAAAAGGAGTCAAACAGGTATATTTTAGATTAAATCCCTCTGATTGTCATAAGAAATGACAGTTGGCGCCATAGACTAAATGTTGGTGTCACTTACTCAAACACACGTTGAAGACTTTGCTCCTAGTGTGGCAATGTTTGGAGACGGGGCTTTGGGCAGAAGGTTATTTCACCAGGGTGAGAATTATTGAGACTTGAGATTGACGCCTTATAAAGAGATTGTAGAACACTCATGTCCCTTCCTGTTCAGAAGAACCCAAGAAGGAGTCAGCCAGTCACAACGCAGAATAGGGTCCTCGGGAAAGCCCACCAGACTGACACCCCAATCTCAGGCTTCCAGTCAAACGTGTTCTACCCACCGAATGGTCTGTTTCACAGTAACCAGAAAGGACTAAGAGTTTGCAAACCATGTGGAGAGAAGGCGAGTTTTCCAAAGCAAACAAATGAATGATACACACGGAGTTCTTGTCCTGAGTAGAAGAGAGCAATTCAGGGCAAAGACTTGATAAGCCGTGGGAACTCGAGATAAGCCTTGGAGAGGGGTAGATCCGTGATGGTTTATACTGATTGTCAACTTGACAGGATCTAGACTCACCAGGAGACAAATCTCTGGGTGTGCCTGTGGTAGAGTTTGTAGATTAGGTTATCTGACACAGGNAGACCCACACTGAGGGCAGGGGGCACTTTTCCATGGGCTGGGATCCTGGGCTGAATGAAAAGGAGAAAGTGAATTGAGCACCGGTACCCATCATCCCCTTCTTCCCCTAGTACCCATCATCCCCTGCTTCCCCAGTACCCATCATCCCCTTCTTCCCCCAGTACCCATCATCCCCTACTTCCCCTAGTACCCATCATCCCCTGCTTCCCCCAGTACCCATCATCCCCTGCTTCTCCCACTGCCGAAGATGTGGGTCACTTCCTCAAGCTGCTGGCACCAGGATTTCCTCTCCATGATGGACTGTGCTCTCAGACTGGAAGCCAGAATAAATATCTTTCCTTACNGTGCTCCATCATAGCAACAAGAAAAGTAACTAATATGGAGGCNGAGCCTGGAACTTAGTCCTCAGGGCCCACTAGGATGGCAGCAGGAAAAAGTTCCTGGGCCTCCCACAGAGCAGGGTTCTCCCTTTCAGCTGCTGGGCACTCCTCATCAATACTGTGGCATTCGAAGCGGATTGTCTCAGAGGTTCCTGTGTGACTCCCTGACTTCAGAAAGCAACAGAGACAACAAACACCTTGCACAGTTGAATCCCAAGAAGTTNAGTGATAGAGTTAGTCATAGCAGGCCACTCAGAGGCCAGACCGGTGCTCTGGATGCCATATCCGATTCTGCCACTAGTCTACTGGGCCCTGTGGACATCTGTGATTGACAGTTCTGTCGTGGCACTGGAGGTCTCACTGCTGTGGATTCTACTACTATGTCTTTTCTAACTGCTCCCCACATTCCCCATTCCCCGAAGACCTAGTAGGAAATGAAATGGGAGTAGCTGTCTTTTTTTTTAAAAAGATTTATTTATTTATTATGTATACAGTGTTCTGCCTGCGTGTATGCTTGTAGACCAGAAGAGGGCACCAGATCTCACTATGGATGGTTGTGAGCCACCATGTGGTTGCTGGGAATTGAACTCAGGACCTCTGGAAGAGCAGCCAGTTCTCTTAATCACTGAGCCATCTCTCCAGCCCCAGGGAGTAGGTGTCTTATGTGGGAGTAGCTGTCTGAAGTGGGAGTAACTGTCTTATGTGGGAGTAGCTGTCTGAAATGGGAGTAGCTGTCTTATGTGGGAATGTTTTAAATGCTTAGTCCTCTGCCCCACCTCCATGGTCCATCATAGTGATACCTGAGACATTCTGGACTTACCATAGAAGTTGGATGTCGCTCGCCACACCGAAAATCATTTCCTGTCATTGGTTATGCAGAACAGAGTCTGAAATATGGAGTGCAATCTTCCCCACCCTCAGAGACACCAACCCGGGCTTCTGTGAGCAGCATTGTTTCCGCTGGATCACTAAGTCCTTCTGCACGGGGTTCATGTGTGTTTCAGCAAATCTCAGTGAGAACG
>LZPO01027375.1:133004-150564 GCA_001675575.1 Neotoma lepida
CAGACGCTACCATTGATATTCTTGGATCTGAATGGCTTCCAAGCCAGAAATAATCCTCAAACTTGCAAAACTGGGAAGTCAGATACAATTTTAGTGTTCCTGTCAGGTGGCTGGATGCAGTTCAGAGCTCACTGGAAAAATTAATNTGGAATGTATCATGAGCCGCTCAGGTGGCTTGATAGGAATTGTTCCCAAACTGGGCACGTTGCTGATTTGCNAGGGGTTTTTTACTAAGGGAGCAAAAGACTGTGCTGGAATTTGAAACACAGTTTCTCTATAAAAGTNATTTGTTCATTTAATAAATACTTATTTCAGATAAGCTGGGGGACATGGGACAAAGAAATGAGACCTGATCCCTAAATGCACTGTCACGACGAACTGAGAGCAGCATGGGACTTGCATTCATCATGGTGTTTCCAAAATTGTCGCCCTGAGNAGCGGAGGATGTTTCCCGCTTTTGTGGACTGAGCTGTGTCTCTGTCAAATCCACATACTAAAGTCCTTGTCCCTAGAACCTCAGACTACAACTAGTTTTGGATAGAGAGCCTTTATAATGGGGCTATAAGGTCATAGGAGCAGTCCTTGATAAAGTGACTGGAGCTCTTGGAAGGACGAGCAACAGACTCACAATGGGACACCTGCAAATTAACTCACAGAGGAAGAGAGACCCAGGAAGATGGGCAGAGGCCTCAGAAAAAAAACCCTCACCCTGCTGACCTCTTGATCTCAGACTTCTACCCTCCAGAACAGTGGGAGACACATTTCTCATTTAAGCCACTTGAGCGGTGGTGTTTTGTTATGGCAGCCCTACGCCCTACGGGGCTGCCATGCCGAGCATACAGGGGCCATTTCCCCACCTCACTTTCCCCACTGCTTTGTTTGACTTTGTTATTCCAGCATGGGCTTTCATTTGAAATCATTATTTCTGGGTTTTGTGTTCCATTTGTCCCCAGGAGGGTAGGGACTTAACTCTGTTTGTCACCTAGCCCCTTCCCTGAAAGAGTTCTAGTATACATCAGGCGCTCAATAAGGTGTTGGAAGCNAAGGGCTGTGGGGGTGCTGAGAAGGGGTGATTCCCTGAGAGACTTCTGAGTTGACCCTACTCTCCCGGGACAGAGAAGTGAAGGAAATACGTCCCCAGCCGAGGGAGTGTTCAGGCAAAAACGAAATGCATAAACAACACACAGAAGTGAACACTCTCATTTGTTTGCCTTGGTATCTTGTTCAGTCGCTCAAAGATTTTATCANTTTTCCAAAAACTTGGTAAATTTGCCTCGTTTTTTGATTTTAGCTGAACCCTTTTCACAGGCTGGTCCAGTCTTCCCCGCTCAGGTTTCCTCTTCTGCCATTTCCCNAGTAGGCCTGAAACTCCCACCCTGCTACCTTCCCCATCTGAAGTCCCTGTCACGTGTGTGCATTCATCTGTTCATTCTCGGAAAGTCCACTTCCAAAACTGTGCACAGAATAAACTTCTTTTCTTTCTAGAGCAGCCAGTGAGGCATTTTATTATAGCCATGAAAAACAGACCGATACAGTTTCCATTCCAGGTCTCTTTGTCTGGCTCTGTGTTGGTGGTGAATGAGGTCACTCGGGGAAGACTGGAAAGGACACCAGTGAAGCATGCACCTGTGACATACAAAAATCTGCAGAGAGGATGGGCGAGGACGGAAGAACGAAAGCAGGCGGGGAAGGTTTGCTAGAAATGTCAAAGGAAAGCCTTCCCAGGATGGTGTCCTTGGCCCGTTAGAGGAGACCTCTCCTCCAAGAGGGGCAGTATCCAAAGATGGACAGTTTGGCAATTGTGTTATGGACCAGATTTTAGTGCTGAAGTGGAGGGTCAGAGCTGGCTTGCAAGATCTGATTGTTGACAGCTTAGGAATTTCATGAGCTAGTACTAAAAATGTTGTAAAAAAACACATTTTGTAAGCTTATAATTAAATAAGTTTTGTTTAAAGGCAAAGATAATAAATATTTAAAGCTCTTCATTTTCTTACTGTTCTCTTACTGTCTGTGTCTGTAATTGAATGTTACTCAGCTGTGCATTTTCCTGCATCTCTTCTTCTCTACTCAGCCATGTCATGGTGGTAGCTTAAGCTCAACTACAACAGAGTATTTACACCAGGGCAATTGGCAAAGGGAACAGACCGGGAGAGTTTTCTCCCCAGAGGGTTTGGGTTAGGCCTTTATCAGCAGTCTACTATCTAAGGAGATGGAACGTCCACTGTATGTGTGTTAAGATTGGGNGTGATGGAGGAAGTAGCCACTGGGGATGGCAGTGTGGTTTCTGGAGGCAGAGAGAACCATGATGAAGTGGAACCTTCAGGAGGTGATGGTTTGGGTTCCACAGCCCAAGCAGAGGAAAACCTCCTGGACACAGACAGAAGAGCTGTGTTGAAGTCTCTGAGATGACAGGGACGGACGGACGGACGAGGACGACGACTCTGGGTTATGCGTTCACACTCACTGGTTCTGCATTTGGTGCTTCTTGTTTAACAAAAAAACTCCACTCTCTCCTGAAAATTTGCTCTTAAGTGAGTGACAGTTGCAGGACAATGGGACAGACCACCCATCTGTTTCACTCATACTGACTCTCCCCCACATTAAATGGCTGGTTAGATGNGTACTCTNTGAGACAGTTATGAGTTGGGAGCATCAATGGTCTCAGCGTGGACAATAGTGACAGAAGATCTGGAAATTCAATTCAAATGCTATCAAATTAGGTTAGACTAAAGGGCCTCTCCTTCCCTCCCAACGTTGCCTCTCCCTTCTCAGGTATGTGTGTTGCCCACAGTTGACAGTAGTGGGGTTTGTCACTAGGTAACAGAGGTCCCAGGGGCCCATGAGGAAGGCAAGGTGAAGGCACAGCCTGCAGCAGACGCACATTCTGACCTTTGACCTCTTCTGTTTCCTACTCAGTGGGTCTTGCAGGATCCCTCCCTTGCATGATTTCCTAACTGTCTCCTAATTGTCATTCCTAGGGGCCACTAGATATTCCATTACATTATGGGATACATTCCCCTAAACCACTTCCTCAAGTTGGGCCCTTGGGTCATATCCAGTTCTCTTTTTAATATATGGCAGGCTTGAGACATCTTTTTGCAAATATGTTTTTGTTTCCTTGGAGTTATTCCTCAGNACATTTTCCCCCTTGAGGACTTACTGGGGCAAAGGGGAGGAGAATGAATTTTATGGCTTGTCACATACTGCAAAATTGCTCTGAAGTCTTTGTTGTTTTTTTTCCATTTACAGTGTCACCAGGAAAATTTAGTCTGTCTGTTTCTTCACAGTCCTGCCAACAATCTTGTCATTTTTATTTGTTTTTTTCTGCTGTTTCCTAATTGCAGAACAATCCATGTAGCTGAAGAGATAGAATTAGAAAGAAAGGGAGAAGGAAGAAAGGANGGGAGAAATGAAGGACCCAAGCTGATGCAGGGTGGATTTTACAAAGAGCATGAAGAGTAAAGAAACATTTTATCATTCAAGTAAGGCAACAGGAAAAGCAGGGCATGGATTTTTTAGGGCTGGAAACAAAAGAAATCCATATACATACTCACATAAGGACAAACTAAAAAGTGATGAAATGCCTTGTAAAATAAAGCAAGAATGGAAGTTGGATTTTTTCTTTCAGCAAAAACAAATGCAAAAAGAATTGGTGGAATTACTAAAATTTGGAAATAAACTGTAAGCNTCATTTTTGTGTCTGTGAAATATGTTAAGTCAAACACAATGAGTGGGGTATTGTCTTTCTACTTGGCTTGACTTTTGTTTTCCTTTGAGTAAACATAAGCCAAAGCCAGAGCATCGAGAGACTGTTGAACTGGCTCCTGCGGCGTGGAGTGCTTGGTACTCGAGTACAACCCGAGAAAGCAGTGTGGATAGTCCTGGCGTTGGGATAGACGGTGAACATAGGCAGCACATCCCTTAGGAAGACGGTTACATTTTATCTTTTGGGAGATTTGAAAAAGATTTCCTCTAAAGGTTGGTGAGATGGCTCGGTGGTAAAGGCATGTGCAGCCAACCACGATGACCCGGGTTCNATCCCAAACACTAACACGGTAGGAACAGCTGTCCTCTGATCTCCCTGTGCAAGTTGTGACCCACGTGTGAACATTTGTGTGCACACCCACGTACCCACTAAAATAAAATGTAATAAATGACTTTTTTCCCCTCTAAAGTGACAGACAAGTATGTTCAGAGGCCACAGAGGAGCCTCTCAAAGGAAAAGACTGCATAGGGCCACCAGATTATCTCACAAACCACAATCACATCCCGGGGGAGGGAGACGTCCCCCTGTTGCTGTTGTTGTGCTCTTCGCCTGGCTGCTTAGATCTTGGGTTTTTAAGTCGCTGTTGACTATCGGGAATGGCCCACATTTCCAGTATTTGGTTCAGAGCACTGAGGTTTCCTAGTGCATGTTCATGCTGACCAACAGTGCTTCTCTTTGACACAAACGCCCTGATCCACATGAGCAAAGCTCGACATCATGAGGAGATACATTCCAGGTAAGCCGGCCCAGAGCATGACCCTAGCCTGAAATCAATTTATTTTTCCCTATTTTAGCCCACTTGCCTGCACACCTCTTCTCCTTTGGAAATGGTCCCATCTTGGTGACCTTTTTGCCTGGTCCACCTCCTGCTGACTGGGGCTTCTCTTCTGGAACCTTCTGCTGCTATTTTTCCTCTCCCCCCTCTCACTTTCCAGATTAGGACAAGAGCTGGCGCTCTGCCTCCTGGGTCTCCACAGAACTGATTCCCCTCTACCTCTGCCAGCCCAGGGGTGAAACTCCTGCTGGCTCTCTCCATAGCATCCTTCTCTCTGAAGCACTGACCCCGTGTCTCCTCGGTCATCCACTAGACATCTCCACAGGTGTATCTCCCTAGCTGCTCCCATCATCTAGCAGGTTCAAGGAGTCACCCAACTCCCCAGNGGTTTTCAGCTCAGCCCTGGTCCCCTAGTTCTCTGAACCATTCTGACTGACCCTACCCACACCCGAGCACCAGACTCAAAATCTCTCACAATATTGATGTGCCACTCTTACACCAAACTTTCCTTGCTTCCCTTGAAGGAGTACCACCCTTGTCTCCATCATTCCGTACTGTGTGGTGCTCTCAGGCTTCCTAAAAGGCCATGCTAGTCTGCTCCTTTGCCTGAGTCCTCTTGGCATCTCCCATAACTGACTACATTCTCTCTACAACTGCTTCTGCAGCTTGCCTCTCTTTAGAACCCGACTCCACAGAGTGAATTTTATGTCTGACTCCCAGCATGAACTGTTCCCAATGAGATTCACTTNCCTGTGTTAGGTCCATGCAGTAAGAGCATGCTGACAGTCTCTGGTGCTCGTTCCCGAGAGCCCAGGCTACATTTTCAGAAAGTCTGTGATTTATTTGCTATACGCAAACCCACTATTTAAAGAACATACTATGTAAGCTTACAATTAAATAAATCACATTGAAAATGTTAAGAACGACTTAGAACACAGCTTCCTAATTATTTCCCCATTGCCTGGTGTCCTGGCCGCATTTGCATATTGTGCTTCTATGGCAAAATATATCAAGGNGATACNCCAATATTCATCTCTTCCTGGTTGCCCATTCTGTGAGGTCATGCCAGTGACTTGACACCAGCTNTGTTAAGAGCACTGGTACTGTGGATGTGTAAATGCCATAGCTCAGCTTGTTTCAGTTCTGGTCCAAGTGATCCCTAGGTATTGCTAGATTTGCCTGGTTTCAACTCCTGGANTCATGGATAATATAAGCCATCAATTGTTTCATATTGGTCCTATAAAAACTCTCCNTACGATGCTTTCTCATCCCTCAGGAGAGGGCTACCGAACGTACTAGCATATATTATGCCCTAATGCCTTGTACCGAGGCTACAATAGGAACACAGGCCACTAAACCCATAGAAACTGAAAATGAATTTTTAAGTCCAATCTACTGCACATCCCACCTTAGCCTATCCTGCCTTACACACATACAGAACACTTACNTTAGTCTATAGTCAGGAAACCATTTAACAAAAGTCTATTTTACCATAAAGAATTGAAGATCTCATNTAACTGGCACTGTCCTGAACATGACAAACGGCACCAACATAAAATCAAAACNTTGCAAGCTGAACGTGTGAGCTGGGGCTGTCTCTGCTCCAATCACCGGGACTTTTCTTTTTCTTCCTCTGACCAAGCCGTCTCCCTTGGCGTCAACTCTTTGCTCAGTTAATAAGATCCACTTAGTCTCCTCTCCATGACATGTCCCCTGTGAGAACTCACTTATATTGATTTATTTTTCTGTCTACTCCTATATCCTTTGTATCCTGAGCCATACAACCAGGCATTTAATAAACTATGTTCTAGTGAATCTTTTCAGTCTCTGTCATTGTTCTAATCTCTCCCTGTTGCTGGGATAAAACACTCTGACCAAAAGCAACTTAAGGGAGGAAGGAATGTGTTTGGCTTATACTTCTGGGTTATAATTCATCATTGAAGTCAAAGTCGAGACAGGAGCTCAAGCAGGAAATTGAAGCAGAAACCGTAGAGGACCAATGTTTATTGCCTCTCTCGCTTTAGCCAGCCATTTTATACAGCCCAGGATCACCTGCCTAGGGAATTATGCCACCCACAGTGAGGTGAGTCCTCCTACATCAAGTAATATTCAGGACACCCCGCCCCCCAGATATGCCTACAGGACAATGTGATCTGGACGGTCCTTCAGTTAGACCACTTCTCAGATGACTGTAACAAATTGACAGTTAAAGCTAGCTAGAACACTCCTTATTCAAGATATGCTCTCTTGGAATCTAGTGGTTACTCTACCCTCTGCTTGTTTCAGTTCTGGTATGGATGGTTCATTGATGTTTGATGGATTCATTCAGCTTCTGCTAATGGAGTCATAGGTGATAGACACCATCCATCACTTTACCTCAGCATCTANTTTGCATCTCAGAATAACATCACCATTCAATAAGTATTGGGAACTCAAGGACTAGTTAGTGGGAGTGGCAATTTTTGTTGCTGTTTTATGATGCCAGGGATGGAACCCAGGGCCTCTTGCATGCTAGACAAACACTCTGCCGTGGATTTAAATCCCCAGCTGTCATAGCAGCCATGGTAGAACTTTAATCTTGTTTCAGATGATAACTGTTTCAACTCTAAAGGTAGCACCGAAAGCTAGAACCATAGGTGAGACTATTTGGGGGGTGAGAAACAGCAGGGGTTGTCTTGCCCAGTAAGTCTCTTTTTCATGCCTGAGAGCGCTTTCCAGAGGCACCTCACAACTGGCAATTACGTGCCTGGAGAGTTCGTGTGAGATGAAGTTGGGTCCTTTATTATGCTGTGAAGCTGTGTTGCTATCAGAAGGGGAGGATGTGGGGGTGACTTGTGGACTACCCAAATGCAAACAAGTACCTATAGCCAATTCACTTTCTCCATGAATTGGGAAGACTTTTTTCTATTTGTTGTATTCGTTTAAAATATCACCATTAAAGAAATCTGTCTTTAGGGAGGCATGGGGGAATCTTGAAGCAGAAGAGACTAGGAAATATATAGGGACTTTAGTTCAATTCCTTGTAGCTAAAGTCCACCTTTTTCAGCTTCTCTCCGGCATCTCATGAGATGCGTGTTGCTCTGTGCACCAACTCTGTTATCATGAAGATTAAAAGAGAAACATGCATCAAGTGCTTTGTGAGGACTTCTACTAATCAGGCAGGGAACTTAACAGTCCCATGGCGACCATGGTCATGGCACTTCTTTCCACCAGCNGCCCGGAAGCAAGAACAAAGGACTCATTTAGATCAATCACCCTGGCTGCACTTATCCCCTTAATGCCTTCTTGCAATAAGAGAGTAGAGATGTCAGGATGGATACCCAACATGAAACTGGGAAGAGCTGGAGCTGGACCTCTTGTAGATAAGGAGATTGAGCAGTGATGGCATCACCTCTGAAGGCTGGGTGTCTCTGAAAATTCCTCCATAAACACAGTGCACANCAATGCTTGTCTCCCCATGATTTTAAACATCCCAGGGAGGGACTGGCATAGATATNATTATGACTTNGCTATGGGCAGAGCAACTAAGCCAAGAGAGGCTCAAGGATATCCCCCAACTGCTATGGTGAGCCTATGAGAGCCAGGATGGGAAGCCAGGTTCTCATTTCTAAGCCCACCATGAGCTAGTGGACACCCACTGCCTCTCTATAAACTTCCAACAGCACCTCAATGTCCTACTTCTTAATGAACACTTCTGTCTAACTGCCTCATCCAGACACAGTGAGAAGAAACTGCTGTGGAGATATTGGGGTTTGTATGAAGCTGATCACCTTGAACCCCTCAAACAACTGTTCTGTGCCCTGGAGGCTGGCAGATCTGCCAAAGGAGATGCCAGCATTTATGGTACCCACCTTGTGGGGCTTTGAGAGGATCAAAGGGAGAAGTGAGGTGGTCTTTTGAAAACTAAGGTGCCATGTGCATGCCGGACTTCATCAAACATCTTTGACGCCTCTTTGAGGAGGCTTCTGGAGTGGTCAGTGAGTGAAGACAAGCTGCATGTGTTGCTCTTAGACTGTGTACTTTGGTTTTCCCTGACCTTGACCTGTATTTTCTACATGAAGGGCATTTGGAAGCCACACAGTTCGCCTTCCTTAATGTTTTCTAAAAGATGCTGTGGCAATTTNTCTGGAAGCCTTTCCATCTCTTGGCAAAAGAGAATCAGTGTAAGTTAGTAGTTCTGTAAAACTGTGATGTCTGAGGTCAGACCCCACCTGTCTACTTCTGTCTTTGAAGAGGCATCTACTGGACCTTCCAGTGGCTGTCACCAGTGGAACTGCCTGGTTCTCTTTATTGTGGGAACCTGGGGGTGAGTGTTGTGTCTTAACTAGGAAGTTGGGAGAGTAGGAAGGAAAGGGTTGAGTGTCCAGCCAGCAGGGATGCACACACGCGCGCGCGCGCACACACACACACACACACACACGTAAGCCAGAAGTCAACCTCAGGTGTCCTTCCTCAGAAGGTGAGACAAGGATTCTCAGCCTGCAGCTTGCCAATTAGGCGAGCCTGGCTGGCCAGGAAGCCCTAAGGATGCATTTATCTTTGCTTCCCCAGCACCAGGGTTACAAGCTTGCACTACTGCACCTGGCTTTTAAAATGTGGGTTTTAGGCACTAAGCTCAAGTCCTCATGCTTCTACACAGCAAGCACTCTACTGACTGGGCTGTCTCTCCAGCCGGGTTAGACCCACTGTTTCCCACTCACATATGTGTGTGACTCTCCGAGAGCCAGAGCGTGTCCACAGCGGGAGGCCAAGCACTGGATTTGGTCTCAGTAATAGGTTTACAAGACAAAGATTTTTTTCTTACTTTGTTTTGACAAAGCCTCTCATGTCCCTTTACTGTGGCGTTTTTGTGGGTAGAACTTCCTTCCGGGTCTCTTTCTGCAGTTTGGGCCATCTGTTGCTCCTCAGGGGGAGGCTGGTAAATAATTNGAATTGTGATGTCGGNATGCAAAGAGAACAAGGCAAGCCTTGAAATCTAAACTTNGTCGAGAAGNAGAGGACTTTCAAAGTTCCTTAACATTAGAAGCCGAGGCGGGAGGTCTCATATCCTCAATTGTTTTTTCATAATTATGGATGAAACAGAGTTCAGCCAGTGACAAGCAGGACTTGAGCTCTGTTGCTCCAGGGCAGGAGGGAGATATAAGATGCAGAGAGCTTGAAGCCCACCCTGGTGGACTCNGACTTGTGGGCACAGAGAGGGAAAACCTCTGGATTAGAGTTAGGGACCTTGGTCACANAACTTTGTAGTGCATCCAGATGAGTGTGCGGGCTTGTCATGAACATGCAATGGCAGANACATAGATGGACATGTTTGTGTCATTCCATAAGGTCAGAATTTATTGAATAACAGANATTCACAAGCTGTGTTGGTTTTGTTGGCTGCAGTGTATGCTGGGTAATCCATCCCAATCTCTCTTGATAGTTAGCCACAGCAAACACAGGCTCTTTTATTCCAACCTACTAATGTTTATCCTCAGATATCTCTCTTTCCCTCTCCCTCCCCGTATATGTGTGTGTGTGTGTGTGTGTGTGTCTGTGTGTGTGTGTGTAAGTTATAGCTGCAAATAGTTAAAGAACCTGAAATATAGCTCAAGGAGGAGACTTTACTGAAAGACAGAAGAAGGGAAAACACACACATACAAAGAGAACCTCTGTTGGGATCATGTAACAAACCCTGTCAGAGATCTGCTGGGAACATCACTATGGAGTCCTGCTATCGGGTCAAAGGTAAGTTGTGTCTGAGGTTGGGTTGAGCTGCCCATGTGAGGAATGTGGATGTGGAAGCTGTAGAGGCCAAGAAATGGACTGAGTCCAGATGAACAATCAGATGGACAGACGGAAAGCAATTCAAGATGCAGGCAGCAGCAGTAGGGCAAAGCCTAGCAGAACTCCTGGGACAGTTGGGCAGCCTCTGCCTGGNGGTCCNTTGATGCACACACNAGNTGGTCACGTGNTNGGTTGGTGGGAGCTGTCGCTTTTCTTCCTCTGGTGTGTTTGATTGATTCTCAGGCCTGGTTTTCTTACTGTGATTTTACTATGTCCATGAGTTCATATGATCTCAAGGTACCCTGATAAATTTGTGGGGGTGGTGCTCTGTTCACTGTTAGGAATAGGCNGTTAATCAGTCTGTATCTCACGGTGGGTGCCATACATGTGGGGGTGTTTAGGTGGACAATGAAGTACGGAGTCACCATGCCTCTGATTCTTCATTCAAAATGGAATCAAATGCTGTTTGTAAAATGGAGTCCTTCAGGACAAGATCCAGCTTGAAAAGCTATTGCTTCACACAACACGGAGTAACTTGGGCAGGGCACAGCTGGATTTCAACAGAAGCCCAAAGCGTCAAGGTTAGTGGGATGCCTCCCTCAGTGCATTAAAGAAGCATGTCTGAGCCAGGCGATGGTGGCGCATGCCTTTAATCCCAACACTCGGGAGGCAGAGGCAGGCAGATCTCTGTGAGTTCGAGGCCAGCCTGGGCTACAGAGTGAGTTCCAGGAAAGGCGCTGCCAAAGCTACACAGAGAAACTCTGTTTCGAAAAAACCAAAAAAAAAATTAATAAATAAAGAAGCATGTCTGTAGTCTGGAAGAACTTGTCAAATGCACCAGACTGAGGAAAATGACGGCACACTCTCACCTGGACCCCACTCAGAGGAAGACACCTAATACTGTGATGGTGGTGGCCCCCATTTACCTGTCATCCGACTACCCAGAATGTGCCTGGAGGGACTGACCATCAAGGAATTTCCAATTTCTTGACCCAGTTACGTCTGGGGATGTAGTCTAGACTAGGTCCTGCCCTTTGCCTCCTGGCCATTTCCAGAATGGAATGGAAGGATTAGCAATGGGCTGATGGTAACAGGGGAGATAAGAGGCCAGACCCAGTGCTAATAACCAACCACAGAGTTGATGGTTGGGGCACAGGGTGGTTATTGAATAATGTGAGGGGAACAAAATTTAAGTCTCTGGAACATACTTCTCACAGCCCACCTCAGCACCATCCTGGGTCACGAAGAAGTCAAGCTGAAGACTAGCCTCCTCTTCATCCATGTTCAACTCTAGTTGAATGGGCATGCCATGGACACTCATGAGGAAGCAAGTAGAAATTGATTTTAAAAATATGGCTAGGGAANTCTCCAGTGGTGATATCAGAGATGGCTTTCCCTTCATCTAAATCATGACGACCACCTACCTTTCCTTCAAATGCTTGGCCACCATATTGGAGAGGAAGCAAGGCAAGAGAGGGAGGAAGTCNGNGTTGTCCTGAGGAGACTTGAAGTCCAAGCTCTCCTCAAGGGGACTGAACTTTGAATAAGCTGACTGGATGTTCAAACTGAATGGNGAGAACATANGTGGAAAAAGCNTGAGCTGAGACTAACTGGCCAGACACAGCTGCTCCAGATGNTCANGGGTTGGAATCTTGTGAGGANTACCAGACGAAGGTGTAGAGAAAAGAACAGCCTCGTTGAGTCTCTGAGCAGCAATATGAACACACAGGTAGCCTTGAGATATTTGTATCTCCTGTCTCCTTGCCCCCAGTGTATATGTTAGACAAAGACCCCAAATGACTGGAGGATTCTCTGAAAGGTTTCATCTGCCCAGCCGGCACTGCTATTGCNGTTTGTATTGGGCCAGGCTAAAGTGGACAAATCAGTCAGTTCCTGGGCTCTGGGGTTTCCATTTTCCTGAATTAGCGAAGCTTGGTCAGGGCAGCTGAAATCCTCCATTGGTGCTGTATGTTCCATCGGGGGAACTTGCAGTGATCTGTGACTATGATTCTGGTTCTGTCTGTGGAGGAGGAAAACCTCATTCACCTTCTTGTCAACTTCTCTCCAGTGTATTTAGTGAAGAGTTGTCTTTTTGCTAGCTAACGTATTCCTTTATCTTAAGGATCTATGTTTCCTTTACTTCCTGTTTCTTGAACTTCCTGTTTTCTCTAGGTACTTCCTGTTTCCTCTCATACTTCCTCTGGCCAGGTCTATCGTTGTTTTCTGTCTCACCCTGCACAGATGAGTGGGTGGTTAGATCAGGGCCCTCTTAGATATGACCATTGCTCAGGCTTCGGGATTGAAATAGGCTACACGGTAAGGACTCCAGATTTCCGGACATAACAGGTGTCTGATGGTCTCTGGGTTTAGTGCAGGATAGGTAAGACCCTAAAATAATATAAAGGAAATAATTTATCTCCATAGAGAGCCTTTTATCCTTCATTGCAGGCATCATGCAGTGACCTTTTATTATTGTTTTTGTTGTTGTTCTTACTTATTTCCTATAGAAACTCAATGAGTGAGGTGGCCTATGTGTCCTNTCCTTTACCGTCTTCCCAGGGCCAGCAGNTTGGACACACTATGGANCTTTAAGTTATTGCATTGAGAAACAAAGTCACAGACAGAGAGTAGTGAGAAGTGAGATAGGCGAGGCNTGACANNGTAATGACTTAAGACAAAGGAAACANGGACCTCCTCTTGCCTCCTTCTAGGTACACTNTCTNATTTAGGGTNAGCTAACTCTCCAGTCCCAAGTAAAAAGGGGTCCTCTTATCATCANCTTTNCTTTGTAACATAAAATTGTATGAATTAAAGTGATGGACCGTAACAGTTCACATCGATCTGTCAATGGCACAGGNCAAGGATGTTCATTTTCCTGTGGAGATCTTCATTCTTCTGTATTCCAACTGCCTGCACATCTCTTCCTCCACAAACTTTCTTATAAACCACAGGAAAAGGAGAAATCAGGTGTGATTTTTTTTCTTGCACTGTGTATGCCCACCATATGTGGTGGGTTATGTTGCTAGGGTAAAAAGACTATCAGGGATGATGGTGGTGCATCCTGCAGGCCCATATCCTGTAAGTCCCAGAGGAAGGTGTACAGGTTGACTCTAGCTGCCTGGTAAACTGTGCGACTTAGTAGCTAGTCTTTCTCTGTCCCACTGCCAGCCAGCTTCCAAATAAACAACACAGACTTCTTATTAATTATGAATGTTCAGCCAATAGCTTAGGCTTGTTCCTAACTAGCTCTTATAACTTAAATTAGCCCATATTTTTATTATTTTACTCTCTACCTCGTGGCTTTTTACCTTTATCCCGTTTTGTGTGTATGACTTGTTCTACGTCTGTCTGGCTTCTCCACCCTTCTTCCCAGCATTCTCTCCCCTCAAAATCCTGCCTGGCTATTGACCATTCAGCTTTTTATTAAACCAATCAGAGTGACAAATCTTCACAGTGTAAAGGAATATTCCACAACATTTCCCCCTTTTTGTCTAAATAAAAAAGGGAAGGTTTTAATTCTGACATAGAAAAACTATATACAATAAGAACAATTATCAGGTAAGAATTACATTCTTCTTCCCAGNATTCTCTCTGCCCTGAAAATCCTGCCTAGCTATTGGCCATNCATATTTTTTTTAATTGAACCAATCAGAGTGACAAATTTTCACAGTGTAAGGGAATATTCCACGACAGGACTCTTTCCTCACGAGGCCTCTACAGCACTGTTTCTCAGTTAAACATCATATTAGAAGGCTGTGTGGCTTCACTCTATATGTCCTAAACACTTTGTGATAGCCAGAGGCAGCCAAACAGCCACTGGGACAGGTAATTGTCACAGCTACAGAGAAGACTGTGGCCCTGCGTGACTTACCTAACCAAGAGGTATCTGCGGACAGGAGAAAGCCCCACCGAGGGGGCCTTCAGCTTGTCTGCTTTGTGTACTTATTGTGGGATTTCAAATTTTTCTCATAAATATCAATATACACAAAACTTTGATAACATCTCTTTCTCCATAATGCAACATATCTTCCAGCCTTAAGATGTGTTTGCTGGGGCTGCTGGAGGAGGACCCTGGGCTGGTAAATACTGCTGTTTTCTTGCAAGGCTGAGTTAATACAAGAGCCAGGTACCAGGTACCATCAAGCCTGAAGCATTTTCTCTGCCACCAGCCTATATCCACTTTGGAATTTGAATAAATATTTACTGTATTGATGAATTTCTGTGGGGCAGGAGTCACTAAGCAGCAGAACAAGTCTGAAATACGGCTCCCTGGAAAACATTTTGTAAAGGGCCCTTGCCCTTAAATCTTGTCAAAATATATACAGAAATGAGCCTTCCCTGATGTTTGCCAGGATGCAGGGGTTGCAGTGGAAGTGTGCATGGCCCTTGGGAGTGGCTGCCAATGTGTGCATTGCCAGGGAGTGAGCATACCACAGCCCCTCGGTGTTGCCAGCTCTGGTGGAGACAAACAGGCCTGTGTTCCACATACAGGACTTCTGGTTCTTAGCCAAAACCTGGGGTGAGTTGGGAGTGAGGGTGGGGTNTCAGGGAGACTGCTTGGGTCTAGAAGATGAATGTTTTCATCGGTTCAACTGAAAAGGAGGGAGATGGGCCCCGGGGCTTGCAAAATATCACATCCTGGTGAAAATAGTTTGAAAAACAGGAGATTCCTGGAAAGCAATAATGCTGACAGTGGAGAGTGTGTTTGGGGCCTGCCAAACTGTAGAGCAGGGTTCAGTTCAGATGCAGCAGAGGTGTAGAGGCCGAGAGAGAGCAGACTGGCCACTCCAGTCATTGTCTGTCCCTGGAGTTCCTTTGGCACCAGACACAGCCTTTAGCACCCCCAGAGGTATATTCACAACCTTGGCCTCTACTTAAGGGGGCCTGACCTCCCTCAGCCTATGCTCACCTGGCTCATACGGGAATCTCCCTTGTACAGGCCGGATCCTACTTCCGGGCCTTCTCCTGCTTCCATCCGGCCTTATTCTCCCCATTCTAGGCTCAGCACAGTCACCGCCTTCTCCTCAAGCCTTGGTCACCCAGGCCTCTGGCCTGTCCCCTTCTCTGCTCTGTCACAAAGTGCTGGTTCACTGTATCAGGGCTTTCTCCCATCACAATACAGTGTCCCCTCCTTTTTAGACTTTCCAGGGATCGGTAGGCTCACTAGTTTTTGTGAGGATGAAGACAGTTCTCACATGGCTGAGGGAGGCCTCAGGCAGGCTCTGGTTCCTGGTGCCCTAGCCTATCTCCATGGAGGCCTCCTTGTGGCCTCTTCTGTTTCCTAAGGTCACAAGTGCTCAGAGTGGGCCTGCAAGTAGTGGGGTACAAACCAAATCCCTGCACCAAAGCATAAGNGGTACCTGCTGCCTTGGGGGGAGTGTGTGACTCCAATGTGGAAAATTCTTATGTGAAGGATGGGGTCACAGCAACAAGCCAGAGTAGCCAATCCACTCACACTGCAAGGTACCTGGGGACCCTGATGAATCATGAAGATGAGCCTCCAAATAGAATGGATGAGAACAGGCCTAACCATTGCTCACGTCAAATACTTCCCCCAGAGCACTCAACTGGAAGTAACTGATTTTCCAGGACTTTCTCTCATTTTTGCTTCATTCTGGCTGGTGAGGGGTGTGACTAGGTAGAGTCTGGTTAGTAGGCAAGGGTCTGACTTTNCTGGGTACTCACTGTGTGACTATTAGGGATTGAATGTGTCTCCATCCAAATCTGTGTGTTGATAGCCTAAGCTGCAGCACTGTGGATACACGGTTTTTGGAGCCAGTGTCTTACAGAGGTGACTGAGGTGATAAGAGACAGGGTGACCTCCCATCCAGTCTGACTAGTGTCATTATAAGAAGGGAGAATTAGGTTATGGACACCCAGGATATCCATGTACAAATGCCAGAAGAAAGCATCCATTGGCTAGCTACCAAAAGAGTTTTTAGAATAAACAAGTATGNCAATGCCTTGACCTTGGGCTGGTAGCCTCTCCTACTGTCAACAAGCAAATTTCTGTTGGCCAAAGCCAGCCCAGCTGTGGTGGTTGCTAAGGCAGACCTGCATGACAAATGCCATGATGTATTTATGATACCATGAATAGTCCTATGCTGTTTTAAATAATCGTTCTCCTCCAGCTAGTCAGACAATATAAGTTTCATTCACCTAAACCCTGCACACTTCTTTACTCTCTTCAGGGTGCAGAGCTACACAGAGAATTCCAACAAGGAAAGATGCCACTCATGAGTTCATGGTCTAGGGTGGGTAGGAACGTACAGCTTGTACCATGTGCCTGGGGGACCCTGGGTGGCTAGGAACAGAGACAAGAGACAAGAGTGGGCTTTGCCTAGGAGGTTCTGTCCACCAGGTAAGTAGGACTTGGTGGATGGTAGAGGAAGAGTATTTAAGGCCACTGGTCCCTGTGTTGAGCTCCACTGAAATGGAAGGGAGGTCTCACAGAAGCTCTGGGACCAAGCACCAGCACAGTTTCCCACAGTTCCCACCTACAATTTCTTTGGATTTAGGGAGACCAGGCTTTATAGCTCCAATAAGAGGATCATAGGAAACTCGGCTGTGGTAGCACACACCTTTAATCCCAGCAAAAGCAGGCCTATCTCTGTGAGTTCAAGGCCAGCCTGGTCTACAGAGTGAGTTCCAGGACAGCCAAGAAACCCTGTCTTGAAAAAAACCAAAATAAACAAACAAACAAACAAACAAAAGAAGGTCATAGGAGCAGCTGTGAGCCTTGAAGGGATTTCTTTCCTATCATCTATGATCTCTGAAGGATTGTGGCCTAGAGTATGCCCTGGAGAGAGCAGTTTGTGGCCCTGGTATGACATAGACATCTCTAGTGTAATTTGCAAAGATTAAGGTAATTAATTTTAATTGAAACCCTCTAGATTCATTTCCGGCAGTGATATTCTCCAGATGACCCTCTCCCTGCCAGGCCTACTAGACGCTAAATAGGAAAATGTGTGTGTTTTATGTGTTTCAGACAAGCACCCTTCCACGGTACGCCCAGCCCCACATCTGCTAATGCTCACATGAAAAGCTCTGTGAGACTCGGCTATACAGAAACTGTCAATTTTGACAGACTACCTTCTTCCCTGAAACAGTGGCCTCAAAATCACTCTCAGGTTTTGGCCCTGACTGACTCGGAAGGCAAATACAGTTGGTGGGGTTCAAAGCACAGTCCTGAGGATTTTGAAAGTTAACTGCTGATGAGTGTCCCAGCAAGGGCATGTTGGAGACACTCTCCA
>LZPO01027375.1:153495-164980 GCA_001675575.1 Neotoma lepida
GTACATCTCTAGAGGCAAGGGCCTACAACAATAGACTTTCAAGGCATCTGCCCACGTCTTTCAGTTAAAAATTGTGGAGAAAACTGAGCATGCACANAGGTGTTTCTATCCATCCTCTTTATGACGTAAATTGAGAATGCCCCAAAGCACTCCTGTTTGCCATTTTAATGTCTCCAGCATGTGCGCTATAGCCTTGAGGTAAGCATAGCCATAAATGTGTCCACTATCTTCCCCCTCTGAACTGCCNTCTTCAAGTGAGCANGCTCAGGAAGCCAGCTTCTCNTGAAGCACCTGCTTAGATGAGTACACGTGAGACTGTAAGTCAAGCCTGGTTTTCCTTTTTCACGGAGACCGCTGTTCTGGGAGCTGTTGTAGGTAATAAATCTTTCTGCACTCTTACTTTTTCCACATGTGCTTGCCTTGGCTTTCCACTCCCGGGAGTCAACCCATTGTGTTTGCTTCCAAGGTTAGTCTTTGAATAGTGGACTCCACAATGTGGGTGGGCAGCACCCAGTAACTCTGGGGTGTTGATAGAATAAACGGAAGAGGAAGGAGAAATTGGAAGCTTTTTGACCTAAGACCTTTCCCTGCACTGAGATCATTTGTTTCCCATGGTTCTCAAGGGTTAGGATTCAAACTGAATTTATGCCATGAGCACTCTCTCTCTCTCTCTCTCTCTCTCTCTCTCTCTCTCTCTCTCTCTCTCTCTCTCTCTCCAGGATTTTTTTTGTGAAGCCCTGGCTGTCCTGGAACTTGCTCTGTAGACCAGGCTCCTGGGTGCTGGCATACACCACCACACCATGCCCTAAACCACAGGCTTCTTCATCTTCATCTTCATCTTCATTTCACTCTGTAGTCACAGGAGCCGGTTCCCAGCCACCTCTGTCACTATCATCTCTACCTCTGTCATTGTCTGTCTCTATTTCTGTTTCTCTNTCTNTCCCTCTGGTTCGGTGTCCCAGGAGAGCCATAACACGGGAGTTTAGAGTTACCATGACCCAGTGGAAAAGGAATTTGCTTTCAAGTCAGATCTGTATTCAAAATGTAATTCTGCTGTTTACTGGCCTGTGACCTTTGGCTTAGGATCTGAGAACTGACGTCTATAAGGCTAGCAAGTAAGAACAATCGTGTTTACCATGGTGATTACGAAAGGGAATGTATGTGCAGANCTGAGCGGAGCTGGTGTTACACAGAGAGAGGGGGGCTAGTGATGGGGACAGGGAGNCGCGTAACTGGAGGCCCTGGGGAGCTTATAGAGTCCACAGAATTCGATCAGCTGTGAGTCTCTGGAGGTGAANCATTGGCCATCTGAAAGCCGGATCACAGCAGCAGGCTCCTGTGAGAGAAGTCAGCTGGGAGACACACAGGCAGCCCTGTGAGGCAGCAGAGGCCAGTCAAGATGGTAGCAAACAGCAAGGGGTGACAGAAGGGCTCTGGAGTTACAGCTCAAATAATTCATTCTCCCTAATTCTAAGAGGTCCCTCTCATGTGTGGTTCACAGCAAAGGAAGCCAACCAAAGGCTGGAGGGGGCAGCAAGGGGCAGCAGTCAGACTATATTGACTATATTGAAAAGTATTCCTTTTGTGTCACCTCTCACTGTTACAGTNACCCAGACATGAGGAAGAATCCAAACCCCTAATTGTTGTGGAAAACATACCATTTCCTCTCTAGCTGCTCTGGGCATTAGTACTTATCANAGCAGCAGGAAGCTAACTGAAGACCCTGGAACATCTGAGTGTAGTAGAAAGCCAGAGGGTGGATCTCCCAGGCCTCTTGGTCAGCTACATAATGATTTTCTTCTCNCTAGAAGCTGCCCCTTAATCTCTGAGATCAAGCTCCTATGACGCCTTGCTTGTATCACAGGACCTCTTTGTCCTGGCCACAGCTGTCTAACAGAAGGTTAAACAGCAGACTCACCAGCTAGATTTGGCTGTGTGGGTAAAGACCCTCTGCTCCCTGTAGGAGAGGCCACAGGAAGCTGTGGGTCTGGCTTCCGGAATGCCAGTTGCGCATAGCTTGGGGGAATGAATCTGCACTATTAATTATTTTACGCCTGAGTTACTTAACANTGGTCACTGTTTCTTGTAACCAAAATAAATTATGGTTAATAAACCAAAAATTAATTGTTTGACCCCAGGCAAATTATTCTAACATCCATAGACATCTCATTTCTAAAGTGAAGATACTTTTCTCTGACCTGCCTANATCTTTGGACTATTGTAAGAGTTGAGTTGAATGAAGCGCTAGGTATTTCCCACACAGTGAACTTTTGGACAAACCTAAGTGCTGCTGTTTGTCCATGGCAGGAAGAGCGTCCAGAGCTTTCCCTAAGGCTGAAATGTCTTTGTTTTTTAACTTAACTGCTGTGGTCAATCCCTCTCAAGTTCCGGAAGTCTCCAGAGCGGCACATTTGCTTTGCTTTGCTTTTGCTAGATATTTAATACTTTCATTATTTGTGACACGGTAATTACCCATTACACTGTTGCTCGCTGCCAGGCCAAGCCTAATTTTTATATGATTACTGCTATTTGGAACCATTTTCAGCAGCTCTGTTTGACAGTCTGTCCCAAGCACACCATACCCTAAACCTTTTTATTTTTATTTTTTGACCTATTTCACATCTCTTTTGTTCCCTGAAAAGAAAATCATGTTAGTTAGCTAAGAGTGACATAACAAAAAAACCAGAGACTGGTAACTTAAGAAACATAAATCACAAATATATGTATAAAAGTATGTCTCAGTATCTGACGGGCAGAAGCCTGAGATCAAGGTACAGGCCAGGCTGCCTCTTTCCAANGGCTGTGTGGGAGAGTCTGTTTCTGGCCTTTCTCTAGTTTGTAGATGTCATCTTGTCCCTATATCCTTTAAAAATAAAAAGATTTAGGGCCAGGTATGGTGGTGCACTCGGGAGGCAGAGGCATGCAGANCTCTGAGTTTTAAGCCAGACAGGATGACAAAGTGAATGAAACCTTGTCTCAACAACNACAAAATAAATAAATATAAATAAAAAGATTAATTAATGTATTATTATTTTTTGAGACAGGATCTCACTATGTAGCCCTGGCTAGCCTGGAGCTCAATGTGTAGACTAGGCTGGCTCCAATCATAGANATCTGCCTGCCTCTGATTTATTATTTTTAATTATGTGTACATGTGTGGGACTGTGCACACAAGTACAGGAAGCTTTGGTGGCCAGAAGAAGGTAACAGATCACCTAGAGCAAGAGCCACAGGAGGCTGTGAGCTCCCTGACGTGCTGGGAACCTAACACAGGTCCTCTGCTGGATTAGCATATGCTCTTAACAACTGAGCCATCTGTCCAGCCCGCTNTGTCNTTTTCTGTCATCTTCCTCCATGTGTGTCTTTGTGTCCCTGTTCACTTTTTAAATAAAGATGCCGGTCACCTTCAGCTTGAGTCCCATTTTAACTTATTAACTCTATAAAGACCTTAAACCTAACTAAGTATGTTACGAGCTACTGGGCCGTAGAATTTTGACAGGTCCTCCTCAGTGGATGCCATTTAATTCATGACAGTTCAACATGTAATCTCTCTACATAAACTATTATCTTAGACTTATTGGAATCTGAAACTTAAAAACAACTGGGAAGCCATTTATGGAAGAACAGTGCTGAGGTGGGAGTGTGGGAGGGAGTGGGGTGCTTGGGCCACAGGGCAGCCCCTTGGTCACATCAACACATGTGCAGCCTGCTGTGGGCCAGCTGTGTGACCCCAGCAACTGCTGGTGGTAACACTGTGTCCTAAATGATGATCGGCTCTTGGTAAACAATATAATCTTCCCTCACTTTACATGGTAATCTCATTCCTGGAAACAGCAACATTTTTCAAGAGCTTCTGAGAAACGCCCTGTGTTTACGTGTGAAGTCGAGTCTAGCTTCTACCTACATGAAGCTCAGACTGAAGCATTTAGAAATGAAGCAGGCGGTGGGGGCAGCTGTTCACTAGAGAGGAGTGTCCCAGGCATTGAGGGATGCTGAACAATCTTCACTCCCACCAAATCAACATCAGTAGGACAAAAATACCATCCAAATGTTAGAATGGTCCTTACCGATGAGGAGTCACGAGAGGAGAGAGGGCTCCAAATAGCCCCAAGAAACAACGTTAAAGATGAGACCGGAGTGTGAGTCAGTGGGGGCACTGTGATGAAGGGNTCGTGTCCACCAGCAACACTTACACACTGGACAGTAGCCAGAGTGTTCCTTTCACGCCTGATACCTCAGTGGGACTTGGAGTCNTAACTCTACCCCCGACAGTAGCATCTCTGTGGTACAGCTTAAATTTTAAATTAAAGCAATTGGTTTGCATTCATTAGATGTAAGACAGAGTCTTGCAGTCCTTATTCAGAAGTTAAACTTTGTAGGTTTGCTTAGGGCTTTGACCATGGTGCTCAGTTAATGGAAGGACCTGTTATAACTGGGGGCCCTGAAGATGGGGCCGGAAGTGTGTTTGGATGTTCACTCACATCCTCGTTGGATCTCAGCTAGGGAACTATGGGTTGGACATTGTGCTAAGCCCCGAAAAACCCCACTTGCTTCAGGTAGTCCTGATTTCAAGCAGAGGAGAGTTCAGTGATGGAGAGAGACACATGAGTAGTGTTGGGTGCTGTGGGAGCGTGAACAGAAGGACCGACCACCCGGGCTGTGATGTCAGACAGACTAACTGAAGTTAGACTTTCCTTCTTGACAGGGACACAAGCTATGAGGAAAAGAATGGAAATCAGGGTGTGAGGGAGGGAGCTGGGTGTGTCCACCTGCACCATTCTCTCCTCCTTTAACTANCATTGTTACGTGTAGACATTCATGAGTATGCATATGCACACATGTGGACATAGCTGTGTTCTTGTGTACATGTGTCCATTTGGGATTGGACACCCATGAGGAAGCGCATCCCTGGAGGAGACGGATTGCCTCTCTTTCAGCGGCCATTGACCACCTGCAGTGCTTCATCTAGATTTGGGACCATGTGAGATTTCTCTTGTCTGTGTTGGCTTGTCAANGGATGTTGTCATTGTGCTGGTCTTGTCTGGGTAGCTGTATTGTTAAAAGTTCATGAACAAATTGTCCTTGTCATGTCTAGAAGACACTGTCCAACATCAGACATCCTGGGCCTCTATCAGTCTTAAGGTTTGGGGAAGATAGCCCTCCTGGGAGTCACAGGAAGCTGCTATATCCCTAAAGGGCTCCCAGGCCCTTCTCTCTGGAGCTCTCATCTGTANAGATGCTGGTCTCCTGTGTTGTTCCCTCTAGCACTTCCTCTNAGGGGAAGAAACCTGCCTCCACTCTGTGCTCTCCTCAGCGGTCCATGTTCCTAGCTGAGTCCCCTGCCATGGATGTTTTCATTCATGTCCAGCCTTCTAACAAGGAACTCTGGATTCTTGTCACACTCCACAGATAGAGACATGATTCAGTGCACTCTCCACGTCAACAAAGAGGAATCAAATTAAACCAAAAGGCTGCTGAGTGGGGTCCAGGGCCTCAATAAGACATCTTTGTACTAAGAGTTGGAAGAAGACTTTGATGGAGGGAACAAGGGGGGGGGAATGTGGTCCTTGCTAACCCTCTGTGCATCTGAAAGCAGCATAAACACTTCCAGGCATTAGTCCTAGCCAGAGAGAGAGAGAGACGAAGCAGTTGTCTGGAGTCAAAGGCTGCCAGCAGTAGTAAGAAAAGCCTTTAAGTGTGCTTTTTCCATCTGTTTAATTTCTTATGCTGAATAGGAGAAAAAATATAAATAAATGATTCAAAGAAATGCCACATGCAATTACCTCCACCAGGGAAAATAACCAAGGCTTCACTTCATTAGGAAGGTTCTCATGTGGCTGGTGCCTTCTGGTGGGCTGCCATCCTGCTGGGAGTCCTCAGACTTCTGAGTTTCCAAGTTGAGTTGCTCAAGATCAGCTTTGGCTGAAACTTTCTTTGCCTCAGCAGTCAGATCAGGCCACATCCAGGGTATCCATCCCATAGGCCTTTTTGACTCCTTAATGTCATTGTCCAAATATGAATTTAGGTTTCAATCCTGTCACCACCTTTTCAACACTGTCTAAGCCATCCATGTCCCTACCAGTATGGTACTTTCCTCACTGCTGTGACAAAATGCCCCCAAAGAAGCAACNTAAAGGAGGAAGCATTTATTTTAGCTGGTGGTCGAGGGTGCACAGTGGNGAAGGNGTGGTGGTGGGCGTGGCTCTCAGCCACAGGGCAGAAGCATGAGGTTGCTTGTTTACATCTGGAGAGAACAGGAGTCAGAGAAAGGTGGAATGCTGGTGTTCTAGAGGCTCTCTGTGGTTTTCCATTTCATTCAGTCTGGCACCTTAGCTATGAGACTGTACCACCAACATTCAAAGTGAATCTTTGCTTTTCCAAAGTCAAACACTGGAAACACAGTCACAGACATTCCCAGAGGTGTGTCTTCTAGGTGATTCTCAATCCAGTCACATTGATGGTGATGATTAACCATCCCAACTAGCAACCTCCCAGCTTGTATGACTTGTAGGTCATTGTTTTTTCCTTTTTATTCACATTCTCCTTTATCTAAGAGGAAGGGTGGGTTGTGTGTCTTCATCTCAGGCAAGACGTTGATCTCTGTCTTGGTGTCGTGTTGTTTATTCCTCTCCTTGGGACCCTCTATCTTGGCTTCCATCTTTAGCAAATATCTCTCTGGCTTTCTTTTAATGCCTTGAACTGCTTATGAAAAAAAAAATGCTATTGTATTGGAGGCTGGAGAGATGGCTCTGTGGTTAAGAATACTGAGCCGCACCCACACATTAGTTTTGACTCATATGTGCTCCTTCNGTGACTTTCACCTCCACCTTCTTCATTACCCCACCTCCAAACGCAGATCAGGCCCTTATTGTCTCACACCAGGGGCACATCACGTTCATGTAAAGTGTCCCCTGTTCCAGGTGCTGCATGCATGCCGTACACACACTGTACACGCCTTCTGTCATGTGAAACACCTTCTGTTGTTATCCACCCTTTGCACATGGGAAAACTGAGTCTCAGCACAGTGACTCACCCAAGATGGACGTGGCCGACAAGTAAAAGAGGCAGGATTCACCAGCAGGTCAGCCCACCCTGGGGCTTGAGCTTTGAACCGTAACAGGTTGGGTCCTACAATTGTCCTGGAATCAGCCTCATAAACATCCGTCTACCTGTGCTCCACCCCGCTTCTTCCCTGTTACCAGAGTGTTCTTTCTAAATTAGGATCAGGACTCTCCATCTTCCTCCACCTGGCATTTCTCCATGGCTCTTCAAGCATCAAGTTCAAACNCTTTGTCTTGGTTTTCAAAGTTCCAATTCAAACAGGNCGCTTATACCTCTCCTGTGGTAGCTTGAATGTAANTGGCCCCCATAATCTCATAGGCAGTGGCACTATTAGGAGTTGTGGCTTTGTTGGAGTAGGTGTGGCCTTGTTGGAGGAAGTGTGTCATTGTGGGGGTGGGCTTTGAGGTTTCCTATGCTCAGGATACCACCCAGTGTCTCAGTTGACTTCCTGCTGTANGTAAGATGTAGGATTCAGCTCTAGCACCACGTCTGCCTGCATGCCACCATGCTCCCCACCGTGATGATAATGGACTGAACCTCTGAAACTGTAAAGGAGTCCCTTCAGTTAAATGTTTTCCTTATAAGAGTTGCCGTGGTTATGGTGTCTCTTCACAGCAATAGAAACCCTAAGACATCTCCTCTGAGAGAAGACACCTTCTTATTGAAATCTCTTCCCCAAGGTGTTTTTTTTTTTTTATCATACTAATTGGGGCAATCACCCACTTGGAACTGCTCCTATGCTTAGTTTGGGCTGATTCATATCATTATGATTATTTGCACGCCTGTCACTTATATTCTCGAAGTTGGGAATATGCCTATTTTTGCAGACCTCCAAACATAAACGCCTTGCATAAAGAAAGTGTGCTAACTAAGGGTAACCTTGGATATTGTCACAGACTCCCCAAGAATTGGTGTCACACCATTCAAGTTGATTTCTCAGTTCAGTTGANAATGAGGGTGGTGGTTCAGGGGCCCAAAGAGATAGAGTCTCTGCCACCGTCAGCATTTAATGCCCAACTTTGACTGACACTCACACAGTACTTGCAGAAATAGAGAGGATGGTGAGGAGGGTTTCCTGGTCAGACACAGAAGGGGCATATTCCATCGGCTAGAAGGTAGTCTGTAGCCTTTGAAGACAAAAGAGGAATAAGAAATGTACACCTTGTGTGGTGGTGCGAGAAAAATGGGNTTGGAAAACAGCTAACCAGCCTGTATTTGGGACTAGATACATTTACAAATAAATAAATNTATTGAAATTTATTTATCAGAGGAGTATGCTAAGTCAATGATAGCCATCTCCATGGAAACTACACAAACCTGAGGGTACCTAATGTTATCCAGAGGTGGAGAAAAGCTATATTAGAACATTGTTTCTAATCCCTTGGTTATGGATTGGCACTTTCCCAGTGTGCACTAGGTTCTAGGTTGAACACCCAACGCTGCAAACAAACAAACAATACACAGACAAATACAAAGTCTAAAAGACTCAAGAAGAACTCAGTGTTGCTAGTATCAGCCTGTGGATTAACACTCATCTACATTCAGTTCTCATTGGACAGTTGGCTGGTGTCTCATCCAACATCTGAGTTATTCATGAAGAGTCCACAGGGTTGATGCTNTGCAACCATTTGCTTGCACCCACAGAGTTATGACAAATTACAGATCATGTGAATTTAGTTATGTGGTGGTTGGTTTGTATGATCAGCCATCAGCTGCCACAAAGTGGACATGTATCTTTCAATAAAACTGTAGAGGATTGGCTGGGTACAGGTAAGACCAACAGTGGAAGTTGTGAACCATTGGGAAGCCAAGAGGATGACCCTTCTCTATGCTGCTGGCCACATTATGAAGCAAGACAATAGTGATTAATGCATTCAACAGCAAGTTGCCAAAAAAATAAATAAAACTCAAATGACCAAAGAAATTTGCTTAAAATATGAATTTATATTCTGTACCATGAACTCAGGATGAATGCATATTGCAACTTGTATTAATCAACAAAAGCTGCTTTGAAGCCAATGTGATCTGCAAAACATTTTAAAATGTGTTATTTACAACATGAAGGTAAATGTCACTTTTTGAATGCTTAGAGCCATTCACTTCTCAGCCCAGTGCTTTACAAAAATCACAATAAATTTGATGATAAATGTTCGGAAGCCTCTGTTGAGGTTTCTTATATAACAGTGAATGGGAACAGCTACATAGGGCAGATGAAGCCTTGTTGTTCACATTATGGTGAAATAACACAAATTGGTGAATAAACTGAGATGTAGCCCTTGGTCAGCAAATACAGTCGGAAAACATGCCTTGAAAACATCACAGAGCAGCTGAGCATCAGACAGTGCCGGAAGTTTCTTATGCAGTCAGATGGAGACACAGATGTTTCTAACACGGCTCAGTTTCCAGAGTCTGCTAATTCTGCTCCANAATGGAACGGTTGAGGCTACTTTCTCTATCAGCCTCTAACAGAGAGAGGGACTGCAGAAGGTATTTCTAGTGAGANGTGANCTCCGTAACGAGAAGAGTTTCATTGAGAAAAAGATAGTAGTGTCCTTCATGATGTTGCAGCAAATTGACCAGAATATACAGAGAATGAATCCCTGATCACCCTACAGAGATAGAACCAAGGGTGGCGTTCATGAATTGCCCCCTCCTTGTGCAAACTGTTATAGAGCTGTCACGGGGTGGTGGTGGTAGTAGAAANGTTTGGAGGATAATAGCAATTTATTGAACTTTCAGAACAAAAGGAAGTAACAAAGCAAACTCAAAAGGAACTGTCAACATGTGCAAAAATCTTTGAGATATTTGGGCTTTTGAGTTCTCAGGAGTAAGTCAGGGCACAAAGGGGCTGGAGAGATGGCTCAGAGGTTAAGAGCACTGGCTGCTCTTCCAGAGGTCCTGAGTTCAAATCCCAGCAACCACTTGGTGCCTCACAACCATTTATAATGAGATCTGTACCCTCTTCTGGCCTGCAGGCGTACATGCAGGCAGAATACTGTATACATAATTAATAAATCTTTAAAAAANAAAGTCAGGGCACAGAGAGAGCATATTACAAGTAGCTGGTTGGATATATTGTCCTCATTGTGTCCTGTTGTAGAAAACCATGTCACCTGCCAATATTCATCATCTGAATGTTAAAAAATTAGACAACTAGAAAAATCAAGCTGTTCAGAAATTCACAGAGAAATATTACAGAGCTTTTAATCTATTTGCTAAAACTATTTAAAATTGTTTATGTTCTCTGGCTAGGTTGTGAGAAAATTTACTAATGTACTAACTCAAAAAAAAAGAGAAACTCACTAATCTAATTTTACTAATGGAGGTTGTGGAGGGAGGAACAGATTGACCAATTAACATTTTGACTCAGTGAGGACAGACAGACATCCTCCTCCATTTGAACACTCTCTCTCTCTCTCTCTCTCTCTCTCTCTCTCTCTCTCTCTCTCTCGGCAGTAAAATTTTTAGCCACAATTGCCTGTAAAACCAGACACTCCAGACACTTGCTGTTTTCCAGAGTCTGAACCTGAGATTCCGAGGCTGGGCGAAGATGGCTCCATGGTTGAAGTGCCTGCCATGCAAGCTTGAGGGTCAGAGTTCCGAGTCTCAGACACCACAGAAATGCCGCGTGGGCATGGACTGTGTCTGTAATTCTAGCCTCCAAAGTCAGAGACCAATTCCCCAGAGCAAGCTGGCTAGCAACACTAGTCCCATCTGTGAGCCCTGGCTTTGATTGAAAGACCATCGCTCAGTGAGTAAGGTGGATGGGCTACCAATGATCCCAAAACCAACTACAGGCATCCGCATGTACCACACGCACATGCACATACACCCCCACACATGCAAAGCCATGCATACACACCCAGCACAACACATACCCAAAAACGGAAAAAGAGAGAAACACTAAGAGTCATCTTAAAAACTTCCAAAGCTATTCTTTAACAGTGTGTCTTCCATGGCAGGTGGATGACCAAGTTTTCTAAGCACATGACCACATGCCTTCTTGGCTTCTTCACCAAATGATGGTGATGTCATGAACAAAATACCAGAGTGTGAGAAAAGGATGGACACGGTTACAGGAGAGCCTAGAGTCTCNAGTGGTTGCTACAACATCTCACAAATTCAAGTGCTTGAAAACAACGTGGAAGTATTGACTCACAGACCTGGAGGTCGGAGACCAAAATCAGTTTCACTTGGCTAAAATCCGGGTGGTGGTAAGCTGTAGGGCGAACGAGTTCATGGTGGTGACTGCATTTTCAGGCTTGTGGCTTCTTCCGCCTCCTTTAAGGAGCCTCACTCCAACTCCTGCCACCCTCGTACCTTCTTCAGCTGATCCTTGCGCCTCGTGGTTTGATGGGATTCCCTTAGATTGTCCCCAGAATTCACTCCCTCCCGTTCTCCTTCATGCTTCCCACCTACGAAG
>LZPO01027375.1:254381-271896 GCA_001675575.1 Neotoma lepida
GTGAAAGTGTTGTAAGGTAGCAGTTGTTTTGTATAATCCATTACAGTAATAGAAAGTCGATATGCAGAAGTTGATCAGTGTTGAGAGGAAATAGTCCTTCCCATCACAAATGAGGAGAAATCTTCCTTCCTTCCTTTCCATCCCCCCCCCAACCCCGTTTCCTTTACTTGGTAGTAAATCGTGGGAGGACCACAGAGTCCACCATCAAGGGTGGCACCACCTTGTAGGAAGAGTCCACGAGTCCTAGCAGAAGGGACAGGTCTCAGGGGTCACAAGAGAGGAGGGGAGACCAGAGGGACCCTCGCTTCCCCAGGAGGAAGGGGGCAGGTCCCAGCATGAGAACCCAGGATGGCACACCTGTGGAGAGGGGCTTGTATTTCAGCAGAGAGAAAGCTCCAGGAGTTGTGGCCTTTCCTTTCAGGCTGAGGAAGAGGAGGGCACTTCTAAAGACTGTGGCTTGACCGCACTTCAGTCATTCCCNAAGTGTTGTGAGGTCCATCTATGCACTCCCTGTGAAGTCCAATTTTAGCGAGAACCACCTGCTTCCTCAGATNGTGTCAGGCTTAGCTTCCACTATCTCCCAGGTGGTATGACTTCAGCAAGGACCCTGGGAGGCTGCGTTAGCCAGAGAGCCTCTCATTCCTACTACTCGGTCTTGGTCATTTCCCATCCACCGACCCCACACTATTCCTGGGTTTCAAGTCCACTTCTCCAAGATGTGTTCCAGTTGAGACTCATCTCTCTCCCTGCTGCAGAATCTGTTGTCATAGTAACCCCACACCAGCAGCAGTCTCCTCCCTGAATAACGATATTAAAAAATGATATTGAATAATGATATTAAAGNGTCTATTAAAAACTCTGCTACTTTCCCAGACTCCAGGGAATGTGAAGCTGATGTTTCTTCAGGGGCTGCAGACTCTGTCCAGGGNATAGCTGGGCTGGAGAGAGAGACTGGACTGCAAGTCAGTGAGAGTGGATGGTGGGGTGGGGGGCACTGACCAGGGCTGCCTGTGTGAATGAGTATTTATAATGAAGTCCCAGCTCAGGACAGNACTTGCCCAGAGTGAAGTCACTAGGCCTCCCTGTGTTTATGCTGTGCACACACATCCTGGTTGCCAAGTGGTCTGTTCCTTAACATACCTAAGGAGTGAGAGCACTCCCTGCTGGTTCAGGTCTCCCCAGAGCTGGAGGGCAGATCTGACGTGTTCCACAAAAGCCTGCGTGTTAAAGTTGGCCTCCACCCTGGAGGGCTTCTAGGAGTGGAGGAGGTTTTCAGGGTGTGGGCTGTCAGGAGAAGCGAGTTAGGTGACTGGGGACATAGAAACTCTGGTCTGTGTGCTTGCTCTCTGTCCTGGTCCGTCTGTCTCTGTGTCTCTGTCTCCCTCCCTCCCTCCTTTCCTCCCTCCCACTCTCCCTCTCCCCACCACAATTTCCTTCCTCAATACACTGTTCTGTCAATCCCCACATCTGTGCAGATCCACATCTGTGTGGACAGCAGAAGGAAAGGACCAAGCCCCGCACAGCTGAAATACTGCCCTCATAAAGGCTTGTGGTCTTTGCTACTTGATAGTAATATGGTTTACTCTTTACCAACTCCGTGGGCAAGTTAGCATTTCATTGTGAGTGCATCTGATAAAAAAATGAGAATAGGAATTTGATATAAAATGCACAAATTCAGTTGCCTTTGGNGATATGTTAGAGCAAGAATAGGGCTGTGGGGTTGAGGTAAAGCAGCCAGGGGAGGACTCCTGGGATCCTGGAGCTTTGACTGAGTGTCACTCAGAGCTCAGAGTACTTAGAAACTAGTCATACAAAACACNAAAGAATCTAACCCACCANTAAGCCCCAGGCAGCTGTCACTATCAACAGATGNGTTACTGTGCCTAGCTTGTTACTGCACAGCCCCACTNTTTGGAAGCCATTNCACTTAGTGATTTAAATCAAATCACACTGGCTGTNTACTGTTGGGGCTCCCAGGGGTAGCATGGCAGGGNAGTGAGGTCACCCTCAGGGACTGCTCAGGTCCAAGCCTTTGTGGCCCACTGCCCAGGCACTGGAGTCTGCTGGGCTGGGACTCTCCGAGCCAGCTCCAGCTGATCCAGCCCCACAGCCACAGCACCTANGAGGCACTTTCAGGGGACAGTTGACCCAAGAACCTTACAGGTTTCCTAACTCAAGAGCCTCTTCTGATCACAGGCTGGAGGACATCTGCCCTCACCTGGCTCCCTGGATGATGTGATTCTGTCCCTTGTGGGTCTGGCTTTTGACAAGAAGGAAGAGGTCCTGAGGACAAACGAAACTTATAACTCAGTAGACAGCCCTACCTCTGTGTGTGTGTGTGTGTGTGTGTGTGTGTGTGTGTGTGTCTGTCTGTGTGTCTGTCTGTCTGTCTGTCTGTCTGTCTGTCTGACTGCTGGACCTTTCCAGTCTCCCCAAATGTGCTCCTGGGGTGATACTTCCAATGAGAAGTTGCTCTGCCATGTGAGATCACCGTGCAGGCCCAGCTGTTAGTGACTGGGAAACATAATGTTTCTGAGCACGTTAGTACTGGGAGTGGCTCTGGCCCCTTTCCCTATTATCTGTTAATCAATCCCTGTGACCCATGTTATCGAAATAAACACCATCACCCCATTTACAAAGCAAACAGGGAGAGGCCAAGTGCCCTCCTTTCGCTTCTCAACCAAGAAAAGACTCCGGTCTCTCTCTCTTTTTTTTCCTCTACAGACGACATTTTAAAAAGAAATCCTTTAAAGACAACATTAGTTTAAAAGGTGTGCTTTCCAGACTGAGGACCCTTGACCAGGACAAGGATCAGCTTCGCATCTTCAGGACCTCCCCTGATGTCACACAGAGAATGGGAGAGCGGGACCTGAGCTCCTAGTTCAGGCGCATCCACCCGAGATTTGATCCTCTTTCTTATGAACCAATAAGGGCATGGCAGTGTGCGTGTGTGCAAGGGTGTGTGTGGTGTGTATGATGCATAGATGTATATGCATGTGAATGCACATATGTGACAATGTATTTACNCATGTTAGTACATGTCTGTGTGTGAAGGTGAGTATACACATGCACACATAAANGTGTACATGTATGTGTAGGCACACNTGTGACTATAAGTACCTTAGCCTGTTGGTGCACACCCAGCTCTCATGAGCTTCCTGTCAGCCAACCTGCAGTGTGAGGATGCCTTCCTCAGGCCTGCAGCCCTCCCATAGCCCACTTCCCATGGTGTTCCCAGTTGCCTGTCCTAGGAAGGAACTGGAAACNTTAGTTTGGGTGATGGACAAATTCTCTTCAGCCTCNTTGGCTCCCTGTTCTGTAAAGGCAAAAACTCCCTCATCAGGCTTCTCCGAGATCTCAAGGGAGGAGAGCAAGGGGTGGAGGGTTCTGCCAGGCTCTGCCAGGAGCAGCATCTCCAGCCTGGGGCATCCTGGGATTAGAGATTCTAGGTGCACTCTGACCCGAGCATGAGATCTTACTGGCCTCCAAGTGACCTTAAGACTGGAAGCCCTGTCATTGAGAATAGGGTTTTCTCAGGGACTACAGGGACCCTTGGGAGCAGACGGCTACAGTTCCTGGCATCCAGGTTAGTTTTGAAAGAAATATAACCAAGTTTTTCCTCATTCAAATTGATACACAGACATTCCAATACAGAGGTGGTTTGGTTTCTTGTAAATAAAAAGGTAAAGAATATGATTTAGTTTCCTCTGATGCTCGCAGTACCCCAAGGACCTCAATGGAATGTGGTTTGAGAGCCTCTAGTCTGGTTCAAGCTTGTTGTAGCCACTGGTTCTGTTTGTTGTTTAGGTCTCTGGGCTTCCCAAGTGTAGGAAGGGATGGCATTTCCCTGCNGCTCGGGGGCTGGGAGAAACTTGCCTGGTGAGGGGGGTGGAAGTGATGTCATAAAGTGATGATACCTTCCAGGCTAGAGCATGTAATGGTCCAGGTCGTGGGGCTCATCCTCCAACACAGTGTTTTTCCAGGCTGCTACAGCAAGCCTGACCTCAGCCCCCAGCCCCCAGCTCCCTGCTNTGTTCCCATGACATCACAAACAAGTAAACTGAGCTGTGTTCACCCCAGAGTCTGCTGGGCTCTGCCTAAGTTGGACCATGGGGAGCTGAGGCTCTTGGGGCCCTCCTTCCTAATAGTGATGGTCCATTTTCTGGAAACAAAAAAGGAAGGCTTCGTTGACTTTTCATAGCCACACAATTGACTAACTCGTGCACTTAAAATGCTGCCGTCATTCTTTAGCCTTCCAGGAGAGAATTCAGACAAAAGTGACAGAGTGGGACAGACATTGCTCTCCTAACCCCAGCCCCCACTCTGAACGGTGGACCACCAATCTACTGCTGCCAGTCTCCTTACTCCCTACCTGGAGGGAGAACAGTTTGAGGGACAAAAACATGTCCTAGTTAGCTTTCGCTTTCAAGGACAGGCCTAGAACAGAGTCCTCTGAGGGACTGACTGACCAGATCAGACTAGCCCATGTCTGGGGCTGTGAGAGACCATCTTGACTGATAATTGATGTGGGAGGGCCCACACTGTGGGCAGCACCGTCCCTAAAAGGTGGGGCCTGGGCTGTATAAGTAAACTAGATGAATATGATGAGCCAGGGAGCAGGCTGGTAAGCAGTGCTCCTCCGTGGTCTCCTCTGACTTTCTGCAGTGATGGACTGTGACTCAGAAGGTCACAGTGTGTCCTCCCCTGAGTTGCATTGGTCATGGTGTTTATTCTAGTAACAGAAAGCAAACTAGGGCCAACGTAATAGAAACATCACAGGGCTTCCTAGTCTGCTAGACTTAGCCCTGAGACTTCAGTTGGCTGTGTGACAGTGTACACATCTCTCAGCTTCTCTGGGCCTCAGCTTCCTGAACCCCCTTTGTGGAGTTGGTGAGAGGGTGGTCAAGGCTGGTGTGTGTAAATGCACCAGCACTGAGTAAGATCCTTCAAACTAGATCCCTCTATTGTACCTTACAGGTTTGATGGTTGCCAATATAGATTTAATGGCCCTTGTACCTTTCCAACAGAACCCTTTCGGCCCATGTGTTCAGTATCCCCCTATCCCTGCCAACTCCTGCTCTGGCCTGATATAGCTGGATGGGGGTGAGGGTGAGAAGGTGCAGGTGTGGCGTCAATGACACAGACACGGAAAGTCAGTTGATGGCAAACAGCAGACTTGTTTATTCAGTAACAGGGAAAGCCTTATATACCCTCCTCCCAGCACCCAGGCTGTGTCCCAATCTGGCGGCATTGCAGTCGTCCCTCATTGGCTGGGCACAATCAGGAACTCTGACAGNNCCTGTTGCTAGGCCCTCAGGCAGACTCCAGGTTGGCTCATAAGGAAGTATGTTATGTGCATGCCTTGGCAACTGGTTTGAGCCAATGTCCTCAACCCTATGGGCCTGNCCTACTACAGCCTTAGANCAAACAACAAATTCCATCATGGCCCACCGATGGGTCCAAGGTGTGTCTGTGTTGTGGTTTGTGTGTGAAGTGTCCCCCACAGACTCATATTTTGTAAATTTTGTCCCTAGATGATGACATATTTTTGGACATGGTGTAAACTTTAGGGGGGTTGAGCATGACTGGAGGAAGTGGGTCCCAGGAGGTGCACCTCTGAGGGTTTTGCCTAGTCCCCAATCCTCTCTCTCTCTCTCTCTCTCTCTCTCTCTCTCTCTCTCTCTCTGCATTGTACCTGCTGTGAGGGGAAGATATGCCCTCATAGGCTCTAGCAATGAGGGGAAAGGTGGGTTGGACTTACAGGNTCCCACCATGATGTTCTGTCCAAGTACCTAGAAACAAGCAACCCTCTGCAACTGAGATTCCAAATTAATCATCTCTTCTTTAAGTTACTCTTTCCAGATATTTTGGTTACAACTGTGCAGAACTAAGCAAGATGGCCTGTGTCCTCCAAGTCCTTATAAACCTCGGGGTTCTTTCTTGGACCCCTGGGGACTTGGGTTCTGAGAGGAGCCAGACTTTGTTCTATCCCTTTAGGGGCAGATCAAGATCAGCTTCACTCTTGACAGAAATCTTGTCTGGGCCCAGTGAGAGGCAGAGTGTGGGATCAAGCTGGGGCCTCTGCTTTAATGTGTGTTTTTGCTAATTAAGCTTTCCAGTGTACTCCATGTGAAATGTATTTGTAAGTAGGAGCTGTGGGACAAATTACCCACCTGGCTTGGAGAGAAGGCATTTCCCTGCTGCCTATGTACTGATGAGACTGGCCCATGCCTGAACAAACTGGTAGCCACTTAGGTGGAAGGTGATGATGGCATTTTACAAGCCAGGAGGGATACAGCTGCAGCTCAGACAGCACCCTCCTGACAAATGACAGTGACAGTGTTAATATTCTCCAAAGAGCTCCAGGTTTTGTGTGCACATGGGATGGCAGGCTTGACAGATGACCATTGTTGACTGCTTTCACTGTGTTGAATTTTCAGGAGTGTCTACTTACAGTATGAATGTAGACATTTGTGTCTTTTTTTGACCTGTCCTAAGGTACATCAATCAATTCTCTCAATCCTGTTGTAATTTGTTACCAGACATCTCATACATACTCTCCTGGCAGGGTCCATATCCTGTACAAGAGTCTTTGTATGTCCCACACTGTTGTTACCCTGACAGGCTTAGGAGGGTCTGGTTGACGGGGCGTCCATATGCTACACAGAGGGTGCTTGCTAATACATGGGATCTGCTCTGGCTCCTTGCTCTGTAGGTATTTATTCAGTGCTGGGGCCCTGCGATGCTCTTGGAGGGAACCTCTGTAACCCTCCCTTCCATCACACCCCTAACTGCTAGCCAGGATTGCCTGCCTCCCCACTGCGCCTCTGAGAACCTGTGTGTGTGTGTGTGTGTGTGTGTGTGTGTGTGTGTGTGTGTGTGTGTGTGTGTGTGTGTGTGTGTGTATACACAGGAAAGTAGAGAGAAGGGTATGGGGGAGGATACAGAGGTCTGAAGGGAGGGCAGCAAGAGAAGGTGACAGTGTGTGACATGAAAGCAGAAAGAGACACTAGTTAGAAACATGAAGGGGCCAGTAAGAGACGAGCAGGGACTGAGGGAGCATCAATGAGAACGTAGTGTAATGACATACGGAAATACAATAATTAAGTTCATCTGAGTGCTAAAACTTAATTCAAAAAGTGAAAGGGGGACTTACTGAATTTTGAGAAACACTGAGTACTAAAATCATCAACACCATCATTGCTGTCACTGCTGCCACCAACCAGCAGCACTNGCTGTGCCCATTCAGCCACCACTGCCATCACCACCACTACAACACGCCTCTTGGTGTATTTTGTATTTCAAAACATAATCACATGCAAGATCTCCCTAGAGCTTATCTCTGTGGTATGGCTGGCAGCCTTGGCACCATTCTCCTCACGTGACCTGTAAAGTAAGTTTCAGAGAAGTTTAGTCACAGGTTCTCAGATGTCAAAGACCAGAGTCTGGAGCTCCCGAGTCCAAAATGAATGCTTTGGTCAGTGCGCCGACTTTTCCAGAGAAAATGAAGACTGACTANCTTTAAAAAAACTTTGGTCCTAAAGTCAATGGAGTAAGTCTTTAAAACAAAGTCACCTTTGGTGACAATCCCAACTCCTCCATGTCCCAGGTGATCAACTACCACTCAGAAATGGATACGATCCCTAGAAGTTGTTCATCCCAAGCATTAGACTCCAAGTTCAACCTTCATCCCATGGCAAGAAGCCATCCCTTTGCCCTCAGGAGTATCCTGACTCACTCTGAGAACCCTGAGTCCCCCTCCGACCTATGGCTTCTATTGTTTCTTCTTCTTATACCAGAAAAAACTGAGACACAGGCTGCTGGTGACTGTTCACACTCAGAAATGCCCATGGGTGAGATGCTCACCATGCCCTAATCCAGGGCTCAGGTCCTTTCTCAAGATGCCAGGCAGGCCCCAAACTGCTCCACCTGTAAAACAGCTGAGGCCTCCCATTGGTGGTCTGTTGGCCCTGACTTTCAAGGGGCCCCCTGGGTTCCCATGTGGAGCCTGCCTTCTCCCCCCTTTGGTTCCAGGCCATCTTGATGAGTCTGGAGAGCAGCTGTATTGCGGATGATCAGTGAGCACTCAGCCACCTTGCTCTGAAGCCCTTCCCTGTTGAGTTCAGAAGTTAAGTTTGAATAATAAATGTCCTCCAAGGACCTCTCATTTTTCCTGAGGATGTTGCTGGCCAGCTGGAAGATAAAGGTCACACCATAGATGCCGATGATGATGAGGATGTACCAGATGGCACTGGTTGCATCCGGCAGCCTCAGGGTCCTGGTGGAATTGGTACTGTTCCTCCCCTCCACAGGGTTAAGCAGGAGGGAGCTGGACTGGGTCTGGTTGAAGGCTTCCTGGGGTTTCCACTTGCTCACTGGGAAACAGAAAGGCCCAGATGAGACAGTGTCCTGGGCTNAGAGTGTAGGTCCATATCCCAAGCCATGGAGGGGTGAGTACCCGGGACAGCTTACGGAGGCTTTCTGTGTGCAATACGTGAGAACCTACCAACATATATGCCACTCTCTCTTCAAAAATCAACAGTTCAAACTACAAGTTTTTGAATATAACATCATCAAGTTTAACCACACTTAAAATTGTTTAAATGTGTTTGCCTGCCAGAAAACCAAAATACAGGAGATGGAAGAGATGGCTTGATGAGTAAGAATGTGTATTATACTCTTGCAGAGGATTTGAACTCAGTTCCCAGCACCCATGTCAGATGGCTTACAACTGCCTAAACTCTAACTCCAGGGACCCCATGCCCTCTTCTGGTCTCCATGGGCACCTTCACACATGTGCACAGAGACACATGCATCAACACATAATTGAAAAAAAAAAAAGCTTTAAAAAAATACAAATGGCAGGCTGGAGAGATGGCTCAGAGGTTAAGAGCACTGACTGTTCTTCCAAAGGTCCTGAGTTCAATTCCCAGCAACCACATGGTGGCTCACAACCATCTGTAATGAGATCTGGCGCCCTCTTCTGTATACATAATAAATAAATCTTAAAAAAAAAATACAAATGGCAAACTGTAGAAACACTACCACTTATACTGCTGATTTTCTCACTAGCCTTCAATCCTAAAAGAAAAAAAAAATCTAAAATCTCAGTAGAAAAATATGCAATCAGATCACAGGACAAAAAAAGGACCTTCAATAGAAAGGAAAGTGTCAACCGGAGGAAAGTGTGGGTTAAAAGTGGAAGACAACATTTTCTCNTCCACTGGCTGCCAACCTGTGCTATTTCAGAACTCACTGTGTGGATATGTGTGTGGGGTGATGAGGCCCTGTCACCAAGTGTAAATCTGTGCCATCAATAGAGAGGGCTGCTTGGCAGGCTCTATTGACATTCAAGATGCACTGACCTTTGACCCTGCCACTTGTCCTGAGCAACTTGTCCTAAAGACACTCTAGCACAGGTCTGAACTGCAGAGTCAGGCCCCTGGATTGGTGGGTCCCACATCCCCAGATTCCAATAGCTATAGATAGAAGTATTTGCAAAGAAAACACTGAGCCTGTCCTGAGTATCTAAGGGCCTTTTTCCTTTTGTTCTTCACTACACAGTACAATGTGACGACTGTTTACATAGCATTTACAATTGGTTGCACCAGAAGTAATGTAAAGATGATTGAAGCAGGGCGGTGGTGGCGCACACCTTTAATCCCAGCACTCGGGAGGCAGAGGCAGGTGGATCTCTGTGAGTTCAAGGCCAGCCTGGTCTACAGTGAGTTCCAGGACAGCCAAGGCTACACAGAGAAACTCTGTCTCGAAAAAAATCAAAAATAAAATAATAAAAAGATGATTGAAACACATGGGAGAATGTGCACAGGGTATTTTCAAATTTTATATTATTTTACATCAATGACTTCAGCATTCATAGATTCTCTTATCTGTGGGAACCTGAAGTGAGGAACTCCTGAATAACTAAAGTGAGTCATTACAGCCACAAATGAGGGTGAAATACATGTGGCATGTCCCTGCAGAGGAGCCATGACAAGGTTTTTAGATCTAAACACTAATCAGTGAAAAATAAGCTAAAACGGACATAGTGTAAAAACCTGTGGGTGCACTGATTTGCCCTGAGTTAATGAGTGTATACACTTAACCAGATTCTCTTCCCCATAGCAAATACCTGAGGAAAATGAACTCAGGAAAAGGAAAAGTCATTTGGTCTCAGAGTTTCAGAAGTTTCACCCCGTGGTCACTTGGTTCCACTGCATCTGTCTGTGACAGAACAGCAAACCAGGAAGGGAGTGTGTGGAGGAAGGAAGGGGCTTTCCATAGGGTGGCCAAGAAGTAGAAGGGGTTGCTGGATTCCCAGAGTCCCCTTCAAGGTCACTCCTCCAGTGACCTAGTGCCCTTCTGCTAGGTTCCACCAGCTCCCAGCAGCACTGGTGCCCACTTCTCCAAGCCACAGCCGTCTGATACAACTGTGGGAGAATATACAAGAAATGAGTACCATTGGTCGCCCCTAGAGAAGGGAGCTGGGGGCAGGAGATGGCCTTTCCACAGTGCACCCTTTGTGTTATGCAATGTGTACTTATTTTTAAAAAGAAATTAATTTTAAAAAGCAAAGAGTACAAGTTGGCCTTTCTGGTCTCCTTGGCTCTGGGTAAAGATATCATGTGCTCTTGTCTGATGAGAAGATTAAGATCTCAGCTGCTGTTTAACTCAAAACTGCTCTCTGCCGAGGGAGCNAGACAAGTCGCATTCCCTATTGTGTTTGACTGACTATTGAGTGACTATTGGCTTCACCTCAGTCTGCGGCTCCACCACACGGCTCTCATACCCGCCACTGGACATTCGTTTGCTGCTTTCCCACTGTTTTCTAAAGCAAGACATCAGAGTTTGTTTTGTTAAATCAGAGTTCCTCGGTAGAATAAGTGGGTAATCTTATTCATTTTACATAAAGGACTGTTTAAATGTGAATCTGCAAGCCACACTTGTCAAAGCCCAGGACCAACGAGATTAGAATCTCATCGCTTTAGNCCTTGGAAGCATTTCCAAGGTGGGATAATTTGAGACCTTGAGGGAACACAAGGGGGAAAAAAAATCTTACAATTACTATTATTTTTTAAATAGCAAATCAACCCTATAAGAATACAGTAAATTTTAATTAGTGCAAGAGAATTTATTTAAACTTAAAATGAATGTGTAAACTCATAGAACTTTCTGGAAGTTGCTGGAATGCTGTTATATATTCAAGGACAGAATAAAATCTACCCAGCTAAGAGCTAGAGACATTCAGTTGCTTTAAAACCAGCCCAATCTCAATTCGAAAGAAACTAACAATACCGATGATGCAATCAGTGTTCTTCGTCTGTTTCAGGTGAGAGTAAACTAGGTTGTATTTGAAAGGATAAATACATCCTGGGTCAGAGGTGTGCCCACTGACACCTGTTATTTACTGATGTGAAGTAAACATGACAGCCGGAGCTGCCACTCCCACTACTCACGGTCCATGAGCTGCTCTTGGCCTTGACTCTCAGGAGGTGAATTCAAGAGGCTACCACAGAGGGGAGAGGGTGATGACAGGGCTCTGTCCTGCAGATCACAGCTCCAGTGCACCCAGACTGCACCCCAAATACTGCAGAGCAATCCCAAGCAGAACAGCCCACTGCAAGTGGGAGACTTCTCTTCTTTAAACTCATCAGAGGGTCTGAGTGAGTCCTCTGTGCCCACAAGAGACAGCGCCGCCCATCTGTGGCTTGTTAGAAAGGTCCAAATCAAAGGACTTTTCCTTTTCTTTTTTTAAACGCAGGTCCTAGGAAGCCTTTAGCCCTCCGCAGGGCACATGGGAAGCCTGTGGTGCCAGGGTGTTCTCTCTGGGACTGGCTGGCCAGCTCTGAACCTGGATAATTCCTGCCTTGCCCTGTTCGGCACCTGTTGCAGGTGTGGCCAGTGCCCAAGTGTAGCAGAGGCCCATTGTCACAGGGACAGGAAGATCCATGGCCAAGAGTCACCGGCTTCCTCTCCAACAGTGTCCTGGCTGAAGACATGCAGCAGGAAGGGACAGTCCCAGGACAGCAGATGGGGTCCCCTGGGAGGAGTTGGTGAGTGTTCTGGCCAGGTTCTCTAGAGGAACAGCTGATTGAATACATGTAGTGAAAGGGATTTCACCAGATTGTCTTACAGGATGTGGTCCAGGTAGTCCAGCAATGGCTGTCTCACCAGGAGAGGCCAACATTCTGGTTATTGTTCAGCCCAGTCCTGATCTGGCACTGAGGGCCTGGAGAATTGCTGGAGAACTGCTGGTCTTCAGGCTACACTGGAGTCCCAAGGAAGTTGGTTCTAATACTGATGATGAAATGCCACAGCAATAGGGTAGGTGGACTCGCCAACAAGAGTGAAGGCAAGCAGGCAAAAACCAAAGTGTTCCTTTTCCATGTCTTCTTACCGGGCTACTACCAGAAGGTGTGGCCCAGATTTAGGGTGAGTCTTCCTGCTTCAAATAATATGATCAAGAAAAACCCTCACAGGAGCTAGTGTCAGGCAGGTTGGACTTTAGTCACGTTGACAGCCAACGTTAGCCATCACAAGTCCAACCCTTGTCAACTTGACACACAATCACGTCTACATATATCAATAATAACCTGGTCACAATCCCATTTCTCGAATGATATAACTATGCCACATACAACCGCAAACACATGGAATGCTTTAGGGTACTTCTTCTTATGTCAACAATAACCAGGTCCTAATCCCACCTCTAGCATGATATAACTATACCACATACAACTGTAAACACATGGTATGCTAAGGGTGGGTGGCAAAGTCCCTTGAGGTATGCTCAGGATCTTATAACTTACATATGATGGTGTAGGTTTACACTTAAACACTGATGTCACCTCAGTCCATGATCAGGACACGGAGGGGAGAAAACCCAACCCACTGCTCAGTGTTACCGCTTCCATATCCGTTCCCTTTCTGTGCGGCAGCACAGTGCATGGCCCGGAGCAGTTAAGGAAGAGTTTGTTTGGGCTTATGGTTCCAGAGAGGGGAGTCCATAAAGGCAGGAGAGGCAGCAGGTGGCTGGAGCAGGAAGCTGGAAGGTCACGTCTTCAACAACAAGAAGCAAAGACAAGGTGTGTAACCTGGAAGTGGGGTGAGACTATGAGCTCTCAAAACCGTCCCCCAAATGAAGTGCTTCCTCCAGCAAGACTAATCTCTTAGCAAACCCACAGTGTGGTTGGGCAAAGGGTGGTGATATGAATCCTGTTTAGCCAGGAAGATCCCAGGGCAATGCTCTGATTGGCCCGAGTCAGGGACCCACTGTGGTGTTTGCTGTAGAACAAACAGTACGTGTTTGTGTGGTCAGTGTTTGAGCACACTTGGAACATACGCTCAGAAGGTCAGGAAAGCTCACTAGTCCCAGGTCACTGTGGCTGCTAAAGAGCAGGAGTGAAGAGGGTGGGAATGGGACAGGTAAGCCAGTCAGCCATCTGGAGGGATAATTCATGCCGGAGATAGTGGTGTCCAAAAGAGGACAGTGGGTTCAAGACAGTTCTGGAAGGGGATGCACAGGGTGCAGTTAACTTAGATAACTGGTATGCTGGGCTGGATAGGTAGTTAACTTAGTTAACTGGTATACTGGGCTGGATAGCGCCCTTTCCTCCTCTACCAAACACCCAGTAGAAACAGCTCAGTGAGGAAAGGTTTCTTTTGGTCTATCTTGGCAGGAGAGGCACAGTCTGACACATTGGCCTATGGCAATGGAGCTTGTGGTGGGACTCAGTCACATCTTGGCTGGTCAGGAAGTGACAGCTAAACTGGAAGTGGAGATGGGGAGACCCTGTAGAGGCCTGCCCCTGGACCTGTGTCCTCTAACTAGGCCTGTGTCCCAGAGGTGCCACCAGCTGGGGATCAAGTGTTCAAGCATATGAACAGACACTATCTTTCCAAAAGACGGGTCCAATCTGAGCATCAGATGTGAGCTTGGCTGGAATCAGAGCTTTGCTGAAGGGAGTAAAGTAAGGTTCCTGGGACAGTCATCTTGGATTTGAATGGGTCCGCAAATCCAATAGCAAGTGTCCTTTGAAGAGACAGAAAAGCTGAAGAGATGCAGGGAAGACAACACATGATGACCCAGATTCAGGGCAGGTCTTCCTGTTTCAAATAATGTAGTCAGCTATCTGCACAGATAATCCTCAATCACTTATGACTCCAGTTTGAGAGGATCTGACCCTCTCTTTTGGCCTCCACAAGCATCAGGCACACATGTGGTGCACAGACATATATGCAGGCAAAATGCCTATACACATAAAATAATTTAAATTTAAAAAACAAAACAAAACAGGAACTCCCCTAGGTTGCTAGTAAAACATTTGAAAGTATAGCCACCGGAAAAGAACTTAGCAATTTCTTATAAAGTGAAGTGAATACCTCACAACTAATTCCACTCCTAGGCATGTCCACACAAGCACTTGCAGAATGCCCTCATCGATGCTAATTATAGTAATAATAGCCCAAGTCAGAGACAATCAAGGGTCTATCCACTGACAAGTGGAGAGCAATGTGCAGTATATCCTCACAGAGAGATGCTGTTCAGAAATACACATGCATGGACCTCAGAAGCAACATGCCAAGTGCATGGAAAGAGCCACCAAGGACCACACACTGCTTGACAGGTTTAGATGAGACTTCTAGAAAAGGCAAACTCATTGAGACGCAAAGAGGAGCTGTGATTGCCAAGGTGGGAGAAAGATCATGTAGAGGGGCCTGAGGGGGCAACCTGGGCTACATGCAAAGGGGCCTGAGGGGGCACACTGGGCTACATGCAAAGGGGCCTGAGGGGGCACACTGGACTACATGTAAAGGGGCCTGAGGGGGCACACTGAGTTGTATTGGGCTGCACTGACTGTTCAGGGCTCTTACTCTACTCATGATGTCCGTGTTACGGGATGCACATTATAACCCAGTCAACCGGCCTTTGGATTTAAATTAAGCACTAATTACAGTGTTTAGGGAATGAGTAACAAAGCCAAACCTGATGAAAGCTCATTAAAAAAACATTGGAAAGCACAAGAACAGATTTTAGAACTCAGGAAACCCAGATAAACTAATAATCCATTTAAGAGCTGATTTCCTTGGGGTGAAAAAAAAAATCAAGTGAGCAGAGGATGAACTTCCCTAGTAATAAATAAAGAAGGAGCAGATAGGAAAGTAACTGTGAAGGGCCACAGGGCACAGTAACCCCCCATGACCCCACACTTCTCTGATCTGTTCTGTGTGGCTTTCAAAATCTGGACCAAATGAACGGTTTTCCGAAAAATATAAATTATCAAAGATATCCCCCAAAGAAAGTTTAAAAATCAGAAAATGTTGATTATTAGAGAAAGATTGGGGGCAGCGTCTTTAAAATCACCATGCAGAGAATCACATGGTGCCCACTGTCTCAGAAGTCAGTCCTGCTGTTTACTGGGGAACTTTAGTAGGGTCTTTGTTTTGTTTTTTTTAAACACTAGAAATCATGAAGAAAGGAAATAAATCTCTTAATATTTCGATGAAGCTAGCTATCATCGACAACCTGAGACACTCACCATGATGTAAAGAAACCACAGCCCAGCTTCACGTACGGATGTAGAAGCAAGTGCAGTAGGAGCCGGTGTGTGCAACAGACAGTGGGTTGTGATGGCTGTGGGTGGAGCTGGGGTGTGCTCTGCAGTAGGATGCTTCCTAGTGTGCACAGCAGCCTGAGTTCACCCCCGGGCACCCACAAAGAAACTAGGGAGGAAGCCAGGCGTNGGTGCTCATGCCTGCACTTCAGNTCTCCAGAAACAGAGGCAGAGGGATTCTGAGTTCAAAGCCAGCCTAAGCTAAGTGGTGCAATCCTGTCCCAAACAACGACAACAAAAGAATTACAGAAAGATTGTTCGATATTCAGAAACCCACTACTGATTTACCGGAGACTTCTCGACAGGATGTGTTCAGCTCCATAGATGAGGGGTGCATGTCGGTTAAATTACTATTCCAGCCTGGTTTTTAAAAGCTTGATAGGTGGGAAGGTGCATGCTTCCCTGGTGTGCTAGTTAAATACATCTCAAGTCAGAAAGCAGACAGCAAAAGCCTGGAGGGCATGAGGACCCAGGAAACATGCATGTGCTCTGAGTGGATGGATAGGGCTGGTTCCTCCTTGTATGTCCAGCATTCTGAACCTTGCCCACACATCACAACAGCTCAGGACATCATCTGTTATCATCTAGGTTGTTAAGGACAATGGGCATAACTAAAGTCTATTGCATGCATACTTTCTGGCTCATCACTCATCTTCGGGGAATTTAGGGTATCAGGTGTGGGTGTGTTTATAAGACATTGGTGCAGATGTGGCTATTGCCCCATTGTTTGTAACAGCCAAAAACAGAAAATCACTTAAATGTCCATTGAGAGAGGACCAGGCTGGGAGCGGGTGTCCATACAACCAGCTCCTTTGCAAGTATTAAGGTAAAGAGCGAGATGCTGGGCACTGATGAGCTTAGAAGGAGGAAAGGTAAGCATGGTGTGGACCAGACCACTGCTTGCATACGATCACTGGATAGTCCTGTAAATGCAAAAGTGCCTCTGAAAGGAGAGATCCTTCTGTTGTCTCACTGGATAGTCCTGTATGTGCAAAAGTGCCTCTGAAAGGAGAGAGATCCTTCTGTTGCCTCCAGACTACATCTTTTCAAGAGACTTGTTTGTTTTTCCATGTGTGTTGCCCAATGAAAAGGAGATTGTTGTTTAAGAGAAAGAGTTTCTAACGAGCCTGTTAGCCCTTGCAAGGATTCAGCCTTTTCTGTGTATGTGGCGAACTCTTCCTTTCAAGCGTTTGAAATCCGACCCCCAACCTTCTGTCTGTGCCCCTGATCTGCATTTTCTTGTAAGAATGTTCTATGTAAGCTACAGTCTGTTCCCAGAAAGAGAATTAAGAGACAGCAAAATACACCACGCATGCAGATTGCCTTAACTTCAACCCCCTCCCTGCAAAGCCTTTGGAATTCAGTCATGCAGTCTCAATTTCAGCCCCGCCCCTCCTCGCCCCTAGGATGCTAGTCTGCAATTTCCTTCTGAAACCAGAAATTGGGGCCAGAATTTTTGCACCACAGAGCTAGTTGGTACCTGTGGATGCTCTGCCCTCTTGTGGCAAGAATGTATTATAACAACCAGGCCATTGCCACACAGGTGCTTGGATTCTCTGTGTCCAACCCACAAAATTTCAATAGGCAGCCATACAGGTGTCACGGCATGTTTCCTATCAAAATAATGATTATATATGTGGATTTTACACATAGACATGCAGTAATAACTTTTTGCAAAACAATTTTTTTGCAATAAAAATAGTTTTAAAACTACAAGCAAAACAAACAAAAGCCAAACCAACCCAAGCAGGTGTGTATACACAAGCACACATGCATAAACACCACTCAAACTCTGATATTTATGCTTAGGGTGATAAAATCGTGGCTTCCTTGTTGTATGCCCTGGAATATGCATCACAAAGCCGCCAAGAGGCCAATCCTACATGGCCACATAGTTAAAA
>LZPO01027375.1:276664-293306 GCA_001675575.1 Neotoma lepida
GCAGGCAGGTCAGGCTGGGGAAGGTGTGTGAAGGGGCGATCAGGCAGACTCACAATTGTTTGTAACTCTAGTTCTAGAGACCAAATGCCCTCTTCCTGCCTTCCTCGGGGACTTCACACACTTGGTGTACATATGTATATACATGAAATAATAAATAAATCTTTAACTTAGAAGAAAATAAGATGGAAAAGTGACTGAGGAAGACACTTGACCATTGACCCTGACCTCCATGCACACCATCACACACACACACACACACACACACACACACACACACACACGCACGCACGCACACACGGTTACATTAGTGCTGACGTGAAAAATCATGACGTGTCTTGGTTTGGTTTCTATTGCTGTGATAAAGGTCAAAACCAAAAGTGGCTTGGGGAGATAAGGGTTTATTTATCTTACATATCCCAGTTACAGTTACAGTCACAGTCACCAAGGGAACCCAAGGCAGGAACTCAAGCGGGGCAGGAACCTGGAGGCAGGAACTGAAGCAGAAGCCATGGAGGAGTGCTGCTTCCTGGCTTGCTCCCCATGGCTTCCTCAGCCTGTTTCAGTCTACACCACAGGACCACCTGTCCCCTGTGGTGGCACCGCCCACAGTGGGCTGGGCCCTCCCACATCAATCATTAATCAAGAAAACGCCCTGCAGCTTGCCTAAAGATCAGTCCGGTGGGGGCATTTTCTCAGTGGAGGATCCTCTTCCCTAGCTTGTGTCAACTTGACACAAAAACCAACCAGCATAGATGAGAAGGGTACTCCATGGGTGACCAATGTCCCCTCTGAGACTTTGTTCCCTCACTTTTGATCAGAGGGGTCCATGATTCTCCACCGTGACACGCTATGCATCAATGGCAGTCCCATACTCCTTCCACAGCTGCTGGGGCTGCCTGTGAAGCCCCTCAAACATCTGTTCCTCTTCCAAATGTATCACAGTGATGTGAACACAACAGCCATGGGGCACGGAGAGATGGCTTAACCGGTAAGAGCATGGATTCCTCAACAGCATACCTGGGTTCAGTCCCAGCGCCTACATGGCAGCTTGGAGCCACCATAACTCCAGGGGATCCGACACCCTCTCCTGACCTCCAGAGGCACCAGGCACCAAGTACACTTACATACATGCAGGCAAACAGTCACACACATAAAACCAGGGCAAATAAATCTTGCTTTTCAAAAAAGACAACACAAGATCATGTTTAAAAAGCTTTAATTAAAAAATGTTAATACAGCAAAAGGCACTGTCCTAACGAAAATAGCGTATGTAGAATATAGACTGAGAATCTACGAAGAGCTGGCAGAGTGGTCCCCGGCACAACACTGACCTCTGTGTGTGCAGTCAGAGATCACAGCAAAACAGGCAGGTGACATTTTGAGGTTCAGGTCATTTCTTACTTGCCTCTTCCCTTCTGCCTTTTCAATGAAGGGGCCAGAAGAGATAAGGTGTCTGCAGTTGAGTAGTGAGTGGGAGGCCCAGTTGTCCAAGGGCAGATAAGTAACTCCAAGGCCTGGGGATCTCCCTGCCTAATAAGGCACAGGAATTCCTGTGGAGGAGGAGCTGGTGACAGGAGGTCTGTATGGCAGGAATATCAAGGTCACTGTGTCGACAGTCACAAGTTCTCTGGGTCGCTCTCCAAACCTTCCCTCCAGCCTGGGCAACAGGAATCTGTTTGGAGCAGAGTTTGGCTCACACAGGGGCCATGAATGCAGCAGCCACAGCTGGGTCCCAGGAGCTCTGAACTCTCAAGACAGCAGGAAAAGTGTCCCTGAGCATCTTAGGGTGGGGAGGAGCCGAGCATTCATTGGAATTCAAAGGACTCTGGGACCCAAATAATTATTCAAGGACAGTGGCAATTCAGAGGATAAACCACGTCAAGGTTCTGATATGGAGACATCCCCTGTCCCCCAACACACACACACGGAATCACTGCCTACTGGGAAATGAGAGCTGTAATCATCAAATCAGACAGAGCTAAATGTGTGTACTGGAGCACAGTCAGTGCTGTGTGTGTGTGTGNGGGGGGTGCTTTTCATTAGATTGTGGTTTAAATCTTTATTGTTTTATATGTGTATGGTTGTGTGTGTGTGCACGCGTGTGTCTGTCTGTCTGCTTGTGTATATGGACTGTGCATCATGTGGAGGCCAGAGGATGACTTTCTGTGGTCTCTCCTTTCCTTCTACCATGGGTTCTGGGGATCAAACTCAGGTCGCCTCTATACTAAGCCATCTTGCCAGCCCTGTGTCCAGTTTCCCAAAACTTGCATCTCACTGAAGTGTTTCACACTCTCCAGGAGTGCCAGTGTTTGAGGTTTCAAGGTGTCATGGTACAAAAGATCCTTGTATCTCAAGTGGTAGCTGGAGAAGGTTGGCACTCGAGCACTAGTTCCCTGTGCTCTCAGGGCAGGTGGCTAAGATGTCTTTGTCTGTCTGCTTTGAACAGCGACTCTGGTGCCACCCCTCTCCACTCCACTCCCATAGTTCCATCTGTTGGAGGGGGCAGGGGCAGCAGATACCGAGTTAGCTGGCTAGACTGTTTTATCAAAGTCTCCCAAGCAACAGACGGGCATTGTCCTATGTTCTCATGGCCGGAGTCTGAAACAAAGGCTTGGGAGGGCCTCATGTCCTTGAAAACTCACAAGGAGAATTGCTCCTTGTTTCTGTCCGGAGTCCAGTGGCCATCCACCTTTAGCTTTTTTCAGCTTTTATCTTCATCCCTCTGGTCTCTGTCTCTGGCATCTCATAGCATTCTCCTTGTATCATGTCCCTCTTCTTAGAAGGGCATGAGTCCTACCAACGTTAGGACCCGCTTCAGTCATTCCTTGAAAACTGATGGTTGGTGAAGACCCTACATCCAAACAAGGTAATGTTCACTAGTACTGGGGGATGGAACCTCAACATGTCTTTTAGGAACATAACTAACCCAACAAGTCAAACCTGTCACCTCAAGGACCCTGCCACCTCAGTCCCATGTGTTGCCAGTGCCCATATATACACCTTCCCCATGCCTTTGGGATGGTGGGGTGGCCACTTTCCCTCCAGTGATAACTGTGCACCTTGCAAATTTCTATCCAGATTGAACTGTGAGGTATGTGAGAGAGAGAGAAAGAGAGAGAGAGAGAGAGAGAGAGAGAGAGAGAGAGAGAGAGAGTGTGTGTAAGGAATGCAGGAAAGGTGTGTAGTAAGGGAGGCGTGGGAGACAGGAGAGCAGAAGGAGGATAGAGTCACAGTTGTGAACAAAAAGACCAGGACAGAGGTGCCTGACAGGTGGGCCGTGCAGGGAGCTGAGGGGTCCTATTTCATCTGTGCCACCTGAGAGTAGATTGCTGTTCCTATCAGAGCTGCCTCAGGGTGTCAGTGTCCTTAAGGGGGACAAGGAAGATGAAGGGCACACCCTTCCCTTTTCAAAGGCTACTTATGAACTGGACTCATCATGTCCATATCTTCTGAACAGAACTTAGTCATGTGACCCTGCTAATGTTGAGAGATTTGGGGAAACTCGGCTTGCATTCTCAGAGGCCATGTTGTTGGGGACCCTGCTAGATTTAAAAGGACAAGGGTAGGTGCTGCAGAATAAATTGATCATCTATTATAGAAGGAATGTGATTTTAGAAAACTTGTGTTCTTCATTCATCCCTCAATTCTTCACTAGCAAAAACTCCAGTGTCACCCCTACAATAAAGACTATGACATGCATGTGACATGTAGGGCTGGTCTATTCTTAACTAGCTATGGGGTTCATGGCAGAGGCTTCAGTTCAGGAAGGTGTGTGGCAGGCTGTTCTACAGCCACCTGGTTTTGAATGACACAGCAAGCTCTGCAGCTCTCTAGAACGCGGGCCTGGAAGAACGCCTTGTCCTTCTCCTGCCAAGCATCTGACTCGATGTACACATTGAACGGGTCGTGCGAGTGCTCCAGTTTCTTGGACCGGATGTAACTCAGCATGATGCCCAGCGTGAAGAAACCGAAGAAGCCCAGCACCATGAGGATGTAGAGCGCTTCCAGCTTGCTGTCATCTCGGAGCTGAGACCTGTGAGCCAGGTCTGATACACTGCCATCCTGTTCCGCTGTCTCCTGCCACAGCGTGGTCAGAAAGGGCAGCACAGTCGTGGAATTAGACAGGACCATCCTGGGCTTCAAGGTTTCCCCTGATGTGGAGCAAAATTCCTGAAAGGAAAATGCAACTTGAAATCAAATAGTATGAACTGGCCACCTCCGATGCCATGCTCACAATTCTTTAGAGTCTCAGGTGACAGAGGGGAGTGGACAAACATCCTTTTGTGGGGTATATCATCGGGATTCTTGTTGGCCTCTCTTGGTCAATCAGCTGATAAGTTGACTCGCTTCAGTTCTACCCATCATTCCCTCAACTCTCTGGTAGGTGGCCATTGGGATGAGTCTCATCAATGTATGTTACTGTATACACGGATGTGTGTGTGGTAAATGATATAGGGTCATTTACCTCATTGGGTCTTATTCCTTTTTCCCTTATTACTGTCTTTATGGCCCATTCATGTGCTGTGCACATGTGCATTTCCTTACATTCAACTCATGCCCATGTCAAACACTCATTTCTCTCACTGCCCACGCCCCACAGAGATAGGCATGATGGTGGCCACGCCCCACAGAGGTGGACACTATGGTGGCTACCCCCACAGAAGTGGACACTATGGTGGCCACTCCATGAATAAAGCAGATGGCCTGGCAGAACAGCTCACTGGGTGAAAGTGCTGGCTAAATCCAGGCCTGATGAACTGAATTCCATCCCTGGGACCCACCTGGTAGGAGGAGAGAACTGATTCCTGCAAACTGTCCTCTGACCTCCACATGTGTGTGTCCCCTCCCAACACACACATATACATATACACAAACACAAAATAAATAATGCACCTGGGAAGCAGAGGCAGGAGGATTCCTGTGAGTTTGGGTTTACAGAAAGCGTTCCAGGCCAGCCAGGGCTAGTAAGATCCTGTCTCAAAAATTATAAATAAATAATAAACAGAAGAGAGATAATCGGCCTCATTTCCAGGTTCCATGGACCTGGAAATGAATTATACATCCCTACAATAGTCCTTGGTGGCTGTGGTGATGAGTGGGACTCTCCCCCATAGGAAATGTATTTGAGCACTTGGTTCCGGGCTTGTAGTGCCCTTGTGAGAAGTTGTAGAACTTTTAGGAGGTGGAGGAAGCACAGCCCTTGGGGAGGGCTTGAGGGCTTAGAGTCCCGCCCACTTCCAGTTCACTCTCTCTGCTTCCTGTGTGCGGACGAAGATGTGATCTCTCAGCTTCCTGTTCCGGCTGTCTGCTGCCATGCCTCCCCCACCATTGTGGACTTTCTGTCCCTCGGCAACTATACATCAAAATAAACTCCTGCATAAGTCATTTTTGGTCATGGTGTTTGTCACAGCCACAGAAAGGTGACTACAGTGGTTTATGTGACTCCTTGGACTGAGGCACAGGCAGTCACCTTGGGAAGGAGTGTGCAATGGGTGGTTGCTGCAGTGTGAATGCGTCCCCTAAAGGCCATCAGATCACTGATGAGCTAAAATTATTTCGATTCTTTTGGAGTGGGTGTAGGTGTAAGCGTGGATATAAATACCATCTTCTGCCCCTCTCTTCTGTTTGGAAATAGAAATCTAGAGATGTTGAAGTCATGCTCTCAGTTCAACTCAAAAGTGGCCACTAGGAGTTTACCTGGCTTGAGGCGGTCCAACCTCATCTCCTAGGAGTCTCAAGGCAGTTTTTAGTAGAGTGTGCCAATGAGGTACCCTTAGTGAGTATTGTAACTAGAGGCAAAGGCATGGTTGGGTCATGGTTTCTGGCCAGAATCACCAAGAAAAAGACAATGTAACATACACCATGGCAGTTCAGTCTTTCCCAGCTAGCATGGGGACTGTGTGACATTGACCAATATCATTCCTGGAACAACCACCAGCCCCAGAACTCCCTCTCTAGGTTAGACCTATAGCTACTTCTCTGTAGAACTAGCTTAATTTAAAGATGACCCTGAACCCAGCACCAGGTGAAGACGGTTTGCATCTTCTGAGCCTTCCTTGCTCTCCCCACGTGTTAGTGGCTCGCCCTCTGCCTCTCCTCACACCACTCACCCTGTCCCTCAGAATCATGAACATGACTGTGACCCCAGATCTCCTCTCTCAGCACAAGAGCTCATCAACATTTCCCAGGCTGCTCCACGTCATCACCGCAGCAGCACCCTGCCCGTGCCGTGGTGAGCTCAACAGCCGCGCCACCTACATCAACACTGGAGCAAATCCTACCATGACCGTCCCAAGTAGAAGGGCTTGTCACCTTCAGAAGGAAATGTCCCGTCCAGAGCACAGCTGTGCATGGGCTCTAAATCCCTCCATGGCTGTCACTCTCCCAGACTCCAGGCTCCAGTCCCTCTGGCCCTTCGCCGACTCGTCCACTTGTCCTTAGGTCTTTGCATGTTTTCAGTTCAGGCCTCAGCTCCACAATGGTGTGCTGCTAACACTAGCAGGAGGTGGTAGACCTGTAGAGCTGAGGCTGAGCTCAAGAACGTGGGTTGTTGTCGCCTTTGAAGGGTCTGCATGCTCCTTGGCCCTTTCCTGATACTGCTCGCTGCTTCCTGGCTGCAGCAAGGTGAGCAGATCTGTTTTACCGTGTGCTGCTCTGCCTCACCACAGCCCAGAACCGGTGGAGCCAGGCGACCACGGATGGAAACCTCTGAGAGTGTGAGGCGAAGCAAGCCCTTCCAGATTGTTTTCTTAGTGTTTGTCACAGTCACAGGAAATGGCTGACACAATGAGGCTGTGGGGTTTTCTGCCTCGCTTAGAAGTTGCATTCTAAGAATTTGCGGCTTTAGGTTTTAGGTTTCATTTTACCGTGGTTGATCACTGTGGCTCTCTTCCACACTTTCTGGAAAGAGCTGTCGTGAATGAGAAACGAAGCTCATCTTTCTGGTTGCTAGCCGTTTGAGTATGTGCAGAGGCCTGTTAGGGTTTCAGGAGGGTTAAAGGGAAAACAAACTACTGATTCCTCAACAAAGGAAAAGTCAAGCCCCATTCTGACCAGGAGGACAGGCGGGAGTCATCCAGAAACAGATCAAAGGTCAAAGCTCAATGATTTCTTCCTAAACAAGTTGAAACCATTTAGGGAGTCTCAGGCCCCTCCCCCAGGGAAGAGCAGGCATTGAGCTGATGGCGTGATTTCATTTCCAAAATCCCAGAGTGACCGCACTGACAAACGACCCTGTTACCAATTGCTATCGGGGAGTTCTTACAAACCAGGGTCTATGTGGGTGATGGCAGGCAACACTGGGGGACCCAAATGTTAATTGGTTCAGAATCAATAACTCTACACAGGAAACTAATTTCAGAGTCAATTCTGTATTTAATTTATACTTGTGGGTTTGCTAAAAAGACATGTTTCTTAAAACCAGACGGAAATTACTGTGGCCAGAAGAAACAGCCCCCAAACGTCTGTTACAACCCGCCCTGGGCCCACCACCATCTCTCTCCTTCCAAGGTCCTGGTTTAGCATGCTGGAGAAGCACCTGGTGAACTGCAGATTGCGGGCCTCCCCCTCCATGGTTTCTCAGGACTTAGGTGCAGACTGGGAATTTGCATGTCAAGTGCTTTCTGAGTTCTGGGAGCTCAAGCTGCTGCTCTGGGCACCAGGCTCACTAGCTTTGAGAAGCTCTGTGGAGTGCTCAGAAAATAATGGCACCTAGATCCCACCTCAGAGATTGTAATGATGTCACTCTGGGTTCCTGACACGGACTTTTAAAAAGCTTCCCGCTATGGTTTGACTGTGTCCCCAGATCAGGTGCTGGAAAGAATTCTCAGTGAAACCGTGCTAAGAAATGGGGCCTTTACATGGAGTTTAGAATGGGTTTGAGGCTGTTGCCCCCACTCCCTTCCCCTTCCACTATGGGATGGCACAAAAAGAAGGCTCTGGCCAGGCAGGTGTGAGCCTTTGGCCTTGGCCTTTCAGCGTCCAGGACAGGAAGAAGGAATTTTTCTCTTGAGAGTTGTCTCATGTAGTCCACACTGGCCTTGAACTTACTATGTACCGAGGATGACCTTCAATTCCTAAAGGTCATGCCTCCACCTCCCCAGTGCTAGGGTTCTGTTATGTCACCACACCTGGTTTATGCCTGCTGAGGATTGAGCCCAGGGCATAGTGCACTAACAAAGCACTCTACCAAGTGAGCTACACACCCAGCTGGAAACGAATTCCTTAGGTATTATTGGGCCTAGGTGTTCTTTGTCACAGACAGAGCTCTGTACTCCTGACTGACACTAACAGTCAGGTCTGAGGCATCTGGGCTGCGCAGTGGAAACTTAGAGAATGGACTGATGTTTTGTTCTACAGAACACCTGGCAGAATTAATTATCTGAGATATAAAGCATGGTTTCATGGTTGAATGTTCACATCTTCCTTGTTTCCCAGCTCTTTCTTGGTCTTGCATGCTTCTCCAGAAACTATCGCCTTCACCGTGCTGGTGCTAACTCACCCTGGCACCTTAAACTATGATTAGGTTTACGCCAGAAAAGCCAGCGTAAGCACCTGTCTCTCAAATAACAGCTCTACGGGTTTATGGGAATTGTTCTGTATTTTACATGAATGCATTCCCTTGCTTTTGCTAACTGCCCTCTGTACCCTACAAAGCCCGCAGATAGTTCACTGTGGTATTTCGTATACTGAGACTCCAAATGAGNTTGTCAGTGCCTTTGTGGTAGTCCTGACAGAAACGACACTGGGTCCAATCTGCATGCCATTTGGGGGCTAATGTCAGATTCCCCAAGTTCACTTCCATTACAATGTCAGAGCACCCACAGCCTGGTGGCCCTGGTGTCAAGACTGGTGAACTCAAATGGATGTGGAGACATCAACTGATCCCGCAATTTTAATTTACAGAAAACTGAGCTCCAGAGTACTGAGATGAGTTGCCCAAGGTTATCTCTCCTATCAAAGCATGTGAAGTGTAATTTTTTAGCTATTGGCTCCATTGTATCAGTACAGAGAACAGAGTTCCCAGGACCTTGGAGAGAAGAGAAAGACCCTTAGACTCAAAGAACTGGAGAACCAGCCACTTCTCAGGTCCAGTTGGGTCTCACATGTGAGAACTGGCTTTATTCCTAAACTATGAGAAGTTGGCCCCATCTAAGTTCTGCACAGACAGCTCTGCCCTGAGANAACTGTTGGTCTGAGTCACGGACTGGTACAGGCTGTAGAGGCATTCCCAGTTCAGACATAACCAACCTGGGGCTCAGCTTGGGTTGAACATTCTCACACTGGCACTGGCTGGGATTTCTACTCATTTCTGCAGATGCTTGGGCTGGAAGCAGAGGCCNGGTCCCAGTTAGAATTGTGCCAAGTGTGTTTTTTTCTTGAAAGCTCAGACCCAGAGCTGCAGGCCTGTGGGAGTCGCTCAGGATTCAGGGCTCTGGGAAGCTGAGGGAAACTGAACAGCTCTAAGTGGAGCCTGTGTGGCCCCCAGTGCACCCTTCTACCTTCCCACCCCAGCCTAACGTGCTCTTGCTAGGTTACCTATCAGCACTGGTAACAGTCTGGAAGCTTCCGGAACAAAGGCTTTCCCAACACTGGCAACGTTCTGAGGACTTGAGGTTTGCTCACTTGGCAGGGCTCTCTTCTAACAGTTTAGGTTCCAGGATAGACAGGAGAGATGGGGGCCATGGCCGGAGCTGGGGTCTGATTCCTGCCCCTCTCGGGTTTGGGTGAACCAAAGAGCCCTCCCCTAATCACTCATTATCTCAATGGAGTGGGGTACATTCTTGTTCTGAATGACAGAATTCCTGAAGCATTTCCTCGAAAGAGCACTGCTTAAACAAGACACAGGGCTGAGTCACCGAAGCATTTGGCCTTAAGTGCTAAGAAGCAGACTGAGCGCGAAAGCAACTCTATACAGACCTGATTTGGGTGACTATGACCTTGGTGGAGCCTAGAATTTACACCAGTTGTCCTTGGAAGCAACTGTCTACTGCTCGTGCCTTCATTTCAACCCCATGTCCAAATTCTGGAAACACATACGCTACATTTACCCCTTCATGGGGGCCTCCAGACTCTCCAGGGAGCAAGCTGGCATTGCCTTGGTCGTCCATCTTTCCCCTGGGAACTGAGGCAGATGGGGCTTCTCAAGGAGTTAGGACAAAGTGTGGAGACCCAGAACTACTGTCCTCAAACAGGGAAGCTGCTATCTGCCACCTCCTGGCCGCACGTGGGCTGCAGCCTCCGAATCTCGTTCTATTCCCAGACATAGAGGTTGGGGTCTGAGGAATGGAAATGCAGACACAGAAGATTCTACAAGGGAGGAGTGTGAGAATTGTGGATAAAGAACAAATGACAGCTGAAACTGTTTATGAGGAAGGAGGCAGGAATTGCACCTTCAGCCAATTAAACCCAAAGAGCCTCAGTTTCCCCATCCCAGTTTTCCCCAGCTTGGGATGGGGAACTCTGCTCTGTCTAGATGCACACACCACAGGGTTGTATGCAACTTCAAATAACCCTGTCATGACCTTGGCCCCTGCTCTCTTCAAGAGCATGGGCAGATATCTCTGTGGTAACGTGCTACAGGTCCTTCAAAGGCTCGATGGAATGGCAGACTGTGAAAACCCCACCCAGGTCTCCCTGTTTCGGCCCTTCATGGTGCAGTCTCTCTCTCCCACAGTTGGAGTAGTTTGCAAGTGTATTTGGGCATTTCCTTCCTGGAGCCTCTTATGTCTATAGACTATTATCTGCCTCCATTCCCTACTCCAGCACTTAGATTATTTCAAGAAGCAATTGCTATGTAAAGGAGAGCTCAGAGTTAGATCCGATACCACTGCAGCAAGAGAGTGACTAAGTGAGAAAGCACATTGCATTCTGGGAGTGAGCTCACTACCGGAAAGCCTCTGGCAATGCAGTATATTGTCCTGTTAAAATTTAAATTGTTTTTTTATTTTTATAAATCTTTTGCATGATACATTGTTTATTATCTATATTGCTATATATGGATCTGAAACTTACCTTACCTCTAAAAAGATTTAAGACTTCCAGTAATTCTTAAGATAATAGACTTTTGTCCCACATTCCTTTGTTTTTCTTCCATAGTATTGACTGAATGCTATCATAGTATGGTATCGTTTTCTTAATCGTTGTGTTCACTGTTGAATGTGTATCTTTCCCACCCAAAGGCAAGCTTTTAGAGCAGATTTTTGTGTGTGCTGTTTTTCATTCTGTCCAGAACAGCTGGAACTATCTGCATCTGGTGGGAATGCAGTAATCATTCATGAGAGCAGGCTTGCATGCATGAATGCATGGATGCGTCCGAGTTCCATCTGACTGGCAGAAAGAGAGACCACACAAGAGTCTGCCCACCCCAGAGATACAGATGACATGTGCGAATCTCTCTGAGGTCCTTCAGTGCTTTTGTGCTTAGGATTCGTTCCCAATCCACCATCACAGGCAAGCCCTGTGGGGTGATGGCTGGGCCGTTTCCTTGGGAATTTGGGGTGCCTTCCTCACCTGCTGGGAAAACCCAACAGAAAGGAAGGTAGAAGTTTTTCGCCCCAGTTAAGGCTGCCTGAAATTCCCATTACCCCCAAGAATTCAAGCAGAGCCTGAGAACTCAGCAAAGGCCCAATCTCCCTGACCACAAATGGCAGCTACAGTTAGTCTTCCTCCGTGGAGATGGACAGACTTCTTGTGCTGAAGTGAGCTCTCAGTCCACACAAACACATCTGAACAACCCAGGGTGGGGTGCTTCAGAGGACCCAAAGAGCACTCTGTCTCAGAGGAGTGGGGTTAGGGATTAGGCACACACCAGGGCTGTCGCCTAGCTTTCTTCTAGAAGTTTCTGTTCCCTCATTACTGCAATCACTACCAGATATCAATCATGTTCTCCATGTCCCGTGCCTTTCCCGTGTGAAAAAGGCCCAAACCCAGGAACCTTCCTGATCAAAATAATTAAACAAGTAACTGATAAAAATAAAATCAGTCTCTTTGCGGCTGCTGCACCTTCAAGTATTGCTGAGCTGGGGGTGGGGTGGGGGTCTCCGAGGCTGAGGAATGAGTTGGTGGTTTTAATTTTCTTTTGATGCTTTTAGGTATTTTCCAAATTTTCTCTGAAAATGCCTATGAGTTAATAATAAAAACAAAATGTTTTCCTATGACTTTCTTGTAAGTGAAGACAGGCTGAGAGGAGTTTGGCTGGGGGTTGAATCATGGCCCCAGTATGAGACATGGTCCCAGGAGGGCATCTGTCTCAGAGGCAGGAGCCCCGGACTTACCCGGGTCTGGAAGCCGAGGGAGCCGGGTGTGCAGCGGGATTCAAGGAGCGTGCTGAGGCCGGGATCCTCGAGCCCTGGGTGCCCTGTGCAGTGCCTCTTGGGGCGGGCGGAGCCTCGCAGAACCCGGGGGAGGGGGGGCTCCAGCCTCACTCCGCCTACACTCGCAGGTCCAGGTCCCCGAGGTCACCCAGCCCACCCGGCACCCTGCACCCAGCGCCAAGAGCAAGGAGCACTTTGAATCCAGCGGGTGGGCTCAGGGCTGGCAGACAGTCTGTAGGAGAATCAAGAGGACAGACCCGGGGCAACACTGGACAAACACCCGGTTAAACAGCTCCAAACATAGTCACCCCAGAGATGGCTCTAAACCTCTCCAGATTCCTTTCCCTTAATATCCTGCTGGACCGCTGTGGCCCTGCAGCTACTCAGCAAGGCTATTATTGAGTATCTACTTACTGAGTGCTTGGTGCTGGATGGAGGGTGCAGAGGTGCCTAGACAGTCAGGGGCTCTGCTGTGGGCAGTCAGTTGCTGGAGGCACCCCAGCCCTGGCACCACCTCCAAATTTCTTAGGCCAGTATGAACCGCTCTTCTCTCCCAGCGGGAGCAAGCCCTGAAGTGGTTCAGAGAACTTCCCACCGGGTCAATTTCCTAGCGTTGCCCACCAGCTTGACAGGTGTGAGTCTGCAGGAGGCAGTCCCGGGGAAAGGGGCTGGCCAGGCTGGTGGATGCGGTAGCAGAGGCATCCACAGTCAAGGGTATGTGGTCTTCCTCCTCTAAGCACCATAAGTACCACAGCCTCAGTGTGTTCCTGGGAACAACTGGCTGTATGTAAGTGGAGGCAGTCCCGCAGGTCCCACCGGTCACCTGCAGCGTTCCAGCGCAATACTCCTGTTGACAAAGGCAGCTGTGGAACTGTCCTCATGTGGGTGGCAGACTCCACACCGCCACTTTGTAAAGCACTAGAATGCCTCTAGCTTTTGACATGTGGTTTTATTCTGAGGATCTGAGAGGACCTGAGTTTAGAGAAGTCTTAAGGATATAAAAGTCCTTTACAGTTTTATCTACAATAATTAAAATCTTGATGCCTAAAACCAGAAAAATAATTAAATCATGGCCTATATGATACAAGAGAAATATCATATGAGGTTACTAGCAAAATGTTTACAAGTGGGCTGTCATGTGGTTTTGGCTTGCTTGTTTGTGTGTGGAGACAGAGTCTCACTGTGTACTCCTGGCTGTCCTGGTACACTCTATGTAGATCAGGCTGGCCTCAAGTTCACAGAGATCCACCTGTGAAGTGTGAAGATCAGAGTCATGCAATACCACACCTGGCTCAACACAAAATATCTTTATGCTATCCTGTTACATGAAAAACACAGGCCCTAGGCTTCACATAGAGAGCAAGATATTATTTCAAAAGGATGTAAAAGGATAAATCCCCCCTGACGTCAGCATTGTCACCATCTGATGTCAGCGTTGTCTGCTGTGGGAATATCCAAGAGGGATTTTATTGTTTCTACTCTATATCTTCAACAACTATATATATCCCAGAGAGGGAAAAAAATCCATAAACTTGGTCTAAAAATTCCTGATTCTTTCTCCTCAGTGCTGTGTTGTGTGCATGTGGTATCTTTCTTCCTACCTTTCCAAAGCCAGGAGTCCAACAGGTGGGAAAAATGGGTGAAGGCTGGAAGTAGCATGTTTATCCTACCAAGTGTTTACCTGCGGTCCTTTCATACACAATCCAGACCAAACCAGCTGCCTGGATCACTATCTCTCTCATCAGGGTGTGGGACGATGCCTCCCACCTGTCATTGGGTATTGTGCACCGGAGCATTTCCAGAAAGGTATTGTACCTTGCACATGGCAGTGTCTTCAGCTCTTTCCGGGTTCTCTCCGCTCCCCACAGAATGGGTTATTACACTGCTGCACTTGACAGTCCCTGTTTGTCATTGTGAGGCAAACTTGAACCGGCTTCCCTGTCTGTGTCTCTTCTCTCTTTACTCTTTAATTCTCACGTCTTCTTATCTTAGGTGTGATGGATATGACCCCATCCCCTTCGAACGACCATAGTATCAGAACTGCCCCCCCCTTTCTTCTTGGTTCCTTCACTAAAGTCATGATAGATATGGCCCCTGTCTTCTCAATAGGTTTAGTTTCATCCTCCATGAGCCCCTGCTTCAGTGAAGGTGATGTCCCCAAACCAACCACTTCCCATCATCCTCTCTTGGGAATTCCTCAACTCTAGACATTCTGCTTTCTCCTGACTCTAATCTTCTCTGATGCCAAGTGAGCCAGGCTCAGTATATGCCTAAGGTACTTGGTCGTTCCCTATGGCGGCTGTTCAGCTGATGTTCTTCCTGCATCAGGCTGGGGGCATTCCCTGCCCTTTGGCTTCCCCTTGGTTGTCAGCGTTAGTTAGTTTACCTCAACAATCACCTTAGACGAGAAAAGGGTCACTTTGCTCAGAGTGTTCAAGATTACTCTCTATGCTTCTCTGGGCGCATTGCTCCGGGCCTGTGGTGAGACAGTGTATCCTGGTGGGAACACAGGCAGAGCAAAATCAGTGCCTCACAGCTAGGAAACAAAAAAGACAGAGAAGGGGCTAGAATGCCCCTGTCCCTTGCAGAGGTGTTCCCAAACGTCTTAAAGGCTTCCCATAAGGCTCCAGCTCACGTCAAGAGCACCANGCGGAGTATCAAGCCTTTAATGCACGGCCTTTGGGCATGTTTAAGGACCAAACAGAAGGCCAGGAGCTGATTCAATGAGTAAATTGCTTGCCTCGGATACGTGGGGACCTGTGTTTGCCCCCAGAATCCAAGCTTTAAAAAAGTGCGTATGCGTGCATGTGTGTGTGTGTGTGTGTGTGTGTGTGAGAGAGAGAGAGAGAGAGAGAGAGAGAGAGAGAGAGGTGACTTTGTAATTCTAGGGCTGGGGAAGGCAGAAGCAGGAGGATCCCTGAGGCAGACAGCCTACCTCAGTTGGGGAGTTCCGGGTTGACAGCACCTGGGGACAGCACTGGAGGGCGTCCTCTGTCATTTATGTGCAGGTGTATGTGCACACACATGCATGTGTGCAGTACACAGATGTGCAATCCTCCCGCAAACACACACATGATCGTGCACGAAGATCAGTACCATAACATTACCCATGACCTTTCTATCCCATGATTCCTATGCCTTTTGGGGCAATTATCATTTCCCTGAGAATTCTGGGTCTTCCATGAGGAACACCTGCAAACCACCAAGCTTCCTTCATCCCAAACACAGAACACAGCTGTAGCATGCTGACAACATTAGTACTTCCTCATCAGGACCAAGATCAAGCTGGGAAAGGGACTCAAGGCCCATTCCGTATCTCCCCAAAGATGGAAGTGAGCCTCTGGGCCATCTAGGTCATCATCTCTCCAGCATGCATCCCACATGCATGGCCTGACCCACCTGTCTTTTCTGGTGACTCCTGCCTGCACTACCCTCCTTTTGACTACAGTCCCCCACCTGATATGATTCATATAGACATAGAAAGTCTGCCTCAGTTTACCCCCAGAGCTCCTCTGTGGAGAGTCCTGCTCGTAAGAGGTATCCTTCACTAAAGCTGGTCTCTTGGCACTCTCGTGAGNGTGTGCCTGGTTTAGAAAAGAAACTGCCACCACCTCTGGGCTCTGCAGGCCCCACTGGTCACCAGCCTCAATCCCCATCACAACTCTCCTCCATTGAGCTGCTAAGGCAGCAGAAGAGGAACCCCCATTCTCTACACAGCCTGCTGTTTCCCATGCAGACCTCCCTCAGGGATTCTGCCTTCTCTTCTTAGCTTTTCAACCCACACTCTATGGCCCTCCCCCACGTGGAGCCCAGGGCTGGTTCAGACCTCAGCCCCACAGTAGGGGGTCATGGGCCAGCTCTGAACCTGCAGGTCTAGGTCTGTTTGTTTATTTAATTTTCATGTAATTTTTAAAATTAAAAATGGAAACATCTAGATTTCTGGTTTCAACCTCAAACTCAAGGAATCTGGCAAGGCCCCATCTGGTAAGGTGAGCCCTTCTATACACAATTCAAGCTACTCACCACAGACCCCCTGCCCACGTCCCTCCAACAGTGGATCTCAGCAGGCTCAGTTTGCCACGGCCTGCCTGGCTCTGCGGGGATGGGGTTTGTTATTCTGTGGTAGGTCAGTCCTTCCCAGGGCCCGCTGACTGTAAAACCCAGGCTGCAGCCTGACTGTCCCTTCCTTTCTCTCCCCTCAGAATTCATTTCCTCGTTGCTTTGATCTTGTTCATTTGTTGGGTTGCAAGCACCTTTAGGCTGGCCAGCTGTGTGTCATCTTAGAACAATAGTTACGAACTTTTCCCAGATAGATCTGGGAATATGAG
>LZPO01027375.1:309748-334081 GCA_001675575.1 Neotoma lepida
TACAGAACAATGCTTAGTAAGTGTGTCAATACCTACCTTCTCTGTCAGGCAGCTGGCCCATGAGCTTGCAAATGCTTCACACTGCGGGTTATTTTGTTCTTGGGTCCGTATAGGAAAAAATCCCTCAGGAATGAATTCTATTCTGCTCTCAAAACAATGTGGCCACAACAGTTGCATATGGCAGGTCTGAAACTCATGGNTGTTCCCTCTGTCCCAGCTCTTCAAACTGGACCCAAGGAGATGCTTCCCGAAAAATTCCTGGGCTTCTCGAGTCTTTGAAATGGTGTCTTGATATTTAGTTATTGCTTGCTTCAGTTTAACTCCACCGACCTTGGGCAGGTGACAGTGACATAACCAGGGGCACACAGGAGGAGAACGAACCCATCCTCAGCACCTGGGGGAAGCCAGGCTGAAGTTTTCACGTGTGGACACAGTCTCCACTGAGAAAACAACCTCCCTGAAATATTTATTGCAGCAGCTGCTTGGCCCCCACCCACACAGTCTCAGCCTGACCAGCGGTGTTTGGGGACATCTGGGTCTATAAAGGGTTAATGAAAAAAAGGCAATTGAGCTGAATGGAAGCAATTCATCCAACAATTACTCACTGAGTAGAGACTGTATTCCAAGCCTTCCGCTGAGGAATCACAGTTCAGTTGGACACAGTCACAGGGTTGGGAGAATTGGGGAAAAGAAGCCAAGCATTGCCATGGAGTTCAGAGAGGAACAGTTGTGNGGGGAACACCTTGGCTGAAGCAGGGCCACATCATTCTTCCTAGTGAGACTGGCAGGTATTGGGCAAGATTCCTCAAAGGACAAGAGGCTTGAGAAGGGTCTGGGAGAGTGATCCGAGGCTGGACAGTCAGCAGAGGGCACAGCAGGGGAAGGCACAGAGGTGAGGAAGCATAGGTACGCCCCAACACATCCGTGGTGTGGTCTCCCTAACAGACAAGGGAAGAGTCTCTCCACAGATGGGGCCACAACGGGAGGCCAAGTTTAGTCAGTGAAGACATCAAGAATANACCCTTCACCCTCTAAAAATCTCATCCTGACAGCAGTGGGGAGAACGGATGGATGGGGAGGGCTCTGCTGATCACAAAGTGAGAACTCAGAAGGGAGTGAATGAGCGGAATAGCTCTGAGGATGGAACACAGTGGGTACATCCTAAAAAGAGAAGAGACTGGCCAGGACTTCAGACGTGACTGATGCTGGGGACAAGGGGACAGGGCAGCTTCANGACCCTGGCTTGAGTCACCAGGTGGCTCAGGGTACCCATTGCTAAGAGCAGAAAACACAGGTGCTGTGTCTTGAATGTGTCCCCTGAAGTTCGTGGGTTGGAAATAATTCCTAACAGCAGGNTCAGCAGAAGAGCCTGTCAGGGGCAGGTCTGCCGGGAGGCCTCTGCTTTCATGAATGAAGAAGGTGGTCATTGTATTAGAGCCCAACTAGAATTCTTATTCAAGTGTTGGGCACTCGCTACCCATGGGAGCCCTCCAGCCATGTTACCCTAATGCAGGAGGAAGCCCATTGCTAGACGCGCTGTAGGCTCTGCGGCTTTTTATTTTTATTATATGTTATGGGTGTTTTGCATGTATGTCGTCTGTGCACCATGTGTGTGCAGTAACCTGCGGAGACCAGAAGAAGGTGAGGAGCCTCTAGAACTGCAGTNACAGACAGTTGTAAGCTGCCGTGTGGATGAACGGAACTGAATCCGGGTCCTCTGGACTAGCAACAAGTGCTCTTAACTGCTGAGCCAGAGGGGAATCTTTAATTTCTTTATAGTCCTATAAAAACTTCCTGAGATAATCCTAGAGAATGTAAGCACTTGTTTTCTTCTGTCTAGGGCATTCTTCCCTTCTCCTTACGGCTAAGTCCAACAGTTACTTCCCCNACCCTGTACACTCAGGTGCCCTGNGTCCTCGGACCCTATGCAGTATACTGAACCCGCCCCCTATATCCTGATGGGGGATGTCTGTACGCTGTGAATATATGTTGTTCCCATTGGTTAATAAATAAGCTGCTTCGGCCTATGGCAAGCCAGCTTAGAGGCAGGTGGGAAATCCAAGGAGAGAGACAGGAAAGAGAAAGGCAGAGTGGGGGAGACGCCAGACTGCCATCCTAGGAGCAACATGTAATGGGATGCAGGTAAAGCCACGGAACACATGGTGATACACAGATTAATAGTTATGGGTTGAGTTAAACTATAAGACCTGCTAGCAAGAGGCCTGCCATAGGCCATACAGTTGATAATTAATATTAAGCCTCTGAATGATTATTTTATAAGCGACTGAGAGACCTTGGGGCTGGGAGGGACCAGAGAAAATTCTGGCTACAGTGTCCCTTCCCATCCACAAAGACATTCATGTCCTGATCCTAGACTCTGCAGTACGTGATTTTACACAGTAAAAAGAGGTTTGCTGGTGTGTTTACATTATTGATCTTGGGTTGGGGAGATTAGATTATCTTAGATCATGCAGATAGTCCAAAGAGAGGCAGGAAGATTAACACCAGTAATAGGAAATGTGAGGCTATGCTGTAAGACATAAAGTAAGACTCCGTTTTATATACCGCCTTCACATCTGGTAAAACTGGGATGACCTCTAACAGTCTAACTGCAAGTCCCCATGGACAGACAGGCCACCCGTCCTCCTTGCCAAACAGACCAGGGGCGGTTGCCACTTAACTCCAAGTAGTAGGCTTCATGGGATTGTTTCATATTTCATACATGTCAAATGCATCTCCAAAAGTCAGTTACCTACCCTTTGAAATGATAGAGCTCACACTGTGACGTGAGTGTGTATGTTTGCCCAACTCATGTGCTGGAACCCAATTTAATGTAACCGTATTAAGGAGTGAGACCTTGTTTGAAGGTGTCGGTTCTAAAATCCAGGTATTGAAACTTAACGGCTAACATGACAGCATTAGAAGGCACAGCCTTTACACGGTAGCATACATCTGTAATTTCATCACTCGAGAGGCAGAGACAGGAGTATCCATGCACGTTCTAGACCAGTCTGGTCTACACAGTGAGTTCCAGGGCTCCTCTTCAAGACCCTATCTCTAACAGCTTTAGATTACTCCATAACTAATAGCTACAGCATCAATTTATCAGTTCCATTTCTAGGAGTCAGAGCTCAGGAATGGTTCCTGTCTTCAGGGTGTCATCAGGCTGAAACCGAGGTGGCAACTGGAGCTATGGTCTCAACTGAGGTCCAAGGTTCCCTACCAAACTACATATAGGGCAAGGCTGCACTCCATGATAGCGTGTCAGGGCACCTGGGTCGGCTGCTGCCAGGAGAAAGCCCTAGTGCATACCACAAGCACAAGTGGAGAAGATGATGTAGCCTGGAACTCACCCAGTGGGGCTCTGTCAGGTTTTCGGGGCCACCTGAGGAGAGCCTGCCAGGGGTCCTTGATTGCCATGGTGTGTTTAAAAGGCAGTTGTTCTGAAACAAAGGGATAGGGTGGCACAGACTCCCATTAGCCCCTGTTAGCCAAACCTGTTTTCCTGTGGTGGTAGGGCAGAAGTGCGGTTGTTGGTTCCAGGTTAGACTTTTTTTTTTTTAACTAGAGGTGGCCCCCAAGTCCTTGCCACAGGTGCCCTCTCCAACAGCAGCCACTTATTTTTCTTGCCAGCAGGGGGCGCTGCTGTTCCTGGCCTCCCTTAAGGGCCAGCCTGATTTAGCCAAGTCTACTCCAGAATCCTTCTGATGGACTCAAAGCCAACTGGCTCTATATCTTAGTTACTTCTGGAAAACTTTGTCTCTGTCTCTCTGTCTCTCTCTGTCTCTGTCTCTGTCTGCCACACAAAAGGGCACAGTGCAAGGGTGCCAACCATTCCGTCATCCTCTGCGGGCCTGCCCGTACTCAGAGAGGGTTTTGCAGGGCTTGTCCACTCCGGGAATGGAGTGAGACTCTTGACAGCTATTTTAGCATTAGTCAGCCACGACCCCTAGATCTTGTCCCTCTATCTAGGCTCACAGCATCGGTAAGGGCTGCCGGCTCTGGGGACACACTGACAGCTGCGATGAGGAACTGTCTTTCAGAAGGGGACAACCACCACTGAATCTCTTCTCCCTCTCTGACAGGGCTCCCTCACCCACTCGGTACCTGGTCACACCCTCCTCCATCTCTCCAACCAATGCCCAGACACCCTAGGCACACACTTTGCTTCTTTTCTGAGAATGTTCCCTTCCTGGATACCCAAGATACCACAAGCTCTGGCTCTCATTTTCTTCAGGTTTTCACCCAAGCTCTTCTTCCAATAACACTTCCCCTGCTCTTCATATGATCGAGGCTCCTTCTGGGACACTTCCCTTCTCCATTCCTTCCTGCTGCCTTCCTGGGCTGGTGGGATGCTATGGAGGGAAGCTTAGCCCCACTCAGGCCCCTGAGCAACTCCCCAATTTCCAAACCCTCAGAACGGGCAAACCCTGCATGAGGGAAGAGGCCAAGGTGGGTGGGTGGTCGTCCCTCTCCCTCCCAGGCCGAGGTGTCCATAGAGGAGTCAGACTCTGTCCCCAGTCAGGTGACAGAGGGGTGGCTGAGGAACCAACACAGGTGTGCACTTGTCCTTGTATTCATGATTGTTCTTGGCCTTGTGTGTGCCAGGATAGTGAGGTAGGTGCAGAGCAGGGCCTAGAGGAAAGGTATTCCCGACAGGCTCTCTTCAGATGGTCCCAAGAACCTGGTAGAGCCCTGCTGGGTGAGCTCCCAGNCACACCACCTTCTCCACTCAGCGCAGGCCAAGAGGCTTGTTCTTGTGTTGTATACAAGGTCCTCTCACCATGGTAGCCAGGTTGAGCCTGCNGGAGGTCCTCAGACCCCTTGCCAGGCAAGGCAGTGACACCAGGAGCAGGAGACAGCCTGGTCCATTAACAAACCCGTCTTCAGTACCTGGTGGCCTCACTTCGAGTAGTCCTCTGTGAGCTTGTGAGAACAGAAGTTGTCAGTAGGGTTCAACCCTACCTGGACAGAGTTTTAAAGCAAAACAAGCCCTTCAGGGTGACCTTGTCACCTGCCTGAATGAAGAACTCTCCCCATAGGGGAGGGCGGCCGTTAACATGGCACTATCTTAGCTCATCCAAACCTTGAAGAATCTGAGCACTCTGCTGCATCCAAACAGTGACCACAGGAGGGCTAACACACCCAAAGGCCGAGCCTCTTAAGATCTGGTAGTCACTCTTGCTTCTCCTTGAGCACCATCACTCAGGGACCATCCCAACAGTATTCCTGTATCCTTGTGAGGAGGATGGATTTTCCTGAAGAGAAAACTTAGGATAGTTTTGGTAACGTGATTTCTAAAAATCCAGTGGTACACCCCCTGCCTAGCTTTTATGGCAGGACCAGCCTGGGTTTCAGGGTTCATTTCATGCCCTGGGTGTCTGCAGTATTCTGTCCTGGAAGAGTCAGGGTCCATGGCAGCGACCAACAAATCTTGCCATGCCCATGTGTCTTTCTACAGTTTACATATAAATGTGTATTGTTCTTGAAAAGAAAAAACATTGGTTTTAGGCATATAGGAAATCAATCATATAGGAAATCAATCATACGTTAAGTTGAAGGAAGTAGCTGGGCCAGTGGTGCTGCCTCACACCTTTAATCCCAGCACTCAGGAGGCAGAGGCAGGTGGATCTCTGTAAGTTCAAGGCCAGCCTGAGCTACAGGACAGCCTAGGCAACACAGAGAAACCCTGTTTTGAAAAATGACAACAGAAAAACCAAAAAACAAACAAAAAAATTGAAGAAAGTAAACGTGGTCCAAGTTGACTTTTTTTTTTTTAAGATTATTTTTTGTTGTTGTTTTTCGGGACAGGGTTTCTCTGTGTAGCTTTGGTGCCTTTCCTGGAACTCACTCAGTAGCCCAGGCTGGCCTCGAACTCACAGAAATCCGCCTGCCTCTGCCTCCCAAGTGCTGGGATTAAAGGCGTGCGCCACCACCGCCCGGCCCCAAGTTGACTTTTAAATTTCTATTTATTTTGTGTGAGTGTTTGTTTTGCCTGTGTGTATATATGGGCACCATGTGTTTGCCTGGTGTCCATGAAGGTCACAAGAGGGTGCTGGGTACCCCAGAAGTAGAGTTATGGATGCTGATTGAGAGCCACCATGCGCATGTTAGGAATTGAATCTAGGTCCTCTGCAAGAGCAGCCAGTGCTCTTAACTGCTGAACCATCTCTCCAGTCCCACAAGTTGATTTTTGCTGTGGCTTGGGGTGTAGCTCAGTGATAGATGCTTCCATAGCATGTACCAAGCTTTGNGGTTGATCTCCCTCAGCACACATACACACACACACACACATACACACACATACACACATGCACACACATACACACACATACACACATGCACACACATACACACACATGCACACACATACACACATGCACACACACACACACATACACACAGACACATCAATGTTCTAGAAAATATTTAGAATGCTCACACTCAACTCAGGGCTCCTGCTCCACTCCTCTGTGCAACTCCATGTTTTACAAATGTTGCCAGGTCTTTGCATCTCTGGCACGGCTCTAAGAGTAGATGAAGGGGATTAAGACCTTCTTTCAAACTTGTCCACTGTCCAAGATTTGAGTTTTCTTCCTATGTGCTGATTTTTCAGTCAAATCACCTTGGCTAGGCATGCTTTAACAAACTGCTCCCGTTTGCATGTGTTTGGTGCTTTTTGACAAATGCCCGCACCTGTGTGGTTACTGCATTGTTGTCCCTTCTGTTAGCAGCTTTGATGTCACTTCTGTTGGTAGGTTGCTCAATCAAGAACAATCTCATTACTGAAGAAAGTTCNTTTAAGGCTTTGCCCACATTCACCCTCCAGCCAATCTCGTTCTTAGAAGAAACAATTTTGAACACGCTTTTCTTCTTCTTAGTGATTACCCAGCACAATCATGTCTCCTAATCCCTGCCTTTAATTTCCTGTTGCATCAGCAGCCAGACAATTTGCTGGATTAAAGGCGTGAGCTGCTGCTTACGGGCTGGCTGACTGGAGAGACAGGAACAGACCTCATTGTTTTTCCATTCTTTCTCAGCAGCAGCTCAGTTTTCATTCTTCCAAACTCCCATTATCTATCTGTCCATTCATCTATCTACCCACCCACCAATCTATCCATCCNCCTGTCCATCAACCCATCTATCCATCCATCCCTACCCCAAACACCCAACCACCCCGTCCATCCATCTCGTCTTCCAGTCTGTCTGTTCAACCACACACTTTCCCATCCATCCCTGCCACCCCACTCATCCTCCACCACTTGATGTACCCATCCATTGATTCATTGATCCAATGTGCTATTCAATTTAGTATTCACCAAGTATGTTCAATGCCTACTATAAGCCATAACTGGCTACCCCAAATCCAGTTTCTACTCTATTTATGATGGAACAAGGAAGGCAACNAATTATATTGAAAAGATGGTACACACCACGAGGAAGGATGAGATGTAATGGGAGACCCAGCAAGAGTAGCTAGCATTGATTCTCTGAGGAAGAGGCTTTAATGATGGAGATTGTAGGACAATACTGAGTTGGCTGATTATTCATCAATATTTGTAGAGCACTGTTGGCCAGGCACTGTGATAACTGCCCATGTCTGGGCACAGAGGAACAGGACAGACACAGGGCTGTTTTCATGGATAGACACATGGTGGGGTTAGCTGGGTGGGCGCACTGGGCAGTATTCTAAATGAGGAGTACATGAGAAACGGTGCGTACGGTAAAGCACGGTAGAAAACCAAGGGTATGGCCAGAGACTCAGCATCTGCCTGGCATTCCCTTCCCGTGAAGAGCGATGATCAAAGCCCAGTGAGAATCTCGAGAGGAAAAGTAAGTGGCAAGTGTGGGCATTACACACACGGCCATGATGAAGATGACCTTTCACGAACAGCAGGGAAGACTTCCTGGAGAAAATGGGGCGTGTGGGTAGAAAATCTGTCTACCCAATGGCCATGTGACTGGTGAGTCAGAAAGCTTTTCCAGCGAGAATTACCCATTGCCTATAGAAGAACACTTCAGAGAAAATCCTCCAAAGAAAATTCTGCCTACTTCNGAGGCTGGGGAAGGAAGAGTGTCTGAAACTCAGAGGATCTTCTTCCTAAGTAATTCTGAGGTAAATTATTTGTGTAGTTTCCATCTGAACTGCTGTTACTGACACACACCTTTNAAATGGGGGCAAACATTCCACACCATGAGGATGTATCCCAGCTGCCTGTTCAGTTTTGCCCACACGGTGNATTTAATTCCTTGTGATTTAATATTTTATAAAGCCTATTTACTTCATAGAGAGTTCTGTATGTTTTACCTAAAAATTAAAGCACTGAAAACCCAGATTTCCTGTGGNCACTAATTCACAGAACGTTCTGCTTATGTCCTGTCCTCCATGCTGTGCTTGCAGACTGCAAATCACTATCTATAACCCCGAGCCTTCACAGCATCAAGAGCTACCACATTCTGTTCAACACATGCCACTATTCAGTTGGTTTAGCATTCATTTCCAGGAGCTGTGTTTCCTGGGATGATCCCAACTTACTCACTGTCAGGCTGGTAAGACATCCATGAAATCTCCACAGTTTAAATATTCGATGCTTTTTATGTGCCAGGTGTTGGAGGCTTTGTCCTCTCCACAGCACCTCAGTTAATGACACTATTTTGGGAGGTGGTAGAAGTTTTAGGAGGTGAGAGTTAACTAGAAGGAGTAGGTCACAGGTCNGGGGTTGTAGGGTGTGTGTCTGCCTCTGAACTAATACTTGGTTCCTACCCACTTCTGTTATCTCTGCCTTCTGGCTGCTATGAGGTGAGCAACCTTGCCTCACCATGCCCTTGCACTATGATCTGCCTTATCGGACCCAGGAACAACAGAGCTAGCCAGCATGGGANGAACCTGGGAGCCACGGGCTAAGTCTTCCTCCTTTAAACTGTTCCAGGTTTACGGCAGCAAAACGTGTAACACAGTTCAAGAACTACACTCAACCAACAGCAAAGTCCATCATGACCTGTCACTCAGCATCTGTCGTTATCATTTTATTGAGCCCTTCTTAGACAAAGGCACATGACAGTCACAGGCACGTTGTCATTTGGGGCCCTTCAGATCCAGGTGACGTAGTCATAACTTTTTCATTCAGCTGAGATCACACTCATGTCCACCGTGGAACTACTCAAGAGGTCTTCCATGGGGGTGTTGGATGACCTGTGAGTTCTGTTCTAGGGTCAGCTTCCTCAGCAGTGAGGGTACCGCTTTTCCACACCAGCTGTGTCGGGGATTGCGCCCAGTCAGTTACTGGGCAACACTCAGCCCTCTTCTAGGGCTATTTATGAACTAGTGCCTGGGGCTGGAATGCTGTTTAGTCTCCGAGTCATCTAGGATAATGAANGGGAACCCCATGCTGTATTCCTGTCCGGGAAACTCTCTCCTATCTCCAGGTAGTCAGTTAGTGAATCAGTTAAGGAATCCAATATTTAGCTCTGACCACCTGGATTAACACATTTCAATCTTGAACATACATGGCTTAAAAAAAAAAAAAGAGTAGTATGAAGTTCCCATCCCATGGAGGAACATTTAATGTTAATCTCCATCAGGATTATTTCCATATTTCAGTAAATAAATACTGAATTATCAAGGCTTTTACAGGCTGGCCAGAAATGTTACAACCCCTTTCCGGGGAAAAGGTGACCAGAAGTTCAGCTCTTCTGAACAGAGCTGGCCTTTAAGGTGGCTCAGCAGGTAAAGATGCTTGCAGCCAAGCCTCAGGACCTGAGGTCGATTCCCCTGTCCCCGTGTCGTCTGTCCATGCCCCCCCACCCCATACACACACAACCACATGGTCCTAAAGATGCTTGCAGCCAAGCCTCAGGACCCGAGGTCGATTCCTCATCCCTGTGTCGTCCGTCCGTCCATGTCCCCATTTCCCCCCACCCCAACCACATGGTCCTAAAGATGCCTGCAGCCAGGCTTCAGGACCCGAGGTTGAGTCCTGGGACTGGCAAGGTCCCAAGGGAAGAACAGACTACAACCACTTGTCCTTTGACCTCCACACATGCAGTGTGGGTCTGACCACACACATACATCTATACTAAGTAAATGTCTGAAAAAATAGCTTTTCTTCTGTGGATATTCCTTTTGGTAGAGAACTCTCCCAGTTTAACAAGCATCACTAGAGCTGGGGTGTGGTTGAGGGTTGAGTGGTAGAGGTGCTTGCCCCGAAAGTATGGGGCCTAGGGTTTAAGTCCCAGCTCTACACAGGAAGGAACGCATGAACGAGTGAGTGGACAGCTCAGTGAAAGAGCTGGTCAGCAGGGCTGATGTCATAATGCTGTCTGCCCACCTTATAGGGGAGGCACTGACGTCATAATGCCTTCTGCCCACCTGTACTGAGGGGGCACTGACATCACAATGCCATCTGTCCATCTGTACTGAGGAGGCACTGACGTCATAATGCCTTCTGCCCACCTGTACTGAGGAGGCACTGACGTCATAATGCCATCTGCCCACCTTACAGAGGAGGTGCTCAGAATTTTAATTTCTGTTTTATCTGTTTGGCCCTTTCCCGAGTGATGTGTGCTTTACATTCTGAATATAANGACAGCAGGAGTTGACAAATGGACGCATACTCCTGTGACTAGTCCCAGGAAGAAAATGACAAACAACATTTCCAGAAGAGCATATTGTGCTGATTTATTATAGAATGCAGTTAAAAAAAATATCTTTGAGGTTGGCCTCTTCGGCTCAAAAGCACTGAACTAGAAATACTGGGACAGCGATGCAACAGTCTCTCCCTTGCCGCCTTCCTCCCCCTGAGCACTGTAAACAGGGTTTGGAGAACATTCAATCCATTTCTCATTGCGAACTCACAGAAAACTGAATGCCAACGAATATACTCCCCAGAGGAAACCACTTTCCGAACTCCCAAAGCATGCACTGTTAATTGGCATTAGGTTATTTCAGAGTGACAAACTTTGTAATGGCATTGTAAGACCAAAATAGAATACCTAGTTACCAGACACACACACACACAATGACTAGAAAAGGGGAAATTTCCAGGTGTTCCCCGAGTGTCACGGTCCATCCGAAATGAGAGGGGAAAGGCACTGTGTCCCTCTAGCAACACAAGGCTACGACTCCACATGCTCCAAATTCATCCCTTAAACACACGACAGTAACGTCTACCACATCCAAGTCACAGGCAGCTTGAGACTCCTGCCCTCTATTCTCACCCAGGTGCACGACAGGTAATAAGATATGCTCTTGGCTTTATTTACAAGTTTATCTTCACGTTTCAATGGGTGAAAAACTATCCCAACCAACAGTTCCCAAAGAGGTTTTTGGCTGAAATTCACGCACAAACCACTATATGAAGGAAACAATGGAAAGTGATATCTGAACCCAAACNTCTAACCTACAACTTCCCACCCGCCGACACTTGGCAGTGAAACTGCTCTTCTCTCCACTGTATANGCTAAATTCTACACAGGAACTCAAGATCAACTTCTTTTGCAAGAAAGCACAAGTGACATGGTGCACTGGACAGGGTGACATGTGGACGTCTCCAGGTGCGACCCCCACGTGTGGGTGCTGTTGCAGAGAGGGCTAGGGACCAGGAAAGGCCTGTTTTCCAGTGCTTCTCCAGTTCCCCAAGATGGGAAACCACAGCGTAATTCATACACGGACAAAGGTTAGTCTTGGGACCCACTAATANACATGCACGAACGTTAGGACAGGAGGGGAGCAATGAGGACAATTTCCACATGGCGCTGGGGTTGTCCCATAACCTTTCTGCACTGGACACTTGGTGGCTTTGTGGGGTGCCTCTGCCTACCAGCGGGGGCTGGACCCTGAACGCTGGTTGGAAAGAGAAATCTCTCCCTGTCCTTGGCAAAAACAGAACCTAGAAAAGAGCAAGTACAAGACACTATCATAATCAGTTTCCTCAAGATGTCCCCAGATGTCCTTGTGTGATTACCACAAACTCAGTGAATGGCCCAAGACATTCCCAGGTGCCACGGACATGGACTGAGGTGCAGTATCAGAACAAGGAGACGAAGCCTTGATTCTCTTCTGAGCAACATGAACTGGAATTTCTGCCACAGTGGTCACGGCTGTCACCTCCAGAGCTATGATCAGCCACCTGCACAGTAAAAGATTCCTGCCCGTGAGTAGGGTTCAGAATGTGCCGTCTCGGTCTGTGAGCCAGCTCAGCTGAGGTGGACAGGCGTGTACTCTGGCCTCCTTGTCTGCGTAATTTTTGGCTTGGGTCTCTTCATTCTCTCCATCTCCTCTTCTTCTTCATTCTCTTGGTCACTCTCACACACGTGGACCACCACACTGGGAGTGGTGTCTGTTGCTGCATGCAGCTCATACTTCTCGCCTAGGGGAGCAAACAGCTGCATGGTAACTCGGTAACCGGTAACTAGGGAAAGTCCTTGAGCATGATGTGCAGGTACATCGGACTGGCACCAGGGCTGAGGGACCACTACAGGATTGCATTCAGTCAGGCACNGAGGAAGGGAGGGAGAGCAGGAGTGTGTGTGTTGTTAGCTAACCCTTCTCATGTCCACCCAGGGGGCTCCCATCAGCATTCTCCAAGAATTGTGAGGGGAGCATCAGTTCAGGGAAAAGACAGGCCTACACCACTCTGGAAGCAAATGTCCTGAGCCTCCTGTGCAAGGCTTCCAGCTGGGGCTCCAGAGCACACCAGAGAGGAGGTGTGGAGGCGCCCTATGTGCACACATATGTGTGGCTGACTGCCTGGGATCTGTCCAACCTTCTCATCCCTTCCTTAGTTTGGAGACAGGGTTTTCTATAGTATGGGCTAGCCTCAAGCTCACTAAGTAGCTGAGGCTGACCCTTAACTTCCATTCCTCTTGCCTCTGCCTTCCAGATGCATCGGGGGCACTGNATCACCATGCCTGGTTTATATGGCATTGGTGGCTAAACTCAGGGCTTCATACATGCTGAGCAAGTACTCCACCACCCGAGTGACATCCTCAGCCACAGCACCGTTTGTATCTTTGTTTATTTATTTACTCATTCTTTCTTTCTTGTAACTGCTACTAGCTGGAACTGAGAGTGCTCCCTCATTGCTGTTCTGGGCTAGAGCTTACCCAGGCTCTACCACATTCACACCGCTCTGCTTCAGCAAGGTTGAGGTGAGCCTTCTGTCACCGAGAAACNTGGCTGGGAAGGAAGGATCCACGACATCCCTTGAGGGAGTCTGCATTGGCTGCTGCAGGGAGGCAGCATGGCGGAGTGGTTGCCGTGTGGAGCGGGGGGTGAGTGGAAAGACTTGTACCTGGGGACAGTGGGCATAGACTCGTACCTGGGGACAGTGGGCATGCTATTTCATTCCTTTGTGCCCTTCACCTCTTCTCTAGAACGGGGCAACCAAGGCATCAACGGGGCCAATTCCATGAGAGAATGTGCTCAAAACACCCAGCAGCAGGCTCATGACACACACCTGACAATTGCCATCCAGATTTATGTTTTAAAAAATGGAGGGTGCTGGGATGTAGATCAAACAAGGGGTGCTTGCCAGCACCCCTGGGATGCAAGGTCCCAGGTTTGAACCCCATTGTTAACTGAGTTCTGGGTGATGTAGTGACTTGGTGGAGCCTCCAGCTTCCTAATGTGCTCCCCAGATGTGGAGACATGGCACTCATGAAGGAGGCGGCGGCCTGGCCCCTACCCCACCAGTGAGGGTATTAAAATGCTGCTGTCTGCAAACGTGAAGGAGTCTCAGCTCTCCCAGTATTGAGGGTCATTGGGGAAGTTGAAAATGGAGGCTTTTCCACAGAAGTATCTCCCACTGACCCAAGTGCGGAAGGCTCGGGACTTAGGGCTGTATNTGTGAGACCTCTGCAATCCTGAAAAGCACAGCTGAAACAAAAAATAGAATACAAAACCCAACAGAATGAACTTCACTGCTAGGCAAACTGCTGAGAAGGCCGCTTTTGTAAGAACCTTCTCCTTAGCCCTGAAGGTGTGCTTGACCCTGGGGTGTGGAGAATTCACTCATGGCCCCTGGAGGCACACTGCCACTCCGATTTCCATCAGTACCCAGTGCAGACTTCCGAAAGGGACCCAGTCCGGGTTCTCAGAGATGGACAGCTCGCCTCACTCCCTGGCTCCTTGCTGCAGAGCCCCTCTGCTTCCATGTNTAGCACCCACAGATGCTAAACCCTCGGCTTCGCTGAAGATGCTTGCTAGGACCTGCCACGGTGAGCCATCTACTTGCTCACACAGACCATTTCCAGTCTTGACCTTCATGCCACAATTAGCACTAGTAACGTGATTCTCGCTTTGTACNACAGGAGGAATTTCCGTTTAGGCTGTGTTCTCAGAAATGTAATCTTTCAGCACGAAACTGCTGAGGGACNATGAAAATAAAACCCTTTCCCTAAAGGAACATCAGATAGCTGGTCAAGGAGAAACAAGGAGCTGACGGACAGCGTTTCTTCAGCTTGCTGTGTGTGTGGCAGGCAGGAGTGATGCTCACATCTCTGCACCCTAGACCTTTCTCCCACCCACCCTTCTGCCAAGCTCTAGCACACAGGAGAGGAGCTATTTACTATTTACTATTCCTAAAATCCACATACTGAGCACCTAGCCGCCTGTGGGCCAGGCACCATGCCAAGTGTTGCTTACAGAGCCTACAGTTCCATTGGGTGAGATCCATTTTGGGCTCTGTCCTCACCATGACCTGTGATTCAATTCCCACTCATTAGGAGAGTCAGGTAGTAATAATGACTGCAGACNAACTCCCTAGAAGGTTGGTCTGTTTTCCCTTTTCAAAATCCATTTGCTCATCCCATCTGGAACAACTAATCTGTGGCCTGAGAGTGAGCCACACAGGTATGCTTGATGCTACCCAAGGGGACAGATTGAGGGGACACTTTGGGGATGGTGGTGTAGAAAACTCAAAGGCTGCTATAGTCTCTCCTGCAGCCCTTCAAGGGAGCACAGACTCCCAGCACCAGTGGCAGCAATGTGGAAGAATGCAGCGTTCACAAAACACATTTGCATGGGGTCCTGTGAAGCGCCTTGTGTCGGGACAATCTCCCCACACCTCCCAACCCCTTGACCACCTGAGGGCGCTGCTTACCTGGCCCCAGCTTGGAGATAGCATATAAAAGATCGTAATTTATGACGGGGGTGGCATCTTCCACTTGTTTCCAACCAACGGGTGGAGAGGCGGGAGGAGAGATGAGAAACTGCTTGTCTGGATTGGGTGGAGCCAGGCGTGAACTTCCTATGTGTAATGTCTGAGGAGAGAAGTTATCAGTTCATCATTAAGTTGAGAGGGAACTGTGAGCGGTTCAGAGCACTTCATGGAAGCCTTTGGGAGGCAGGCAGAGATGACAGATTCCAAGAGGAACCCTGAAGTGGTCTGTAAGGAGGTGAAGGGAGGCCTGAACGCTGGTGAAAACAGCCGATGGGAAAAAGGACTTCTCCTGGCCCACAGTTTGGCAGGGGGCACGGCAGAGCTCACGGTGGCTAGGAGTTGTAGAAGCATGTGGCCTCTGGTTACATGGTGCCAACCAGGAAGCAAAGAGAGCTTCAACCAGATGTGGGGCNGGGCTCTAACCCCTCAATGTCCACCCCTGAATGATCCAATTCCTTTACCTAGGTCCCCACCTCATAAAGGTTCCCTAACTCCCCAAAGCAGCATCACCGAGGACCTAAGTATTCAAACACATGAGCCCATGAGGGGCAATTCCTATTCAAACCCTAACAGTACCAATATGGTGAGAGCCCCTCCAGGGCTGTGAGCCTCATACTGCACAGATTATGCTTGCCCTAAACTGGCAGTCAATGAACAGAGACAACCTTAGAATAAATGAAGCCACTACTGTTGAGGGCAGGGGTGGGGTGAGATGAAGGCTCAGGGTTTACCTTGGGAGTAACATTCTAGAACCTTCTTTCTCCTCCTTGTCAATCTACCAGTCCCNGTTACAACATCAAATGGAAGTTGGGAACTGCCTTGATGGTGCACCTGAGGNTGGCAGGATAAAGGGCAAACCCATCCATAGCTCCCGCTCTGCGCCTCGGCTAAGAGAGGGTCTGGACCACCCGCTAACTGTCTCAGGCGCCCATCCTCCCCCTCAGGACTGACAACCCTGTGCTAATTTGCATATAGGCTCTTTACAAAGCCAGGGCTGTTGGAAGCCATGACAACCTGGGCCAGATTGACACCTCTCTTGATGGGTCACTAGCCTAATCCCTGAGAAACTTCACAGGGACCCAAATGCCCAAATTCCAGCGTACCAGAGTAGCCTGCACTGGTGTCCCACTGCAAGCTCTGTGGGTGAACAAGGAGGGCCTGCTTTCCCTCGTTCATGATTCACCTTAGGAAGCTCCAAGGTTGCCATCTGAGGTTGTTTTCACAAGCACCTGACTCCTCCTCAGAACAGGTGAGAGCCCGAGAATTCAGGGTAGGACTCGTCCTGAGGTGAGCGCTGGCTTTCCAGTGTCTGACATAATCAGCAGTAAGATACTTTGCTGCAGAAGTGCCGGGAGAGGGGAACCTGCTTCTCAGTGAACGCACTTACCTGAGCAAAATACAACTTCATTTCCTTCCCCAGGAACTCAGTCTTATGCAGCTGCAGCCTGGCGTCGGCTGCAGATAAGGGGTTGCTGAAGTTTATTCGGACGCGCTTGAAACTCTTAAAGTACTGGAAGGTGATGTCCTTGTCATACGTCCTGAAGAGGGATTCAAATTTGGCCTGAAAAAACAATACCAATAAAAGGGTTTAAAATTCATCTACTTGTATCCCTAGTCATTGCCCTCCTTGGTGAAGAAATGAGTTACCAGTCATTAAAGGGACTCCAAATGTGTGTGTGTGTGTGTGGGTGTGTGTGTGTGTGTGTGTGTACGAGAGAGAGAGAGAGAGAGAGAGAGAGAGAGAGAGAGAGAGAGAAGCCTGCCCCTTCCAAGAGACTCTGCTGTCGGTCTGTCTGTTTTAGTGCTGGGATTAGGGGTTGGGAGGCCTTGCACATGGCTAAGCACGTGGGCCACCATGAGACTAACTCAGATGATCTTATAATAAGGGAAGAAGACATAACAAATTCATTTAACCAGCAGGACAATTTTCACTCCTTTTAAAAGTGGGGTAAGCATTTTCCAAGGAGGTACAGTCAGGTCGNTCATTATCCCNAGCCTGATACTCCCATGACCCTCTGCTGTCTAGCCAACTCCATGCAGAGTGGATACTGTGTTCTTCAAATATTTCTTTATGGCTCAAGGTCCGGCAGCAAATTTGAAGGGGTGGGAGGGAGAACCTCTTTAAAAACTGAAGAACAAAGGAACCATGACCTTAAAAAGAAAGTCTTACCATTCCTTAAAGGAGGATCTTTGTGGACTCCCACTGCGGGTTTATCTCAGTCTGTTACATTTTAACTTTCGGAAAGAATACGGGTTTAAAATTTAATGTGGCACAATGGGCCGTCTGCATGCCGGCTATGCTTTCATGCAGGTACACGCCTCACTCTGGTGTTGTAACGACTGTTGAGAATTAGGAAATATCATGAGCTGTTAAGAGTGGAAAGCCCAAATTCTGGGATTACAAATTTGGCTCTTGGCTTCTGGAAAAACTTCATCAGCCTCCTGGGAAAGGCTGGGGAGCCCCACCCTTTCCTACAGCAGTGTGTGGAGACGGGGGCTGCACCTCCTAGGGACTCCAGGAAGGTTCTGGGAGCTTTTAGATGCCAGGTNGTTTCTGAGTTCCTTTCCACAGGNTAAACACCCAGGACGGTTTGTGGGGACTTCTGAAGGCGGGGTGATGAGAAGGCAGCTGGCAGAGGTCCTGGGTCCTGAGCAGTGCTCTCACTTCTGCACAGGTGGACAACTGAGGCAGAAGAGGGTACAATGCTTGTTTACAAGCCTACCCTGGAAACACCGAGGGAAGTGTAGCCGGGAATCAGCCATCTTTGGGACTAAAAGCCAAGTGGCTCCACGCCTGCTTCAGGAGGGGCACAGCAGACATGCAGCCTCTTCTCTCTGAGGCGAGTGGNTGGGGGAGCCCAGACGTCTCCCCACCGGGCTCNCTGTGTGTTCCCTGGCTTTTCTTCAGCTTAGGAGCATTTCTGTGAGTTTCCTACTAGAGGCTCTGCACAGAGGTGGGCATGGAGCAAAGCAGAGCTGACATTTGACCCGGATGTCACCAGCTGGGCGACTCCTCTCCTGCATCTCTCCTAGGCACTGAGCAAGTTTCTGGCATAAGGGTATCTTGGTAAAGCTGGGATTTCGCATGACCTCATCAATAGGCACTGTGACTAACTGTAGTTTTGAAGTTATGATTCAGAATTTGGGAGAGATGACTTGGTGAGTATTTTTAGAATGCAAGTCAGGGCTCAGAACCAGAGCACCAGAGAACACACATTATTGCTAAATCCACAGCACCACGCACTTATGAAATAATCTCATTTGTTCTAATGGCAGATACCCAGCTGTTGCACTTGTTTATAGGAGCTCTATTTACTTAAGAAACAATTAAATGATTTCACTATCAGGCTAATATTCAGCACATCAAGTCTGTAGTACATCTATGCATAGAAGGTGTTTTACAATCAATCAAGTTAAAAAGCCCTGTCCCAGTTTTTCAAACATTATACATAATNAGCTGACTATGANTAAACCCTCCACATGTCCCAATANGGCTTGACTATAANGCATACCACACAAACACCATCCCCACAGACAGAACACATTCAATATCCATTCATATGTGATTCTTATTAAGGATCAATTAGTTACTATTACTACTAATCAATGCCTTGATAGTAACTGACGGGAAAAAAACTCTTAGATTTTCCCAAATAGAGAAGAAAAGTAAAGTGATTAAGACGACTAATTATCTCCATGAGAGCTGCTTTCTCATCCCACAGTTTTAATATTTGGTATGCCAGCATTTTTCTCTAGTCTAGTCGGGAGGCTGGAGGCAGACCCTCGCCATTACTGCAAACACGCAGTCCATTCACAGTATTTATTTCCCACGAGGAAATCAGGATATTTGGAACTCCAGGGGCAAGAGCTAGCAGCAGCCTCCCTCCAGAGTTCACAGGAGCCAAGTGTGGCCACACACCATGCCCACACCCCCAGCACGCATACGGAACCCCGGAGCGTAACCCCGGCGTTCAAAGCCGGAACCCCAACTCTCTTCCTAGTTAATTCTTTAGGCAACAGCTTCTCATTTTCAAGACTCCAGATACTTTGGGGGGTTACTTGATAAACCCCACGAGAGAGCCACCCACCCCTGAGTATTTCGGCTAATTGTCCCGGTTAGCGGCGTGCTTGGAAAATGCTCAGAAATCACGGGTCGCCAGAAGCCTTACCCTGGTTTCACTTTCGCTGAAGACATCACCGTTTGCCACACAGGCAATCAGGGAGCTAAAATTGTAGTTAAAGTCCCTAAAATGCATTCTGCTTTCTTANGGGGCGGACGCTAACGACTCACTCACGCAGTCAAGCCCCAGGCGGGAGGTTCCTTTGCAAGAGACAGACCACGGGTCCTTTCTCCAGCCGGGGTTTATAAAGCTCCTCCGAGGGCCAGCCCCCTGGGGGTGGGGAGGGCTCGGCTTCCAGAGCATCCTGTTTGGACAGCAAATTCCTGAGTCAAGTCAGGCATGCTCGCAGGCAGACAGGGACAAAGTGTAAGTTTCTACTGGAAAGAGGTGACGTCAACACCTTAGTCATTTTCCCTATGCTAATTACCNCTGCTCGGAGGGTGGAAAAGGCCGCCGGCCGAGGTTTGCTGAGCTTCGAAGCTTCACCACCCCTCTTGCGGCATAGTTCCCACTGGTAGTAATTCCACTCAGCCGCCCAGACAACACGCTTCTGGGGCCGAACGGGGCGGGCCCTGCTTAAGATGGAAAATGTTACAGAAGAGAAGGGACGAAGGTCTGCGCCAGTAAACAGCAATTAGCCTCCAGGGAGTCTTGAGGCTTTGAGAGACCTGGAAACCCAAGTCTCGGNGAGTTGCTAGCCCTGAAAAACCTCAATGGATGTCTCCTGCTGGGCATCAGAGAAACATTTTGAAATCTGTTTTGGCCAGTGAGTTCTGTGTTTTAAGAAAAAAGTAGGGTTTGTTTTGAAATGCAGTGTTTTTACCCCTCTCCCAGTTGTACTTTATTGGATAAATGTCCAGTTCCCAGTGGGATGGTGGGAAGGGCACCCAGGATTCTCCTTTGAAACACCTCCTTACTAAGCTGGAGGGCCAGAGATGGGCAACATATGCCTACTTCCTACGGGCTCAAAGAATGTCCTAGAAGAATGAGGANGGTAGAGCTCACGNCCTCAAGGTGATGCCCAATGCCACAGAAACAAAAGTCCGACAGAGACGCTGGGCTCNGAGACTGAGGGAGAAGTCCTGTTCAAAGACTACATACTTTTTCTTTTTATCAAAAAGGGAGGAAGATATGGAAAGAACGCAGGTTCTAACCAACAGGCAGGTCTTGGCAGCCTCTGCGCCTGCAGGGTGTGGGTGCTTGCTTGCTGCAGACCACCAGGCATCCAGAGGGCCCCAACTCCTTCTTCTAACTAGCAGTCTTGGAGGATCAGTCCTTCCCACTTGTCCCAACCTCACTGAAGCATTCAGAGTATTGACGCCTTCTCTAGGTGATGTGCGGAGTCAGCTTTCAAATGTCCAGAAGTTAAGCCGTATTATTGAAAGCGTTATTCAAAGCACTATTAAAGTCAGTCAGTGATTACAAAGAAGATGTGGAACTGACACAAACAGGGCATTTATCCCTCCACAAAAAAAAAAAAAAAAAAAAAAAAAAAGAAGAAGAAAAAGAAAAAGAAAAAGCCAAGGCTCTTCTGATGAGCCAGTGTTGCTTAATTTCAAAGCCTGGAGTCTCNCTGCCAACTGTGGGGTTATGTAAGAAACCAGTTATGGTGTTCGCTTTGCCAAATCACCCAGGGCTGCCAGCCCTAAAAGACTTAAATCCATTTATTCTAAAGATGTTTGCAACACTGAGCAGTAGGTGTGTGTCAAAGACCAGGGGAAATGGCACCTTTGGGTGGTGCGTGGGGAGTCATCCTCTGTGTTGCTGTGTGTCACACCCCACTCGTCCTAAGAGCCCCAGACAAGGCTGCTCCCTCTTAGCTAACCCCCCCTCCGCCTTCCTCCTTTTGTCTTCTCCTGGAGCCCACCTTGGCAAAGTTAAAGGGGATCAGAGGAGGAAAAGCAGCCCGATTTCATGGTGTTTGTGCGCACACGTGCCGTGCTCACATTGTGTGTGCACATGTGCACATAGGCTAGAGAACAGCCTTGGATGTTGTTTCTCAGGAAATATACACCGGCCTGGAGCTTGCCAAGGGGGCTCAGGATCTGCCTGTCTCCACCTCTCAGTGCTGGGATACACCTGCCTTCACTCAGGTTTTTCACATNGTTCTGAGGACCAAAGGTAGTGCAAGGCAAGCACTTTCCTGATGGAGCTGCCTCCTCAGCCCCTCATCTTTTCTTGTAAATCATGACCCATGCTCCAGTTTTGTGGGCAGAGCTGGGCCATTCCTGTCNGTCTGAGACAATGGAGCTGGCTCATTGAAATTTACAATTTTGATTTCGTTATGTCATTGAAGATGGGGGGGGATAAGGACGTCAAGGTAAAAGAATATTGCTCAACTCTTTCTCATAGAGGTGACACATCTTCNACTAGGCTGTCCCTGAAGCCGCACAAAACATGTCATTCTGTTCCTGTGTCTGAACGGATTGGCTTCGTCTAAATCAAATTTCACTTAGTGAATATGAGACTTCCAGTTGTCGTTCAGGAATAGGGGCTGCTTCAGGTGACAGCTGGCATTATGCAGGGAGACTGGAACAGGGTGCCATCCAACAATGAAATCACTGGTCACACAGTGTTCTAGAACTGTGGCCTAAGGCGGAGAGTGCACCTAGGATCTATTAGCAGAGAAGGTGTCCTTGGCTGCAACTCCAGGGACATGGGGCTGGCTTCTNTGTCACCCCGTGAGCACTGAGGTGTCTCCCATTAAAGGGCGAAGAGCATAGGGGTTCCTGGAGCACCCATCTCTGTGGAGACAGCACTGCTTCACAACGTGTCACTTCCCTGCACGCNGTCTCTTCCACAGGAACCTAGATTCTAAAGCTACCACAGGGAAANGAATTACCCTTTAAGTCATGACATGTCCTTACCAAGAAGGAAACTGGTCAGCACTTTGTTATTTATTTGAGACAGGGTTTCTCTGCACATGTATTTATTTATTTATTTGTGTTTGTTGTGGTGATATGTTGTGTATCCCAATAAAGCTTGCCTGAGGATCAGAGGACAGAATTAGACATAGAGGTCNGGCAGTGGTGGCACACACCCTTAATCCTATCACTGGGGAGGCAGAGATCCATCTGGATCTCTGTGAGTACAAGGGCACACTGGAAACAGAGCCAGGGAGTGGTGGCACACACTTTTGTTTGTTTGTTTGTTTGTTTATTTGAGGCAGGGTGTCTCTGTGTAGTCCTGGCTGTTCTGGACCTNACTTTGTAGATCAGGCTGGCCCAGAACTCGGAGATCTGCCTGTCTCTGGGATTAAAGGCATGTGGCACCATTGCCTGGCTATTTTTGAAACAGATAACACGTATTTTAAAGGTGCATGTTCTTGCTCGAATGTCCCCTGTGGTTTTGGGAGACAGCTGCCTTCTTTTGAGACAAGATCTCACTTACCCAGGCTGGTTTTAAGGCTCTGATCCCCCTGCTTTCACCTCTAAAGTGCTAAGATTACAGGCATGTTCCACTATGTCCGGTTTCCGTGGGGCTAGGGACTGAACCCCNGGCTTCCTTAGTGACAGGCAAACACTGTACAAATGACTGCCCAACCCCCAGCCTGAAGCTGCATTATCGATCCTTATTTGCTAGCTAAAGGGGAAGGATTGAGGGCAACAGTGCTCGCNGCAAAGTTCATCAGGACTCAAAAGCACATGTAAAAGCTGCACTCAGAACAGGAAACCTGAAGCCAGGAGCTAAAGGAGCAACAGCCACTTCAGTCACCCAAAGCTCTATGTTGTGAGCATTTTTCCGTTGACCACAGAAACCCGGAAGGATCCTCTCCAGCTTGCCTTGCCCTAGGCAGGCCTGCTCAGGCCAGCAGTTTCTGTGAGGGAGAACCGCTGTTCAGTGAAGTCCATCCCTCCCCTCAGAGCACTGTGGAAGCAAGGTGCAGGGTTGGGGGAGACCTCAGAACTCTCACTGTGAGAACTGCCAAGGAGCCGAACACGGTGCCAAGGAAGGTGTCACAAAACCAACTAACCTGAGAGGGGAACCAGGCTTGGGCCAGATGTACAAAACCATGCAGGGCAAGGGATGGAGCAGCTGAGAGCGAGAGAGCCCCCATACAGGACATCAGCAACACTGAGGGACCGGGGAGTGAGGCTGCATCTGCCCTCACTGTGCCTCCATCTCCAAGGCTGAGGACATTTACATTTTACTTACGTTTATTTTGTTATCTAGTATCTGTAGCCTTTCCTTAGACAATGTGGGAAACAGCCCCGTCTTTTACACATCTTTATTGNTTTCCAGTCAAAAGACATTGTTAGTTGACTGTGAGGCTAGGATTCATGGACTCAAGTTGTAAAACTCCTATGCATTCTTCAAAGCCCATCAAAATGGTCTCTTCTGACCAACTGAACATTCTCTCCCTCCATTAACCCTGTCACCTCTGGGCTCTCATGTCCCCCTAGCGTCCTAGTTAAGTTCTTATAAGGTAATCTTCCAGGTAGAGTGAAAGCTGTGGACAAGGCTGCCTACCTCACAGCTTCTCAGGGAGATCAGTGCTCAGCATTCACAGCAGTGCACCAAGGAGNGCCCACAGGCCACAGCTAAGAACATCCAAGAGTGAAGGCTGCTNGCGCTGCACTGAGGTGGCAGGCAACGGCACCTGCTTACAGGACCCATGCTAGCCCAGTGAGTGCCAGGGGCCGTCCAGATGTACTTCCTGTGTCCTTGCTGTGGAGGGACTGAAAGGCCTCCCGCTGGGGATGGGAGGCCTCACTACACAGATGCATGGAAGCNCCATAGTTTCTACATCGCTGTAGCGGGGCCTCTTTTATAAGATCCCGTGTATAGAGTTTATAAATAACATCCTTGGCAGGCAGAGAGTCTTTACTTATGAGGTTTGTGATCAAAAACACTGGGAGACTGAAAGGTCTTGGGTGTGGGGCTCAAGGGGGATTTGGAAGCTGATAGTCACTGCAACAAGTTTATTAAGAGTATCAGACAGCATGGAGGGGGTAGGGGTCTCCGAGGAGCCTGCATCCAGCCTCTCTCTGAGTCTCCAACAGGGGAAAGGAAGTGGGGGAGGGCGATATGCCACCCATAGCCTTTGGATG